>CM040929.1:5496033-5611033 GCA_023029165.1 Gobiocypris rarus
ACTATTTTGAATGAAACGCTTGATTGTTCGATGATCACGCTTCAGAAGCTTGGCTATTTTAAGACTGCTGCATCCTCTGCAATATATCTCACTATTTTTGACTTTTCTGAGCCTGTCAAGTCCTTCTTTTGACCCATTTTGCCAAAGGAAAGGAAGTTGCCTAATAATTATGCACACCTGATATAGGGTGTTGATGTCATTAGACCACACCCCTTCTCATTACAGAGATGCACATCACCTAATATGCTTAATTGGTAGTAGACTTTCCAGCCTATACAGCTTGGAGTAAGACAACATGCATAACGAGGATGATGTGGTCAAAATACTCATTTGCCTAATAATTCTGCACTCCTATAAACAAACATAGCCTACCTCTAACTAATGGAATAATAAAATATAACTTACCTAACCAAAGAAAACCCCAAAGGAGGACAACTAATCTCACCTTATTCCCTAACTAAACAGCAATACAAAGAAAATGGCAACCTCCTCCCTACGGCTTCCCAAAGAGAAATATAATTTTACATGTTTGACATAATAGAAAGACAAAATGATATGTAGGCTATCTTAACTCACAACATAAAAATAATAAGAACAACAGGGTATGAAAGGCCTCGTCACTACAAGGACCATTTCATAACCCACAAAGAAACAATCACCGTCAAAGCGGCAGCGCACCAAACACTGCAACAAAGCGCTACTGTCTGGGGCAGGAGGCGGTGTACAGAGCAACGGTGTCCACCCAACGAAACTCAACAACACGAGCGCAAATCACGGAGCTCCTTTTCTGCCATCCTTCTACTCCTTTTAAACGCTCCCGCTCATCAACCTGATCAGCTGCAGCTGAGCACAATTACACACGGCACAGAGGAAGATAGGGAGAAAGAGCGCGAAAGAGAGAGAGAACACTGCACACGACATACATCACAATACAAGGGCGTAACAATACCTTTACTAGAAATGTTTGTATATTTTGCAGGTAGGCCTATACAAACAACAATCATTAAGTATATCGAGTTCTGTTAAAGGAAACGGAATTGGATGATTTTCTCCATTTTGTCTAAGAAATCCATGTTTTAGTTGAGTTTGAGTCATTCACACTTTGTCACGGAGTGAACAAATGGTGGTGGGATCAGTCTGTCATCAATGACATGCTAATGTCATCATCTTTCCCTTCCACAAATGGTACCTGGCAACTGTCTTTGAAGGCGTCTCTCCAAACCCACTGATAGTGTTTCACCATTTGTTTGTCTAAATATAATAAATAATCTTGTCTGATATGTCTCAGTTACCACATTGGTAAGTCGTAAGGAACACTCTATCGATTCAAGCGTTTAGTTTAAACTGATAATCGTTAGTTTTATTCACATTTTCCCTTATTAAATCCAGTCATGCAGGAGCTATTCTGCCACTTAGTCGGCTAAGGGGCGTGTTTCAGTGGGAAAGTAACGTCGATGCATACACTCTATACACTCATCACTGACTGAGACGCTCTTTTGAGAGAGATCTCGTTCGTGAATTAAATGAATGAGTGTACTGGGTAGTTTGGTCATTTAGCATGCAAGTCAATCTCATTTAGCAATAAGCAGAAAGCGGATGCTACTATGCACATACGCTTGTTTATACATTTATATTTAATATACAGAACATAACTCCACATTTAACATGAAAATGTTAATTATACAAGAAAACATTGTGCTTTAGTCATCTGAACCACTTTTTAGACTTATAGTAGATTAGGGACTATAGATTAGGGACAATAACTAAAAAAATTTTTTTAACAAGTAAATACATTCGTTGACTTAAGACATAATACATAAGTCACTCCTTTTCGCCACCAGCTGGAATATTTATGTAATATGAAGAAATGGTTACTGAATGAATCAGTGAATGAATCTGAGCAAATCATTTTGGTGAACAAACTGAAAATGAACAAATCTCTTGAAAGAATCAACATTTCCACCACCAGACTGCACTGAAAGCGATTACCCGTCTTGTTGCCTGAATGATTGTTTTGCACCTAGTAATGGATTAAAACTTTAGTAACAGACTGAATCTTTGGACCTTGATTACAAACAAAAAAGATCATAGAAAGATCATATGTTGTCTATATAATACAACAAGGATAAAAATGAGGTTTTTTGGGAGTAGGCTATGGGTTTTTTTATGAAATGACTTGAGACTCAACACAAACTCATGGCAAAGACTGGACTCCATCTTAAAGACTTCAGATAAAACACTTGTGAACATATCTGGTGTGGGAGATGTTTTAGGTTGGGGTGCTATGTTTTTTTAGGCAGCGGCTATTTGCACAGTGCAAATAGCAATTATCTTTAAGAAAATATTTTATTTTTACTAAGCGCAAATAGCTGTAGATGCTATTTACTGAAGTGAAAATAGTGATATAAGCCTATTCTATTTACTGTAAAAACTGAGGCAAATCAGACACATAATCGTAACATGTTTTAAAGGAGTGAAACACACAGATTCAGTCAATCTCATGTCAATCTTGAGTACCTATAGAGTAGTATTGCAGCCTTCATATCTCCAAAAGTCTTTAGTTTTATTATATTTATAAAAGAAAGATCGCTGTACAGAGTCTTTCCAAATAAAACTGAGCAGCTGGTGGCGTATCGTGGCGGAGCTAAAGAGCCCAGAGCGCATCGTGTGGGCGGTTAAAGAGCCACGAGCACGCGCGCTTTGCGTTGAGAGCGTTGAGATCAAGCAGATTTAGCCATACATATATGACCCAGAATCAGATCTAGAGGCTAAAATTAAACAGGAGAAGCAGCAACAGCGACTACAGCAGGACGTCTCAATGGTACTGTAACTGTAACTTATATACTTGCTTAGCGGCTTGTCATGCGAGTTTTACAACATGTGTGTGTGTTTACTCATGGTTTATGAGGACATCATTTGCAGAACGGTTTTGCATGCACGGTCGACTAGTGCATATTTAAAAACAATGGAATAATAGCGCATTTGAATGAATGAGTCGATAGCTAACAACACAAAGACATTTGAAGCAGTTTTACTTCACGCCTGCGGTTTATGACCGTGAACCTTTATCGTTGGAGCCACTCCATCTTTCAGCATTAGACGAGCTACAAATCTGGAGTTGAACTGTACCTTGTTTATAAACCATTGTTGCGAAATTCAGGAAACAAATAAAACCACTTGCAAAACTCTGTTGCTGCTCCGGAATTAACGCTGGGTTATTTGGGAAGTTGTACAGGGTTGTCTTGCCCTGACAACCAAAAAACACTTCTTTGGTCACATTTTTGATTTTGTGAAGTCCTGTGACTGCAGCGCAGCCGGCTTCCCTAAAGCCGAGCACAGCACGTTAATGGGCGGCGTTTGCGCTCTCTCTAGTTGCGTGAGCGCCCTTCCGGGGAGAAGAGCCTGTACGGCCCGTGCAAGGACATTCCACCCCATTTGACGTCAGATAGAACCATACTCTAAAAAAACTTTCTGAAACTTATGAGAAACTGGAAGGTATTTTTGTCACAGAAATACTCCATCAAACGTTTTAAGTCTTTAACAGTGTAAAAAACTCAGTATGCATGAAACAGCATTTCACCTCCCCTTTAAATGCTTACAGAAAAGGTCCTCCGTTACCCTAGATACCAACTGATATGATGTTTTATGGCCCTAAAAAATGTGGCCACATGGAAAAGGCCATAGTTAAGACAAAGCCTGCAAAGCGCATGCTTCTGCCTCAAGTTATAGACAAAACAGTCTATAAATGAACATAGTATGTAAGCATTTAATTGTATATATATAACATGGTGTGCCTCCACACATACAGAGCCAAATGTGAGTGTGGAACAAGAAACCTGATGGCCTCACAAGGCCATGGGCCAGAAGGCCCAAACTCCTAAAGGGCTACACACACAGCAAGGAAGCCAACACACGGCCAGGAGGGTGCCAGCAAGCCCCAACACTTCATGTGGACCTTCTTCGACCATCAGTCTCTTCAAGTTCACCGTTGTTCCTTCACTCAACGCGAAAGGAATCGTGCGTTGTAAAACCATCGGACCAAACCATCAAACTTTCTCCTGCGATTTCCACCTGGTCGATGGACTCAAACCATATGCAAGCAACGTGCGAAAAACAAATTGCTGTGTAGTTAGTAAAACTGTAAACTCCTTTGTTCAGCCAAAGGAGTTGATCAAAGATGGTTCTTCCCAGGGTTTAGACTCTTTGCAAAACTTCAGCCATCTGTTCTGACCCTTTTTCCTCCATCCACTTTAACCTTGCCTTACCATGTATATGTTTTGTGTACAGGGCCGTCGCTAGTGGGGTGAAAGGTAGTGACAATTATAGGGGCCCCCACCACCCAGGGGCCCCACTAAATCCAGAAGTCATGCTGTATATTCCCCTACTCATATAAATCATAATATTATATACATTTGTATGCCTGAGAGTTGAATGAAAATCACAAAAACAAGCAATTTAAAGTTTTCCAAATTTCCTCTCTCTCCCCTTCCTAAAAATGGTTTAGTCCGATGGTTATTAAACTATTTCAACAGAGAGACTCAATAAAATCTTTATTGCCCTGCTAGTGAACATAACCAATCAGAGTTGAGGCTTCTCCGAGAACAGTTGAAGTTAGAAAAAGTTACAGTGGAAGGGAAACTGACTGAAATCTCGTTAAAAAATCTGGGTACAAATAACGTCATGAAATGGAGAGGAGGCCAGGAGAACTGTTTCGCTCTTATCTCTGTAATATAAGCGTACGGCCGGCGATTACGTGCTCGAAGTCCTCGTGTTTTTGCGCTATGTTGTTTGTTGGTTTGTATAACATCATGCATATGCGTCACAAGGATTACTTGCCAGCTGCTGATGTGATATTTTTAACAATACCGTCAAGAAAAGCGAAGAAAATACTCATGGCTATTGATGGATACATTTATTAGCTTTATTTAATTAAATAGCACATTATCTTCATTAGAAATGAAGACAGAGAAACTGAATTGGTTTTATTTTACATTTGACTGCATTTCATCTCTGAATATTTATCTCAGATGTTTGACATAACATAAGACTGACTGGAAATAAATTATACTATTTATATTGCTGGTAGGCGTCCTACTTTTTTTAAGTTTATTTTTAATTTATTTGTTTGTCTTGCATAATGGCTTGATGACTTTAAACATAAGTTATTATTCACCTAATGCTATTATTGTTTGATAAAATATTCATATACAACATTGCATAAAGAATAAGTAAAAGCAATAACCTTTATTTGTATTAATTTATTTGTCTGTTTTGTTATTTTGTAAAAATCCTTATTAGGTGCATGGCACCAGATGTGAGCCTCCATATCTTATAGTTCCAGCGTATATGAGTGGAGGGCGTTGGAGGCCCACATCAATGTTTTTCAGGGGCCCAGAATTCCCTAGCTACGGCCCTGGTTGTGTATGTCATCTGTAGGGGTGCACCGATACGATATTAGGATCGGATATCGCCACGATACTGACAAAATAGCTGGATCGGGGATCAGAAAAATTAACAGATCCACAGGCTGATCCAGGGTTTTTTTTGCAGTAGCAGCAGCAGAACCTCGTCATTCGTCAGCTTCACGTGTCGCATGCTGCTAGAAGCAACATGAAGCGAGCAGTCCGCTGCAGGGTTATCAACTCTCACGTATTCTCATGCATTTCTGTCATGCTCTCACTCTGCCCAACTTAATCCCACGCCAAATTGCCACCCGGTCGGGTCTTCTGCTGTTGTAGCCCATCCGCCTCAAGGTTGTGCGTGTTGTGGCTTCACAAATGCTTTGCTGCATACCTCGGTTGTAACAAGTGGTTATTTCAGTCAAAGTTGCTCGTCTATCAGCTTGAATCAGTCGGCCCATTCTCCTCTGACCTCTAGCATCAACAAGGCATTTTTCGCCCACAGGACTGCCGCATACTGGATGTTTTCCTTTTCACACCATTCTTTGTAAACCCTAGAAATGGTTGTGTGTGAAAATCCCAGTAACTGAGCAGATTGTGAAATACTCAGACCGGCCCGTCTGGCACCAACAACCATGCCACGCTCAAAATGGCTTAAATCACTATTCTTTCCCATTCTGACATTCAGTTTGGTGTTCAGGAGATTTTCTTGACCAGGACCACACCCCTAAATGCATTGAAGCAACTGCCATGTGATTGGTTGATTAGATAATTTCGTTAATGAGAAATTGACCAGGTATTCCTAATAATCCTTTAGGTGAGTGTATTTTGGTTCTGACTCCCTGCCTGCAAACAAATTGTCCCTTAAATGATCGATCTTGTCATGCACTCTACGCGCTTATGTAAATTCAACTAAATAATTATTTTTCTGTGGACATGAAAAATATAATTTTCTTAGAATCAATTATTAATCAATACTGAACATTAATAGGAGGAACTGATTGATTGATTGATTGTAATGTTAATGTAGCTACATCAAGTTAATCTATTTAATTTATTCAAATATTCATAATTAATCATAATGAATAATCATGAGTTATGAATAATTATTAATATTTCCCCTCAGAGCTAATTCCCTACATTACAGCATATAAAAGTAGCAGTTCTTTGCAATATAAATATTTTGACAGATGCATACTATTTGCACTTCAGTATTGTTGTACATTAACAGGATGCAATAATAATATAGAGTGTAAATGATTATATTTATTAAAATTATTAAATGGATGCCGCCTTAATGGGACAATAAAAGCCCTCCCTACACCATCCCCTAACCCTACCCAATAAAGACTTTGTTTATTATTAAACATTTAGTCAGGCATTTTATTTCCACATTTAGAACATTTTCTAATTTTTATTGAAAGTAGATGCCTTTCCGATGTGATTTGTGATGAGAAAAGAGAAGAACAAGCTCTGAGAAAGCTAGATTCGAACCCATGTTGATTGCGTCAAAACAACAAGCCATACGCTTTACTGATTGCACCACTGAAGATGTTGAATTACCAGCAGGTTTTTAAAATGTTGTTTGGCACAGCCAGGCATTGTTAGGCGGAGTTGGAGCGAATACCACTTGCCAACAAGGCACGCTATTTGCACTTGGTGTGAGTAGACACTTCGTTTTTTTTTATGGGAGTGGTTCACCAAGTTTGAAACAATAAGTTTTTATAAAACTCCACAAAGCACAACAAGTGGCTCAGCGAGGACACTCATTTAAACAACACACAAACCAGGGCATTTGACTGCATGTCACATTTTTTACATTATTGATACTGCTTACAATCTTAATGCAATGTACCAGTCTATACTGCCCTACAAAGGCAAAAGGCAGTAACTTATATTGTGGTAAAAAAATGAGTTATTGATATTTTTAGGACAATCAAGACCTCCTTTATCATGCGGACATGTATCTTGAGTCAATTCCGGTGTTTTATCGAGAAAAGAATGGGTTTGTCTTAACAGTAACTTCCCAGCTGGACCATTGACGTCAATTTGACATCAGTGTTTGATGTCATATTGATGTTAAATTGACTTCAAATGTCCACTGGGTTCCAAAAGCCCAAGAGAAACCAAGGCAGAACACCGTAACACCAGTTGTTTTTACTAATAGCGTTTAAGGATGGCCCATTGGCCCATCTATATTAGATAGATCACAGTCTACTTAATTTAGCTAGCAGCCTATAGCATAAATAGGCTAGTCAGCTATCCAATGAATAGGCTACCTACCAGCTCCATATAAAAAGAAATTATAAATCATCCAAAATAAATGCCATCATTACTAGATTTTATACAGGTGTTACTATAAAGATTTTGTAAATGGTGATCAGCAACTTTTATATTGACAATGTGGAAGTTACTGCCATTTGCCTTGGTGTGACTTCTCACTTTTTGCACACAATACAAAGCCCGTACAGTAACAGTAGAGTACAGTAACTCCAAAATAGGGGTCAAAAGTAAATTTAGCTTGTTTTCTTCTTTTTTTCATTACTAAAATATCTAATTGCCATATTTCCAGTTTCATACTTATAATTAATTTGGCTGGACAGCTATAAATCTTTTAAGTAATTTTTCCTCAGTTCCACACTAGCGAGTTACGGTCTATTGCCTTTGTAGGGCAGTATAGGATATAGATTAAAGGGATATTTCACCGCTGTAAAGATGAATGTGTATTTAAATTTGATCATTTATGTAGTAGAAATGTGAAATTATTTCAGAAGTTGGTGCCTTGTATTTTTGGCTCATATGGATGACAGACAACAACTCCCAGAATGCCCTTGCTTCGCGGCCCTATGAGGCCACTCTCGAGCCACACCTACCGGTTACATCTCTTGCCCACCGCGGCACATCATCGTCGTTTTGATTTTTATATTAATAAAATCATTTAGTTCAGTTAGAGAACAGACACTACAATTAAAAACTGAAGGTCTGCTCAATTTTCATTGAGAATAATAGGCTAATGAACCCACAATTCAACCAACCGCTAGCGAATTATTCTAAACCGAAACTAAAATGAGCACGGATGACCGGCGTTCATTCACGGCCGCACAGTGCACACACATTCATGGCCTCACTATGTACGTACGTGAGTCAAGAGTAATGGTAAAAATAAACTGCCGGTGACATGAAAATTAAATATGTAACACTAATAACTTCAATACTTCAGATCAAGTTCTACAAGAAATACAATATGTATCTGTGCAGATGCATTATTCATGCTTTAGCTTCATTGGATGGGCAATAACACAAAGTGGATCATCACTTTTCACCTCATCTATATTTAAAAAATAAACTGAAAGACAACTACTTACCCTTGACAGTAACAGAGAATCTCTTGTTTGTGGTTCCTCTGCTGCTGATGATCTGTAGATTATAATGATCAGATTCTTCATTTCTCATGTTTGTGATGGTCAGAGATCCAGTCTTCTCATCCAGCTTCAGTCTGTCTCTGAATCTCACACCAGGAACATCATCAAACGTCTCTCCGGTCCCTCCTTTGATTTGAGCGATGAGATTCCCTCTAAACATCCACAGTATCAGATCATCTCTCTGTATTTCAGTTTCAGTGTTTAGAGTGACTGATTCTCCCTCCTTCACTGATATCTTCCTCACTTCATGAGTGACAGCTGCACACACAAACAGAGAAACACACAGAAATGTTGCTTTAGATCAAGTGTGTGCAGAACATCAGAGTGTGAAATGACGACATAAAGATCATTCAGATGATGTTTGATCAGTTTGAAATGGGCAAAGACACAAAACTTCATCTTCCTGTTCTGCCTGTAGTATATACTACACATATATTCATGAGATACTGTTTTCAGAAGCTTCTGAACAGTATACGTTATACCCACAGTATGGTTCAATTACATTTCACTTTTTTCACAATTAATGTGATTCCAAACATTTTTTATTCCTTTTTAATAATTAGGCATATACAAATTGAATAATTTTATAACAAAGATAAAACAGCTTTTCACCAGATTTGGAATGAGGAACATTTCCACCCGGTATTAAGATGTGTGATCAAATCATCTGGCTCACTAAAAAGAGCTGAAATTCCCATCACTAGCTGCTATGAAGCAAAGTTTGAATCACTTATTTTGGTGTGCTTTCACACAACACAGTCCAAGATGTCCCATAATGATCACGTGTAGGGCAGAGCTTCACTGCGATCTGGGATGCATTCAGGGTGGACAGCATTACTATAAATGCTATGTGTTCACATGCGCTTTTGACTAGTGATGGGCAGACCGAAGCTTCGTGAAGCACTGGAACAGTTTAAGCAAATGTGCCATATTGTGTCGAAGCTTCGAAACAATCCGACACCCGTCTCTACGGTGAAACCTAGTGGTCACTTGCATGTGGTGATCTGAAATAACCATGAAAATGATCCATGTAAAAAAAAATTAAAAAAAAAATTTAAAATCTGTCTGACAGCTACATGATTTTGAGCCTCCTCATAGTGAATAACTATAGGGTTTTTTTTCGTAATGAAAAATGAAGATTAATTAAAAAAAATAAAGCAACAATGTGTCATATTTGTTACATAACATGTTTATTCAAAAACATGAATTGCTCTGCTGTTAAGGACTTAGCCGACTTATTTTTTTTTACATTTCATTTCTCTAGTCGTTCAAAAAATCTTCTCTCAAGAGACACTTGTTGCTGGCATGCACAACTATTTTTTAGCAAGTACATACAAATGAGGGAAAATTACTGCTCCCTCTTTCCAATAAATTAATGGATCATGCGTTCTGGGCAAAATCTAGCTGCCTATCACAATACACACATCTCACACACCACAGATGTACAGCATCTCTTATGTGGAGCCTCCATTTTTATCTATTCTATGAATATATCTATCTATACATCACCTATGAATCTATATCTATATAATTCTATATCTGAAACTTATGCTGTGCTATCTGTCACTGTCTAACTAGCTTATATGAATGTGCCACTACATCTGTCTATACCGATCAGTCAATATATCAAATTTAAATCTAGCCTAAATATAACTAACCAAAGTGCACTATAAATCTCACTTATATCACAAAGTCACTGCTATCAAAATATCTCTCTCCTCTCACAAAAACCCACGATGTGAAGATGGATTAACTTTTAAACTTTGTGGGGAATTAAGTTCATACAGATGTGTGACTGTGGGAATTATGTTCATACAGATGTGTGACTGTGGGAATTAAGTTCATACAGATGTGTGACTGTGTGGTTTGTTCCTGCCCCTTTCAATCCAATGCAGTTTAAACAGGAGCACCTGATTAAACACTAGAAGCTTCATTTAGCCGTAGTCACGTGAGTGTTTTGAACCACAGTTCGGAGCAGTGTTTCGAAACATCTGTATGGTGTTCCGAGGGGGTCAATTTGACTTTGCTGCATCCACTCGTCTCAACAAACGTCTCACGCAACTTACGTCTTAATTATTATTATTTCTATTTATTCCATTCAATTTAAGACGCAGACGTCACATAAGAAATATTTTTATTAAAAAAAAATTCTGCTAACACGTATTATAACACGCACTCAACCCGACTCAGTGCAGGGTCAGCAACTGCGCTATTTACTTTCCCTTCACTCATTCCTCTCAATGAACGTGACGTCTGCGTCTGTCTTATGCCGTGACGTCTGCGATTATATGTGTGTGTGAATTCTTGTTTAACCCACATTGTGAGGACCAAATGCCCCCACAAAAATAATATTTGGGGAAACTTTTTTGATAGCCTATAGTATTTAAGTTTATATTAATTGTTGGGGGTGTTATTGTGTTTTTATCATCTATAATTTTAATGTAGGCCTAGATGTTCTGCGTGTTGCGTCTTTATTGAGTAGGTCATCCAATTGACCTCTGGTAGGTCAACCACAGAAATTAGTGATTTACAACAATAATGTGATGCGGGCAATTAACCCTGCTTGTGGAGTAAATGAAGGCTGTGGTAAATATATTATGATAATATAAATGGCATATACATGCCAGTTAGTGTAGTGGGTTGATTCATGATAGCCTATACTTTTGGGCTTGAGATGCTGTGGGTATGCACAATCATTTCAAAATTATATAAAATATCCATGGTTGGATTTAGTTTCCATTTTGGATAATATTTATAAGTCCTCACAAGTCCTGATAAATGCAATTTCAACTATTTCTGAAGTGCTTAGAACGCCGTTAAACAGTCCCTGCATAGAGTGAATAATCGATTTTTGAGCCACTGATAAACCAAATCAGCACCATCACCACGGACAGCACCTGCTAACATCGCACTTAAGAAGGAATACCTTAAGCAACCTCCTAAGATATAGTTCGGGAAACACGCCTAGAAATGGTATACCTTTAGTTAAATTATACCTTTAGAGAATTTGTAGCGCGTAAAGAGACAACGTTATCGGGCTAGCTACTGGACAACATCACATTGATCAAAATTAAAATACAATTTATTCAAAACAAAATACACTTCCTATCACATCATATCCTAAATAGGCTACTTTTTTGTTTAACCCATGGCCGAGACACAGCCGGCGCTTCTGATGGATATTTTCCTTTATGACATCGAATATAACTCCCAACTTTGTCATTTTTTATCCATATAGATAAGACATAATTAAACTATAAACGGTCTACTTTTATTTGTGAACACTCACAATAACAACAGAGGCCATTGATTCAGGAAAAAATTCGGCATGCACTCCACTCTGAAGTGGAAAAATTCTAATCAATGATGAAGAATGATTAATTATGTAGACGAATGTTTGAATTCATACAGGAGTAACATGTGGTTCTGCCATGCAGGGCACTTCTGTGGAAAACGACTGAAGGATTGTTTTGACACCGAGGGTATAAGAGATTGTGACTTCTGTTATGTCTTCAGTTACACTCGATGCAGGCACTGATGACTGTGTTGATTTTGGCTCTTTCTTGCAATAAATAAATCTTTGAAAAGACAATTGGCTAAGGTTTGTCTCTTATCCAGTAATGCAACGGAGTTCATTTTAATTGCCATTACAACTCCAAAAGCTGTATTCAAACATGTATTTTGTTTATTAAACGTAAAGTTTTTAATTTCAAAAGCATCTCTAAATTCAGTTCATATTTCTAAAAACGAAATTCCAAGCCAAAATAATGAAATGGTGGAGTTACCACCATGCAAATTCAAACATTTCACTCTTTTAATTTTTAATTAATGCTTGAATACAGCAAAGGTTTTGCGCAAATATGTAATGGAAATGCGGCTAGTGATTGCCAACTCTGTTTTTGTAGATAGTAGTGAAAATAGTAGAAAAAATAGTAGTGCTAATCGCCTATGTCTGATATCATAAATAATACAGGCTATAACGATTATAAACACAAAACAGTTTATGTCCTATAGGCCTACTTTACTGTAGTTCATCGTTTGTTTATTTCTTTCTTTATAGACCTATTTATTTATTTAATTTTTTTGTAAAAGCAGCATAATAAACCATTTGCCTATTGTTTAGCTTGTTTAATTGTAATTCTGAAGGTTTTAATAAGACTGCATGACAATTCAAACAGTCCAAAGCTTGCTCATGTTATATTTACACGTTGAATTGCCCTGCGTTTATGAATTGTATTTTTATTTTGGTAGTTCTGTTACATAACAAGTGACATTGACACTAATATTTGATTGTGTTTAGTTCTTACTCTCTGCAGTAAATCACTAAGCCATTTCACGTTTGCAGATTATAATTATTATTGTTTCAGAGAGAGAGACTGCTTGTGGACACAGGGATGGTACTGTGACAGTTTGTTATCGCCTGCTAAAGCTGAAACAAAACAAAGAAATGATATCAGAACCAAAACAACCCAGCTGACTTATAAAAACAGATGAATAATGAAAAGACATGATCTGAAATTGGTTAAGAGATTTTGTAAGACCAGAGTTTAAATAATTTTTAGAGTTAACACCAAAAGCAAATTTTGAGAATGAGAAATTAATATTTGTGTTTAGTGTGTGTGTGTGTGTATGTTGATGACTGCACTTTATGTTTTGGATGTGTTGGGAACTATTCTGTCCTGATGTCTAGTGTATGGTGTCATTAACCTCTGTAATGAGTGTTTATCATCACAGATGGGTTAAGTCAAACGACAACATTTAAAGAAACTTCTAATTCTGAAGGAATCTGGTGAAACGATGATCCAGAACTGAACATGGGACGAGCTTTAAGTGGATTGGTATCCAGCTCTGTCCGTTACTGGTAATTATGACTTTTGTCATTTATAATGCTGATTTGAATTAATCTCTGGATTAGTATGTATATTAAAAAAGAATTGTAAAGCTAAAGATTGCCGTTCATGATGGGTTAAAACCCTTCTCTAAATTCAACAGAGGGTCTACAATTGAATAATGTTGATTGATTAAGAATGGTAAAGGTACATTTTATGGACTTGACGGCAGAGACAAAGTGACAAATTGGCTGAAGTCACTATCCAAATTATCCAGAGACTCCTCATATTTCTGAAAGGCAGGAGGGCGAACAAAGAGATAACTTCTAAGAAGTTTTATTTTTATTTTATTTTAGTTTATGTTTCTTCCATTAAATGGAGGCTGGACATGTGATTTATATAGAGAACTACAATTAATGTTGGAAAATCAAGTGACTTTTGACTGTTTCTGTGCGATGTAATATTTTGGTTTCTGCAGAGCAGTAGAGATAAGAGAAATAATAATGAGCACATGGTGCATCTGCAGACTTTGATAGAGGGACATTACAAGGAAGTTAAAACATGAGAGACATAGCCCAAAGATTGATGTGTGACAACTTTTGAAACCTGAAGACAAATTAGGTTAATAGGAATTGAACTATGAATGCTTTTCAAAATACAGATTGTTTTAAAACAGCTT
Organism: Gobiocypris rarus; assembly: GCA_023029165.1. NCBI lineage: Eukaryota > Metazoa > Chordata > Actinopteri > Cypriniformes > Gobionidae > Gobiocypris > Gobiocypris rarus. Next base: position 5,510,363 of record CM040929.1, read on the forward strand.
TAAAGAAATTGATGATGACTTATAGTACAGAGTTAAAATACTATGGGAGATTATGAGAATTTGTTCTTGGTAAAATTATAACAATTTTTGTTGTAAGTGGCGAGGTAAGGCTAGTGAGTATTTGATGATAAGTATCACTACCATATGACATGAATTAAGAGGTTTAAGATTTTAGTCATTTGGAGCTTACACCTAAAGAGTTTAATGGACAAGACATTGAGAAAAATGTACTTTAAAGGAAATCATAATTGATTGATTTTGAATGTTTTATGATAACATGAGCTGAAAAGAATTTGATAAATACCAATTGGGTATATGCAATGGTTAAGCATTATGTCACAAGAAAAAAAAAAATATGAACAAGCTGATTGAATATGACACGAATTGATGATTAGCGAATTTTGATTAAATGTTTTTTTTTAACATTAAGAATTTATGGTTATGTTCATTTAAGTTAAAAACGATGTGGGCTATGATGAGTGAAAACTGGATTTGATGGAAATAGCAAGTTTGACAAAAAAGTTCGATGTTTTATGACTGGATGTAATTGGATGGATTATTCTGTCTATTTATTTTTTGTTGTTGTTTATTTTTATTTCAGACCATTATTGAGCATGAAAAAGGTCTGCGTTTTGGAAGGAGTGTATTTGCAAATACCTATTTGGAATTATATATTTTGGTATTTAGGAAGACATGGGGTTAATTTAGTATGTCCTTCTGAGGATGAAAATGTGCTTGTTTGTAAGCATTCAAGCCAATGATAAAAGCCAAATTATCCTAGATTACTAAATTAATAATGGTTAAAGTTAAATCCTTGAAGAGGATATTTTCTGTTTTTCAAAATTATAACCTGACAAGGGGGGAACATAGAAATGATGTAGTGCCTAAATTGGTAGCCCAAAATGTGGGGGTGACAGGACCCCAAAATTGGACTAAGGGGGGAATGAAGGGGAAGTCTGAAATCCCCTGCCGCTTCAATATACCTGTAAATATCTTAATCAGATTCATAATCAAAGCCTTAATTAATATTTATCCTCCTATTTCTAATGATTAATTCCAGTTGATTTTACTCAATAGAACCATTGATTGTTTGTTTTTCTTTTATGTTTTCTAAAGTTTGTATTTGGTCTTTGAGTGGCGTCTGGCCTATGTGTAACACAGCCCCTAACATGCTGGGAGTGCAGTAACAGTGTTTGCTCACTTTGCCCGGCTTCCAGAGATTAAATATAGATTTGTCTTTCATTTTTATTATATTTTATTCATTTTATATTTCCTTTTACTGAAACACTAAAGAATCAAGATGAATATTGCCTGTACTACTGTCTGTACCTCTCACTGAGAGAAAGCACATGCTATCAGTATGTTTTGGTGAAGTGCTTTGTTGATAAGACTATCCAACCTTGGGAGAGCTGTGATGCTGGGGAGCTCTTGTGTGTGTGCGTGCATGATCTGTGCAGGCCTAATATTGAAGATGGACAACACCAGACATGAAGACGCCTTTCTGCAACCTCCGAGGTCAACAATGATCTAAATCTAGTCATGGGGCAACAACTAGTCTGCCTAGTTTAGTGATATGCTCTGCTATCTATCCTTGTGTGGAAATTTACCATGACTGTGCATTTGCTCTGAGCCAATCAGAATCATACACCTTGAAGTAATGACGTGGCTAGACCTTGAAAACAGTATAACTGTTGGGACAATTGTATGTGCGATGCACGTGAGACCGGCAGAGAGGAAGCGCGGCCTACGAACTCCTTGTGAGACTTGAAGCTGGCTTCTGCTGATGAAACTGCAAACTATTCTTAAGTAAAATTTTTCTTTAATTAATTGCACTCCTGACTCTTTGTCTTCATTCTTCACTACTGGTCTCTAGGTCTAAGCTGTTAACCCCTAACACAATGTTCTCATAGACTATAATGGCACGGAGAAGAGAATGCATGCCAATTATTAATATGACTAATGGTTGGGTGGAGATAAAGCCAGTCATGAATTTTTTCCTGTTACAGCGCCACCAACTGGCCAATCATCACGTTTTTTCATGTGACCTAAATTTGAGCTCATAGACATGTGAACCGAGTTCATGAAAACCCAAAATTCCTATCTCAAAAAATTAGCATATTTCATCCGACCAATTAAAGAAAAAGTGTTTTTAAAACAAAAAGTCAACCTTCAAATAATTATGTTCAATTATGCACTTGTTTGGGAATCCTTTTGCAGAAATGACTGCTTCAATGCGGCGTGGCATGGAGGCAATCAGCCTGTGGCACTGCTGAGGTGTTATGGAGGCCCAGGATGCTGATAGCGGCCTTAAGCTCATCCAGAGTGTTGGGCCTTGCGTCTCTCAACTTTCTCTTCACAATATCCCACAGATTCTCTATGGGGTTCAGGTCAGGAGAGTTGGCAGGCCAATTGAGCACAGTAATACCATGGTCAGTAAACCATTTACCAGTGGTTTTGGCACTGTGAGATCTCAAAAATTAGCATATCATGAAAGGTTCTCTAAACGAGCTATTAACCTAATCATCTGAATCAACTAATTCACTCTAAACACCTGCAAAAGATACCTGAGGCTTTTAAAAACTCCCAGCCTGGTTCATTACTCAAAACCGCAATCATGGATAAGACTGCCGACCTGACTACCATCATTGACACCCTCAAGCGAGAGGGTAAGACACAGAAATAAATTTCTGAACGAATAGGCTGTTCCCAGAGTGCTGTATCAAGGCACCTCAGTGGGAAGTCTGTGGGAAGGAAAAAGTGTGGCAAAAACGCTGCACAACGTGAAGAGGTGACCGGACCCTGAGGAAGATTGTGGAGAAGGACCGATTCCAGACCTTGTGGGTCCTGCGGAAGCAGTTGACTGAGTCTGGAGTAGAAACATCCAGAGCCACCGTGCACAGGCGTGTGCAGGAAATGGGCTAAAGGTGCCGCATTCCCGGTCAAGCCACTTTTGAACCAGAAACAGCGGCAGAAGCGCCTGACCTGGGCTACAGAGAAGCAGCACTTGACTGTCACTCAAATTTTGCATGTCATCCGAAATCAAGGTGCCAGAGTCTGGAGGAAGACTGGGAGAAGGAAATGCCAAAATGCCTGAAGTCCAGTGTCAAGTACCCACAGTCAGTGATGGTCTGGGGTGCCATGTCAGCTGCTGGTGTTGGTCCACTGTGTTTTATCAAGGGCAGGGTCAATGCAGCTAGCTATCAGGAGATTTTGGAGCACTTCATGCTTCCATCTGCTGAAAAGCTTTATGGAGATGAAGATTTTGTTTTTCAGCACGACCTGACACCTGCTCACAGTGCCAAAACCACTGGTAAATGGTTTACTAACCATGGTATAACTGTGCTCAATTGGCCAGCCAACTTTCTGACCTGAACCCCATCTGTGGGATATTGTGAAGAGAAAGTTGAGAGATGCAAGACCCAACACTCTGGATGAGCTTAAGGCTGCTATCGAAGCATCCTGGGCCTCCATAACACCTCAGCAGTGCCACAGGCTGATTGCCTCCATGCCACGCCGCATTGAAGCAGTCATTTCTGCAAAAGGATTCCCAAACAAGTATTGAGTGCATAACTGAACAAAATTATTTGAAGGTTGACTTTTTGTATTAAAAACACTTTTCTTTAATTGGTCGGATGAAATATGCTAATTTTCTGAGATAGGAATTTTGGGTTTTCATGAGCTGTATGCCAAAATCATCAGTATTAAAACAATAAAAGACCTGAAATATTTCAGTTGGTGTGCAATGAATCTAAAATATATGAAAGTAAAATTTTTATCATTACATTATGGAAAATAATGAACTTTTATCACAATATGCTTTTTTTAGAATGACCTGTATAAAACACTTGAGCCCACGCCCAACGGTTTAAGAGTAATGAGCCATTTCGTATTTTTGCTCGCTGTAACGCTCCCGTCAGGCCGATTGGGGCATGCCCGCTGACGTTGGTAGTCGGTGAGAGTACTACCATCCCTGAAAGTTTCAAGTCTCTACGACTTACGGTTTGGTCTGTCCGATCAGTTTTAGATGGAGAATGATGAATCATGGGGAAACTAACAATTAAAAGGGTTTCAGCCTTACAGACTAAATAATAATGCATTGACTTTGGTATGTTGAGCCTGATAACGTTCATCCAAGGACTGTCATTCTGACTAACTGACAACCGTAGAACAACAGAGAGGTTAAAGTAGGCTACTCTTCTGAGTTTTATAATGTAGGCCTTGTGTTTGTTTTATTAAAATGTATTATAACTGACATCTCAAAAGGATGCGCTTGTGCGCGGTGTGAGCTGTTGCACTCACACAGGACTGCAACCAAGGTTATAATCGTTAAAACGAACGAAAAACGAAAACTAGATGGGAAAAACATTGTCGTTAACTGAAATAAAAATAAAACGAGGCATTACAAAATAACGATAACTAACTAAAACTGTAATGTGTGTTTGGCAAAACTAACTAAAATAAAATAAAATTATAGATTAAATGTCCTTAGTTTTCGTCTTTGTCAATGTCTTTCATAGAAAAATTACGTTCAGCTGCATTTCCTTTCATTGCGTCTCTCACTCACGCGTCTCTCTCTCTCACACACACACACACACACACACACACACACACACACACACACACACACACACACACACACACACACACACAGCCCCTCCCCTCCGTGCACGCCGCGTCTCCATGAGAACGAGTGTTCGACGTTGAGCAAGTTCGCGAAAAGGTAGGTATCTCGTGAACACCTTTACACAAACACACATTAAAAAGTGGTATAAAATATTTTTAATTCTGAATATAATGTTGTCAGTGTGTTAATGTCGACCGTGAAGCGTTTGCTACTGTAGCAAGTTAACTAGTCGCAAAGTTTGAGGTAAAAAAACACTGTTTTTTCATGCAGTGGTCAATTTTGAGATTTTGGGCCAGTCTGCTCCCTTAACATGTAAGCTTTCATGTCACAATAAAAAAATATCAACATTACTCATTAAGGTGGTTATTTCACTATATTTTGTCAACGTGCGCGCCTTAAGATTTGTACCAGAAATGATCAAAAGTTATTCTAGCGCGAGCTCCGTGCCGTCTCCATTCACAGAAACCTATCGTGATCGGTGTTATTATAAAGCTCTCAGTCTCACACACGTCGCTGTCTAATCCATATATGGCCATTTCCTTTGTAGAACTAACCAACCGCGAAAGTTTGCAGCCGAAAAACTACATCTGATTGGTCAATGTAAATTTCTCACTCCGTGATACACGCATCGCAGCCGCTTCCTAAGCTTGTGAGAGAAAGTGCAGACAACGCAGAAAACAGCTCATAACGCGTTCACAGAAAAGACCCAAGTAGCAAAAGGTAGTAAAAAGAAAGTAAACAACAACAGATTATACGATGAAAGCCTGACAGAATTAGATTCAAATAATTATAGATGGACATATGCAACAAACAGGGACAGTTCGTCTGTGACTGCTGTTATATGTGTGTTTGTTAAGGTAGCTCTCTTAAGGTAGTTCTCTAATAGCTATTGCTATTAATAATTTATTCATTTATCAATTTCCAAGTGTTTTAAATATTATACACTACTGATAGTAATGAAGTACTAAATATAATTTTGTTTGTAGAGTGACAGTTTCATAGAAATGTATACAATTATGCAATATAAAACTTTAAAGGCCGTTTTCTCAAAATGAGTTTTTCTCACACTCAGAGTTAGATATATCCAATTCATTAGCACCTACAAGCACCAAATTTTGCAGTCTTATACTGAACTACATTCTGGGGGCTTTTACAGAGGGATTTGTTGATATATCATTCATCTCCTGATTTATAGGTCCTTTTAAGCCAAAAAACATGGCAAAAATTGATTTTTTAAGGCTATTGTCAGTTTTCTTTAATTTACTAAAGCACAAAATAAGATATCCAGAATCCCCTCTGTAAAGCCCTCTCCTCTAATATGTCAACAAATATAACGTGCTCGGTTACTCACGTAACCTCGGTTCCCTGAGAGAGGAGCAGTATTGCGTATGGGAAAAACTCCTTTTCTCGAGAATATGAAGCAAAAACTTTATTCATAAAGTGTCTATGTAAGCGGTGCGGCTGCACAGCCGATAGACCAGCGCGAGCTGCGCGCTGATTGGCTGTGCAGCGGCAACTGCATGAACCTATGGCGAGGCGGCAGAGAGAGCGAACCAATAGGGGTTGCTAAAATTCCGCCGAACAAGGTCTCTAAAATTAGCATATCTGAGGCTATATAAGACCGTGTTTTGCCATAGGAAATCAGGTTAAAAATCGACTGAAGCGATACCTGAGAAGCACAAGCACGCGCGTTACGCAATACTCGTTCCTCTCTCAGGGAACCGAGGTTACGTGAGTAACGAGTGCGTTCCCCTTCGAGAGGTCTCGTGTGCGTATGGGAACCCAATTTGAAGCGCCGTGCGTGCTTAACTGACCCAAGTGGCCTGAGGCACTAAGATGGGTAACAGTGAGTCACAGGAGACCAACAGAGTGGGTCCTATAGCGGACATAAGAGTATATAGGCCGGATAGCATCGGGCCATATGATAGAATTACGACCGGACATAGTCGGGCCTTAATATATAAGTGTAGACATATTATGAAAGCTCATGCTTGTGAGAGCTTATCATGTATGCATAACAGGGAGACCGGACGCATCGGGTCTATACCTATTAAATGGGGATAATCCCGGCTTGTAAAGCGGGGACTTCCAGTTTATAAAATCTGATAAAAGTGGACGGAGAGGCCCAGCCTGCCGCCGCACAGATATCTTGTAGCGAATGCCTCGTGACCATGCCCATGACGAGGCCATGCCTCTAGTAGAATGGGCTTTAATGCCCAGGGGGCAGGTTAGGTCTTTAGACTTGTAAGCCATAGAGATGGCGTCCACTATCCAGTGTGACAGTCTCTGCTTCGTGGCGGCATAGCCTTTAGTGCGGCCACGAAGCACACAAAGAGCTGTTCCGATCGCCTGAAGGGGCGGAGCGCTCTATATAAAGTCTCAGCGCCTGACTGGGCAGAGCAAATTGCGTCCTTTCGTCTTGCGACGCGGGCAGGGTCAAAAGAGAAATGACCTGTGCCCTAAAGGGAGTAGAAAGCACTTTAGGAACATAACCATGTCTAGGTTTGAGGACGACCCTGGAGTCGTTAGGCCCAAACTTGAGACAGGAAGCACTCGTGGAGAGTGCGTGTAAATCGCCCACTCGCTTGACTGAGGCCAGTGCCAGCAGAAAAGCGGTTTTCAGCGAGAGGTGCTTTAGGCTCACAGACTGAAGCGGTTCAAAGGTAGAGCCCTTTAGAGCTTCCAACACTGTGGCAAGGTCCCATATAGGTACTGAGGGGGGGCGAGGCGGGTTCAGCCTTCTGGCCCCTTTAAGAAAGCGCACTATAAGCTCGCTTTTCCCCATTGATTGTCCCGTGACCTGAGCGTGATAAGCTGCTATGGCGGCAACGTATACTTTGGCGTGGAGAGCGACCGCGTCCATTAGCTCTTGGAGGAAGGTGAGCACTTCTGCCACCTCGCGCGCGCGTCGAGGCTCCGTGCTGTACACCAGTTAGAGAATACCGACCATTTCAGTGCATAGAGCCGCCTGGTTGAGGGTGCTCTAGCTTCAGAAATAGTATTCAGAACTCTTTCAGAAAGGTTCGCGGGTATTGGTTGATGGGCCAAACATGGAGAGCCCACAGTTCTGGGTGGGGATGCCAAATTTTCCCCTTGGCCTGCGTGAGGAGGTCTTTCCTCAGCGGAATCGGCCATGGGGCTGTGACTGACATGAGAGCCAGTTCGGAGACCCATATTTGATTCTTCCACAACGGGGCTATTAAGAGCACTGTGGAATTGGTTTCCTGATCTTTTGATGGCCTGTGGCAACATCGCGATCGGAGGAAAAGCATACAGAGGAGACTGGGCCAGACATGGGCCAGCGCCTCTGTGTTTGGAGAAAAATATTGGGCAGTGAGCATTGTCTTTGAGGCGAAAAGGTCTACTTTCGCTTTGCCGAAGATGCTCCATATCAACTGAATCGTATGCGGGTGAAGAGACCACTCCCCGGGGGGAATACCGCCTCTGGATAGCATATCCGGACCCTGATTCAGAATACCTGGCACGTGAGCCGCCCTTAGGGAGCTCAGGAAGTGCTCTGCCCATAAAAGGAGGTGATTCGCCATGGAATGTAGGGAGCGTGATTTCAGCCCGCCCTGGCGATTTATATAGGATACCACTGACATGTTGTCCGCTCGACCAAGACATGGTGGCCCTTTATGTACGGAAGGAAAGCTTTCAGCGATAGGATGACCGCTTTCATCTCTAGACAGTTTATGTGTAGCCTTTTCTCTGTAACTGCCCACTGGCCAGAGACTGGCATGCCCTCGTGTAGGGCGCCCCAACCTAGGTTGGAAGCGTCTGTCGAGACCACTTTCCGTTTCGTGACTGTACCCATCATAACACCTGTTTGATACCAGGTGGTCGCCTTCAAGGAGCCAGAGCTTTGACACAGCTGTGGTTCACTTTGATGCGAAACTGGCCTGATCGCCATGCGTGAGCGGGCAGCGGGGTTTTAGCCAGCGTTGGAGGGCGCATGTGTAACAGACCCAGTTTGAGTACTGCTGATGCCGAGGCCATAAGACCTAGCATTCTTTGAAAGCGTTTGAGGAGCGTAAGCACCAGCTCTGAAAGACTTCGCCATGTTCTGAATAGAGAGGCGCTGTGGCGTAAGCCGCGCCCTCATCTGTATTGAGTCTATGACCGTGCCCAGAAGCGATATAGTTTGGCTGGGAGACATTGAACTCTTGGCGATATTGATCCTGAGGCCCAAACATTCTAGATGGTTGAGGAGCCAGGACTTGTGTGTCATCAACTGTGCCTCTGACTGAGCTGACAAGCCAGTCGTCGAGGTAGTTGAGTATTCGCATTCCCTTTAGCCTCAATGGGGCTATGGCTGCGTCCATGCACTTCGTAAAAGTGCGGGGTGACAGGGATAAGCCGAATGGCAGAACCGTGTATTGATAAGCCTGACCCTCGGCGAATCTCAAGAATGGCCTGTGACGTGGTGTTATCTGAATGTGAAATTAGGCATCCTTCAGGTCGACTGTGAAAAACCAATCTGCCGGGCGAATGTGCATGAGGATTTGTTTCACCGTCAGCATCTTGAGCGGGCGTGTCATAAGCGCTTTGTTCAGATGTTCGAGGTTCAGGATGGGCCGGAGGCCGCCATCCTTTTTGGAACGAAAGTAATGACTGTAAAAAGCCTGACTCGCTTAGCGTGGGGTGCACGGTTTCCACCGCTCCCATCTCTAACAGTTTCGACACCTCGGCGCGAGCACGTGACTCGCGCTGCCTTTCACTGAGGTCTCGACCACGGCAAAGCGGGGTCTTGGCGAACTGTAGCGAGTATTCTTGTTTTATTATGTTCAAGAACCAATTTGATATCCCAGGAATGGCCTGCCAGGCCTGGGCCGCTGAAGCCAGGGGCTGAATTTGGATGGGGGGCGGGCCGCTTAGTGATAGGGACCCGGTAACCCGAGTGTTTTGTGCTTGTAACACCGTGGGGATAGTGTTTATGTATGGCGGCGTGCACTGTGTAGTGGGCGCGCATTACATTTTGGCACAGGACAGCGTGTGAGCTGTGTGGGGGTGTTTGAACGTGGGTGTGCTGACTGTAAAGTGGGCACATTGCCTACAGAGAAAAAGCTCTTTTCGAGATTTATTTGGGTCACTGTAAGAACGGCGTTTGTGTCTGCAGGCGGCGCTTTTGATAGAGGCTCGTTGACTGCGAAAACTGAGTCGGCAGTCACCTGATTGCAGGGAACTGTGAGACTGAGAGAGTGGGGTGGGGTCTAGCCGAGCGGGACCTGGCCACCTTCTTTTCCTCTTTGCGGCTAGGACGGCCCGGTGGCTCGGGTCTCAACGCTGCTTTGGGTCGAGGTCCCCGGGACTCGGGCTGCCTGCCGCGGCTTGCAGGCGTGGCGCTGCGGATCCTGGATCCCGAGCGTGGCCGAGGACGGCGGCGCTGCTTTAGCGGGCTGGGTGGGCGCGCTTTGTGGCGGCCAGAGGAAGAGTTGGAGCGTTTGGGCAGAAAGTGTTTCATGGCCTGCGAGGCTTTCTGAGCCTCGTGTGGCTTCAGCGAAGCAACGACCGCCCGGACCGAACAACCCAGAGGAGGTAATGGGAGCGCCCAGAAAGGAGGCTTTATCCACGTCCTTCATGTCGGTGAGGTTCAGCCACAAGTGGCGCTCCAGAACAGTCAGGCTGGCCATGGTCCTACCGATAGCCTGTCGTTAGCCTTGGTTGCCCGCAGGGCTAAATCGATGGCGCTGCGCAGGTCCTCAAGGCCTCAGAATCAGGAACAGACTCTCAGAGAGCGGAGAAGTTTGGCCTGATATACCTGGAGGACGGCCATGGTGTGGAGCAGCCTGGCCAGCGGAGGCGTATGCTCGACTGGCGAAAGCTGATGTAGAGCGACATGGCTTGAAGGGTGCTGAGCCTTGGCCTGCCATCCTCTGGAGGAGGGCGGACAAAGGTGCGGCGACCGCTTCCTCGAGGAGGAAAACCCTCGTATCCTTTCCTCGCGCCCGTCAACCGAGGAGAGCGCTGAGGAAAAGGCGATTTAGCGCGGCGAGAGAGGGCTTTCAAGCCCGTCATCTCGTCGTGTACCTCCGAGAAGAAGGGGCGGGCTTGGGAGGAGAGGAAAGGCGACGACCTTGTAGGAACCACTCGTCCAGCCTACTCCGTGGCGCTTCAGTAGGGTGGGACCACTCGAGCCGAGGTCTTCCACGGCCTTAGTGAGCACCGGACCATCTCCGTGTCAAAGCTGGCTTTGGCGGTAGTGGCAGTCTGCGTCGGCGGGCTCGAGACAGAGTCTGACCACTGCTGCCAGATGCAGCCAGCGAAAGGCTGTCCCCTCCTCTTCTTCCGCTATTGGTCCACCAAATGAAACGGAACAGGCCACAGTAGGTGAGGGGCACTGTTCCTCCTGGATGAACTCGACCGGCGAGAGCGAGGCACGTGGAGAGTTACTCGGCGTGCGATCGCCGGACGCCGGGAGGCCTCTGGTCGCGCGCTTCTTCTTGCGCGTCCGAGGAGCGCGGTGGGAGCGGAGACGTCGAAGCTGGCGAGGCGAGCCGAGGTCGGCAGAGCCATTTCGTCACACTCGGGGCAGCCGCCTGTTGAGTGCAGTCTCCGGCGTGGTCGCGTCCGAGGCATGCCACACAGATGATGTGGCGCCGCCGAGAGGTGCTCGGCATGAGGCGCAGGAAGGGCGAGGCATTTGCAACAACGCTCGCGCTCTTTTAGAAATAGTTGCAACGGCAACACACAAATAGCACAGACAGAGAATAAAGGATATATGCCGGATGGCGCAGCTGGAGCGGCAGGCGGCTGAAGGCGGAGACCAGCGGGAATCCGACGTCCTCAGGGCTGCAGAGAAGTTCCGCTGAGTGCTTTTCGACGGCGGGGCTTCACTCGCCGGATGGCGCAGCTGGAACGGCAGGCGGCTGAAGGCGGAGACCAAGGGGAATCCGACGTCCTCAGGGCTGCAGAGAAGTTCCGCTGAATGCTTGTTCGACGGCGGGGCTTCAATTCCGGAGGTCAACGAAGGTATCGCTGAAGGAGATTAAATCTGATTTCCTATGGCAAAACACGGTCTTATATAGCCTCAGATATGCTAATTTTAGAGACCTTGTTCGGGAATTTTAGCGACCCCTATTGGTTCGCTCTCTCTCTGCCGCCTGCGCCATAGGTTCATGCAGTTCCCGCTGCACAGCCAATCAGCGCGCAGCTCGCGCTGGTCTATCGGCTGTGCAGCCGCACTGCGTTTTACATAGACACTTTATGAATAAAGTTTTTGCTTCATATTCTCGAGAAAGGAGTTTTCCCATACATGTCGAGAGACCTCTCGAAAGGGAACCAAGAATTTTAAACATGGTCCTTTCCAATTTCCAGATTTTCTTTTGAAATGTATGCAAATGATATATTTAAGTATATAAGGGCTCATTTGCATATTAAAACATTAATTTACACAAAACTTGTAATACATTTTTTTTTCTTATGTTTATGCCAGTAATAAACTGGAGAAGTTTCACAGTGATATCTTGTAATTAAAAAAAAAATCCCTATTCACCTGTAGTGTCTCGCCTTAAATAATGTTATGTCATTTATTTACACTGAATGTTTGCTGCTTCAATCCAGATGAGTAGGCTATTCTATAGGGTAATTTTAGTATAGGAAATTGTACAAATTGTATAGGGTGTGAATTATGTATAGAAGATGTGTAGATTTTTTGGTAAGGCGTGTGGATTTTGTGAGAGGTAAAGGAATTTCAATGGGTGTGAATTTTGTATAGGGTGTTAAATGTGTATATTTTTGAAGGTGTGAATCATATTTAATATATTAAGTTCTGTGTGCGTTAACGAATTATTATGAAGGAATTATTTTGATCACCTCTCCCCCAAACAGCACACACACACACTGTACACACACACACAAAGCTGTATTTAAAGTGTGAAGGTTTTTTTATTTGTTATTTGTCATGTTCTTTTCTCAGATTGAGACTTTTCTCAGACTTTTCTCAGATTGTTGAGACTGTTCACATATGTGTGCCCAAATGTACATTTTATGTAGGCCTACTGGTTTTATTTTTGAATGAATTTTTTTTTTTTAATTGTATGATGTTTTTGGTGAGTTATTATTACACAATACTTTTCTGACCTTTTGAATCTTGCCCTGACAAATAACCCAAATTACAAAAAAGACTGAAACTAACACTAAAACTAATAAAAACTAAACTAAAACTAAGTATTTTCAAAAAATAAAAACTAAACTAAACTAGCAAATCCACTTTAAAACTAATTAAAACTAAACTGAATTCGAAAACAAAAGTCAAAACGAAATAAAAATAAAAACTAATAAAAATGCAAAACTATAATAACCATAACTGCAACACAAGATTTTCACATATTTCGGTTTGTATCTCACCAAACGATACAGTAACCTATAACTTCAGAACGCTTGGAATATACGGCACGAGTTGTAAAATGTATTTAACGTTGAATATTCGAAATGTTGACTTTTAAAAGTAGGCGTGTCAATTATTTGCTGTATTTTGGTTCATGTTTCTGGTGTGCGCCTGAAGATGTTTAAGGAGCGCCAAAGCAGCTCATCCTGATGTTTTCTTTATTTTTCAAAGGCATGACATATTGTAATCATTTTGAATGTACACAAATAAAAATATACATTTTACAGTTTAAATGACGAGTTAATTCCATGCTGAGGAAAAAATCAAAGTTGGCGCCGGTGCCTCACACGTTCACATTATTATCCAAATAAAATACAGACAACAAAACATTTAAAAAATATTCTGCTTAATTTGATTGGTCTTTTGTACAATGGAGACATTTGGTCTGATGGACAAGTAGAATGCGCATAGCCTACATGTTTGTTGTTGTATTTTATTTACCAGTATTTTATACTAATTCTGAATGCATCTCTCTCAACATGACCAGGTGTGAGCTACTCGCAATTGCGACTTATTTTCTGGCAAATAGCAACGGTCGATTATAAAATTTTCTGTAGGCTATTAGGCCAATAAAAAAAATCAGATGGAGACCACTTGCACACAGACACACACACACACAAACATATTGTGTTCATTGTCCCCACCCACGTTCATTTTGGGCTGAATCACTTCTATAAATAGGCTATGGGGTCCTTGTAAATGAAGGCTATCCGCATGTAGTGTTTATTTCATAATTATGATTGTACCTCGCATCTTCTTCCGTACACTGTCAATTAGTTCTTTGGCCGGTTTTGTTTGGATGGCCACCTCTCAAAATCTGTGTGTGAAAGCTGCGAGACACACAGGACAGCGCGGAGAGAACCCACATGACGTGCTTACACACAGAAAATAACACGCACTGTTTTGTTTGACATCAATTAATACTCAATATTAATGAAATAAACTCAAAAACAAAGGTAGGCCTATAGCTATAACTGCAGCGTATTCCCTGAACTCTTCAATACTGGTCTTCGCTTGGCTGTTTGCCGCATTTGTCTGCATTTAACCCATCACTCAGTGTATATAACCCATCGCAATGTAGGCTACTGGAACTGTGTGAACTGTTGTTCTCCGGGTTGTCAGTTATGGCGCTTGTCCACTACACAGTACCAGTTCGGCTCGACTCGACTCGCCTTTGTTTGGTTTTCCACTGTGTAAAAGTTGTACCTGTTTCCAGGTACTTTTTAAATATCACCTCTGGCGAGGTTCTGAGCGAGCTGAGGCGATACTAAAATGTGACGTTTTTTCTTTGTTTGGCTGCGAAGAGAATCCAGCGAGAGAAGATTACGTCATGGCAGTTTCCTGCGGCGTCACTATGACGACCAGGTACTATTGTGGAGGGAAAGCGGAGGCGCGAGCGAGCTGAGCTGAGCAGAGTCGAGCGAGTCGAGCTGGTACTGGTAATGGAAAAGCGCCATTAGTTAGAATGACAGTCCTTGCATGAACATTATCAGGCCCAATACCCAAGTCAATGCATTATTTTTTTCTTTTTGTATTAGTGTTTAAAATATTTAATTATCAACTAATTATATTAATTTATATCTTATTTCTACACGTCATATATCCTGCCATACCCAGCTGATGTGAAGTGTATGTGAATGTATACTCAGAAGAAAGCCCTGTCTAGGCTCTGCCCGCTACCAGTGTTGCCAACTTAGCGCCTTTGTCGCTATTTTTAGCGACTTTTCAGACCTATACAGCGATTTTTTTTTTTTAAAAGCGACTAGCCACAAATCTAGCGACTTTTGGACCAGCGCCAGTTACTTTACAAATGTCGCCAGTCCTGTCCTGCGGCGCGAAGTCTAGCCTTCTCTCTGCCGTCACACCTCTCTCTGCGTCTGCCCTGTTCAGTGAATGACTGAGAGGAGCAGCAGCGCATGCCGGTGAACACACACAGCAGCTGACAGACGTCAATGTGCGAGCTACACATGAGCACACGGTGTTGTTACGGTTTTATCACTTATCTGCTTCCTTTGTTTTATATTTAAAGAATTTAGTTTGACCCATTATGATTTCCATTTTTCTCTTGTGCTTATCACTTATATTACTCACTATAAAAGCTTTAGTTCATCCAGTTTCTGACCTCTCTCAATTCATTTTATTTTAAACATATAGAACTTAAGTCATTCACTATATCATACTCGTTCTATTGCATGACAAAACTATATAGGAAATGAGAACGTCTTTATTGGACAGTATGTGAGCACGGATGGCAGGCAGAAAGACAACATGATGACACATATGCTAATTGACACATGACGTCATTTAGCGACATTTAGCGACTTGTTGGGCAGGCTTTAGCTACTTTCCTTGGAAAATAGTTGGCAACACTGCCCGATGCGGGTTGTGTCGAGCCATTCGTTAGTCTGGGTTTGATGAGAAAAATATGAAATGTAGCAGCAATAAACGCGTTAAGAATCCATACAGCTGTAGCAGCACAGGACTATTATTCAGCTGTGCGGAACTGAGGAAGAACTGATGTTGGAACAGTTTGATCTTCAACTGACCAATCAGCAGAAAGGCGTATAATTCCGCCCACATGTAGAATTCTAATATTCAAGCCGTTTATAAATGTTTCTACCTCTGAACGAAAAATAAAGCCGAAATCTCATTTTCATTTCTCTGAAACAAATGAAAAAACAAAATTATTTCAAATTTTTCTACTTTAAATATTAAATAAAAAAACTGTCCCATCAGTCCTTGTTTCGGATTCTCATCCACAGACGACTGGTTTTGGAGAGGGATGGGGCATTTTTACTGTGTGATGATAAGCAGCATGGCACAACGGTTCATATGCTCATTGTCTCCAAATTATGACCAGAAATGGATCAAATATTAAATTTGCTGTTCAAAACAAACAAAGAACCAATGTAGGAGTAGGAGAATGTTATTATGGGCAAACAGCAGGAAACTGTATATTTGTGCATTGTGCGCATGTCAAAAAATAAATTCCGATTTGAAGCTTGTGATATAAACGCGCACATCAACCCGATCGCTTTGTTTAGCGTTCATGTACTATGTTCAGATTTATCAATAGGAATGAATTTAGTCCGATTGAAACAAAAGTTGTGCATGTAAACATAGCCTTTGAGTGAGACATTGAATCGTTCATTCGACTAATTTGTTCAAAACACTAAAGTGTGGGGTTGGGGTGCAGAGTAGCTGTCTTTACGAATGAGACATTAAATCAATAACTCTGTTGATTCCTTGATTAACAATGATTCATCAGGAATGAAACACTGCTACTGTCTGTTTCTTGGAGACGCCCACCTGCTGAGGCTTCGTTTGGAACCGTTTTCATTGGCGGAGCAAAAACAGAAAATAAAAGTAACTGACAAACATGCCTTGCTGTCAGTATTTTTAAAACTGAATCGATTGTGTACAATGAGGGAGACATGCAAAATGTGCAGAACAGGGCATCCCGAGGACCAGGATTAAGAACCACTGCAATAGGAGATTTTGAAAAATAAAAGTTTATACAAACACAACAACATTCAACACAAAATGATACTGATAATAATAATTACCATGGAAGAACTGTGATCATTATTACATTGACTGGAGATACTCACCTCTGAGAGTAATGATGAATTTCTTGTATGAAACCCCACTGCCGGATTTGATCTTTAGTTCATAAACTCCAGCATGTTTCAATTCAGTGTCTGTGATGGTCAGAGATCCGGTCTTCATGTCCAGCTCCAGTCTGTCTCTGAATCTCCCATCAGGAACATCCTCATATATCTTACTGATCCCTCTTTGATTCTAGCTATGAGAGGTCCTCCATCTCCAAATCTCCACTCGATCCCATCATCTGTCTGTACTTCATTAACATCAGTGTGTAGAGTGCCAGATCCTCCCTCCTTCACTGACACTGACTCCACTTCATGTCACAGCAGCACATACAAACAGAGAATGAGGAGATTATAAGTGAATGAACAGATGAACATGTCAGTGAAACTGAGAAGATACTGTGAGATTCTTCACATGTGCTCATCAATAATCAGTTCATCACATGTATGCTTTAAAAAAAAAAAAGAATAATAATTTACAATAAGTTTGCATGTGTTAATTTTAGCAAGAATTAACAATAAACAATTCTTTCCACAGCATTTATTAATCTTGGTTAATGTTAATAAAAGGACAAAACCATGAGAAAAAACAACAACTGGTTTTCAACAGTATAGTTGACATGAAAAGAACCAAACCTTATAAAATTGTTAATTTAGGTCTATACTATAATCAGTAATTTAAAATTGCAATAATATTTCACAGTAATACTGTTTCTACAGTATATTTGACAGTAAAGGACACTGCTCACTACACATGGACACTGATGACGATTTCCTTTAACATCCTCATTGTACAACATCACTTCTGGTTATTTATGAACAACAGCAGAGCTGGGGCCGTATTCACAAAACAACTGATCTTAGCACTAAGAGCTCTCCTAAAGAGCAGTAAAAGTTCTCTCTTCAAACCTATTCCCAAAGCTGCTGAGAGCAACTTTTACTAAGGAACTGAGAGAAGTCTTAAGCTAAGAGAAGGGGCGGGGTTGACCTCGCTATGGATGATGTCATCACGCTTACTATGCCCACAGTGATTGGCTGGAGTCTCTGTCCGTGATTTTAATCATAGAAATATTGTAGAACGAGGTTTCATGTTGTCATATTAAAATAAAGATTTTCAAAAAAAAAATGTTTTGCCATATTCAAATAAAGGTTTTAAAAAGCAGTGTCACTAATTAAACATGTAAATGCTCAGCCAATTGTCAGCCTCTTACATGTGTGCATCTCGAGAGATTGCAGAATTCAAGGATAAAGTTCAGGAGGAGCACTATCCGATCAGCTCGAGAGGAGGCATACAGTACACACGGCTGATTCACCGAGTTACCTCGACAGCTTTCTGCATCCCTCCGCCACCCCGACTCCGCACTCTCGGCCCAGCCGGGGATTCGGGGGAGAACTCCGGGATTGGGCTAAATTCAAGTTCTGAGCCCTCCATCCTCGGACAGCAGCCAAACAGACTTATTTTACTCTTTACTCTATCCGATCATTTGTAAGTGTGAACTCGTGAAACAACTGCCACAGGTAATCAGACATGACTTCTTATTTATTTATTTATTTATTTATTTATTAAACAAACAAATAAATAATATTTATTATTTTGGGGTTTTTGTTATGATAGACAGTGAGTAGAAGGAACCGAAGTGAAAGAGAGAAAGCGGAGAAAGGTCCGCATCAGCCATCAGGATTGTTTAGGGATTTGATCTTAGTGTCTTTGGAGTCCTCTTGACTACTGCTAGTGTTTCACAGATTTAGGAGCCAGTTTTAGCGCTAAAATGCTTTGTGAAATACTCTTAGAGCTAAAATGTAGGAGTCCTAAAATTAGGACTTACATGCCTATTATTTCTAAGAGTTTCTCCTAAATCGGCAAGTTAGGAGCTACTCTTAGCCTGAAGATGTTTTGTGAACACGGCCCCAGATATCTTTCTGACATCACTTGTAATGTTATTTAAAGCTGGGGTTTTCAAACTGGGGCCCAAAGGAGTGACGGGGTCTGTGGAAAAGACTAGAGAAAAACCATGAAACATTTAAATAAAGAAAGATTAAAATAAGATTAAAATAAACAAGTTATTAAACATTTAATTAACATTGATAAAACATATAAAAATAAACACAAAATAAATAATTAAATTAGCTAAATTTATTATAAATTTAATTAATTTCTCATTTCTAAATTTGCATAAAAGTCTAGATAAAAATAGATTAAATAAGTAAATGAGTAGAAGTTAAATTAATATATGATAAAAATGTTAACAAGTAAAATGAATGAGATTAAAATAAATATATGTAAAATTAGCTTAAATAAAGGTGAAAAAGTTTGAGAAATACCATTTTACACACATTCAACATTTAATCATTGATTTAATAAATGACATTTAACAGGATATTATTATAGTGAGTAGAAAAGAATTATAATAACGTAACTTAATAGAAACTAATGTTAGACAATATTAATATTTTTAGTGTATTAATAGGGTGTTTATAAAAGACAGATCCTCACAAGAGGATGTTCATATTTGGGGGTCCGTGGCATCTAAAAGTTTGAAAAGCCCTGATTTAAAGTACATTATGATAATGTTACGTCCGTGATGTAATGTGTGTCGTTTGTTGCTGTGGCATTGCAGTGTGACGGATGGAGATGTCTGTGCTATTCTTTGTGTTAACAACTTGTGAAACTATTCTTATCCATGTATGATCCTACTGATCCTCTTTTGTAAACCTCTTGATCATTTGAGAAGCGTAGGGGGTGAGGGCCTTGTTTTGTTTTTTGTAGGCCAAAAGGCCATCATGTTTTCTCCTGTTTTTTTTGGGGT
The DNA here is from genome assembly GCA_023029165.1 of Gobiocypris rarus. Lineage (NCBI taxonomy): Eukaryota > Metazoa > Chordata > Actinopteri > Cypriniformes > Gobionidae > Gobiocypris > Gobiocypris rarus. Next base: position 5,529,791 of record CM040929.1, read on the forward strand.
TAGATACTGAGATAGTGTGTTATTGTATGTTTGATTTCTTTTGTTCTGATCCGTAGGGAAGTTAGTGTTGTTTTGACATTAGCTCACCCCTGAAGAGATGGCTTCTGACATTTATTTCTTCTCAGAAATTGTTCCTAAACTGAAAACCACCTCAGTTTGAAAACAGCCGAGAGAACATGGAATAAAATAAAAATGTAGAGTTGAGAAGTATTGTTGTGTATTTTATGATATATCCTGAGCTAGACCAGGGATCATAACAATAAATACTTTGCGTGTTACATATAAGTGCAACATTTCAGACATAAATGATAAGTGTTAGCTAGATTGTGTTCATTACCTGTATAGCAATGTATGTTTATCCTGAAATACAATAAAATTATATTTTCTATTTTTAAAAACATATATCGTGTGTCGTTATGTGTAGTGAGTTGGCTCACGTGATTTAAGGAACATAGTGAGCATTGATGCACCCTGGGTTTTGCAGTGCATTGTGGGACTTTTAGGAGCGAACGTTTCAGTGCACTGGAAGGATTCTGCGATTGGCCGACTCCTGATCAGTGTCCTGACTGCTGAACTAGGGATCTGACTGAGATGCACCCTCGGTTTCAATGGTTTCTGCTCTTCCTGTTTCTAGTTTTGTTGATCATCATCCTGGCTTCAATAGCCTCTGTTTCAGACTGTTGTGGTCGGACATCATCTTTATCGTTTTTGGTTTGTTTCAATAAATCCTGCAATTAGATCCTTACCGTCTACTCCATTCCTTCTGCACTCCTGAACCACACTGTGACAATTAAACATGTCTTTACTGTCACTTTTGGTCAATTTAACGCATCCTTGCTGAATGAAAGTATTCATTTATTTTAACATTTGAATAGTGGTGGTGGCTATAAAGAAACAAGATCACCAAATCTGTCCCTTGCTCATGCAAATTTGATTAAAAAGTTAACAAATCAACAAATGAGTGCGTCTTTCAACCAAATGAATGTAGACTTTTATTCAGATCACTGATCACTGCACATCAATCTGAGCTCATCATGTTCAGGTAAACAGAAGCTCAAACGTGCCTGCGTGAGACGCTAGAACCAGTGACGCTCTCATAATACTTGCACTTGCATTTCATTTCAAACAATTAAATATTAATTGAATTAGCCAGAATAAAGTAATAAAGTAATAGTAATATTAATTTTATTAATACAAATAGTAACATGGATATTACTAATATGAATATTAGAATATAATTTTACAATAAAGCTACATTTGTCAACATTCATTAGGAAACTGAACTAGTAATATTATGTTGTTTATAAATCTATTTTAATAATAATCTACAAATATATTGAAACATGTTCAGCATTTTAACATTTCTTGATGCATTAAAACTAAATAACAATCCAACTTGCAGGAAGACTTCACATAAACACACACAAAAAAACATTTTGATTCTATTGTGCACAATATGTGATACAAACTAGTTTGAGTATGGAGCACTGAGAAGTGTTATTTATGTTTCTTATATATTTATATATAAGCAATATATTTGTTACTGCAGAATTTCATGCAGCGTTCATAATAAAGTTGTTTTCAGTTATCCTTTGTGGCTGGTTATTTGTCACCTATAGTATTGATTTAGTATCGATACTGAGGTATTAGATTCTGGTATCGTATCGAAGCCAAAATTGTGGTATCAACCCAACCCTGTTCTCTTGCTCTGTCAGCTGTAATACTTACCCTTTAGTTTTTCTAGTTCAGAGATCCTTCGACGATAATAAATAACACCAGCAGCTCCAACTGCAAACACCAGCAGCAGAACAGCAACAACTATTCCTGCTACATCACCTGAAGACAGACCTGGATCTGGAACAGATGAAGAGAAACAGTCATTAGTGTGTGTGTGTGTGTGTGTGTGTGTGTGTGTGTGTGTGTGTGTGTGTGTGTGTGTGTGTGTGTGTGTGTGTGTGTGTGTGTCTGATCTATAACACACTATAAACATCAGCTCTATGTAACCTGAGTGAAGATCTGATACTGTAATGATAGACAGACATTAGTGTGTGCGTGTGTGTGTGTGTGTGTGTGTGTGTGTGTGTGTGTGTCTGATCTATAACACACACTATAAACATCAGCTCTATATAACCTGAGTGAAGATCTGATACTGTAATGATAGACAGACATTAGTGTGTGCGTGTGTGTGTGTGTGTGTGTGTGTGTGTGCGCGTGTGTACACATGTTTTTCTAGCCTGTTGGGGACTTCAACCTGACTGCACACAGACTCATGGGGACTCGTGTCACCGTGGGGACCTAAATTGGAGGTTTTATGAAAATGTAAAAATGCAGAATGTCTCCTGTGATGGGTAGGTTTAGGGACAGGGGCAGTGTACGGTTTGTACAACAATCATCTTTTTATTCTTTTTAAAACTGTTTGAGTTTAGTTTAGTTTATTTAATTATTTAACAGGGACCATACACAACACAAATGTTGTGCCAGAGTTAGCTAAATAGTTCATTTGGATCTGTGGTCCCTGGGCAGGATGATATTACATAAAAATTACAGCATTTCATTACAATCCAGAAAAAGGAAAATAATAACAATAGCATCACAATATCACAGAAGAAGAAAAAAAAAAGAAAAGAAAAGTATGAGATAACAATAATAATAATAGAATAAAATTAATGATCACATGATTGATTTTTCTTCAACCATAATTTAATTTCAGCTTTAAAAATACTAAATGATGTAGACTCTCTAATATAAACAGGCACTAAATTCCATCTTTCTGCTGCTCTATATATAAAAGCTGATTGTCCAAAGGCAGTTTTCTTAAATTTACCAGAACAATCAACTCTAGTGGATGCCCTGGTTTCCCTAGAATTATCTTTACAGAAAATCACACATTGTTTAAGAGGTGGTGGCGCAAGATCATGAATTAACTTATACATCAAACACATATCTGCAAAGAGTAAAAAACTGTCAAGTCAATAGTTTATAATTTCTATGATAATGCAATGATGATAACTTCTTGTTTTTTTATCTAAAACTTTCACAGCTTGTTTATAGAGAGTATATAATGGCTTCAGTGTTGTTACACTTGCTTGAGACCAGCTTGTAGCACAATAAGATAAATGTGGAAAAATCATTGTGTGCCTAAAGAGTTTAGCAGCAGTCAAAGGCAACTGTTGCCTAATATTCCTAAAAATCATTAAGCTTGCTCTAACACATCAAGAAACTTTTTTTATGTTTCTTAAAATTTAAGTTTGAATCTATAATCATACCCAGGTATTTAAAATGAGTAACAATATTTATTGCTTCACCTTTAATTAAAATATCTGGTTGATACTCATCACTTCTTTTGATAGAGAAATACATACCCAGAGTTTTACTCACATTAAGAGTAAGACAGCAGTGATTTAACCAATCTATGATTTTGTTCAGTGCCGTAGTCAATTTAATAGCATCTTGCTCTTTTGTTTTGGCATATGTTTAAATAACTGTATCATCTGCATACATCTGGAACTGGACCTCTGGACACACCATGGGTAAATAATTTATGTATAAACTAAATAAAATTGGCCCAAGAATAGATCCCTGTGGGACTCCAATAGTGCAGTCCAGAAAGGATGAGCATATACCATTAATTCTTGTACATTGTTTCCTTAGATGTAGATATGATTCCATCCATGTTATTGCATTAATAGAAAAATTTAACTGTGACAATTTAGATAAAAGTACATTATGATTAACAGTATCAAAAACCTTTTTAAAATCAAGGAAGACAGCAGCAACAACACCACCACCTCTGTCAAGACTGGATTTCATTTGTTCAACAAAGTAACAGTTTGCGGTCTCTGTAGAACGGCGTGCCCTAAATCCAAACTGCATTGGATGCAGTGGAAAATAATCAAGATTTAAATACTCTATTAACTGACTACAAATGACCTTTTCAATTACTTTAGAAATAACTGGAAGAATACTAATAGGCCTATAATTGGTTACATTAGTAGGGTCGCCATTCTTAAAGATAGGTGTTATCATTGCTGAATAACAAGCATTTGGAAAATAACATTGTTTGTTTTATTGACAAGTTAACCTGATGGGTAATGGGTGTGCTAAGCATATTTATATACTTTTTGATAAACATAGAATCAGAATCAATTAGCCCTAGAACTCTTAAGCTGACCCAAAATTTGTATTCAGGTACTTCACAAATATTAAAGACAGGATAATTATAATTTAATGGTAACATCTCCTTATTTCTTACACTAAAACCTTGTGCTAAATCTTGAACTGAATCTATAAAAAAAAGTATTAAATACACTAGCAATTTGTTGCTTATCTTGGAATAAATTTCCCTGAACTTGCAATTCAATATCTTTATCTCCTCTGTTACTATTTTTCTTTTGTACTTTATTAATATTCTCCCAGACTTGTCTGCTATTCCCCTTAGCATCATTTATAATTTCAATGAAGAATTTTGCTTTTGCTTTTCTCAATTCCTTTACAACTTTATTACGTAAACACTGAAACGTTCTTCAATCATGCGTTAACCCAGATTTGAGCGCTATTTATAAGGCATGATCCCTCTGTTTCATTAATTTCCATTAGTGTTGTAGTCAAGACCACCCAAACTGAGACCAAGTCGAGATCAAGACCAGCGTGTGTCGAGACCAAGACAAGACCAAGACTTTGTGGGTTTGAGACCAAGACAACACCAAGACAGGGCGAGACCGAGTCAAGACCAAGACCAGACCAGCACTCCTTAAATCCATCTAAAAGATTCATATCTTCTTTCTTTAAAATGACTTATATTTAATGAATAAATATAATTAGAAGAGTAAGACACTATAGCGCTGTTACCAATCAAATCACTGACAATAAAATTAATGGCACAGAAGTTGCATCTGAATTGGTACAATTACACCTTCATAAATAATGTTAAGATTAATTTAACATTAAAACATTAACATTATTTAACATTCACAGAATCATTTATTCAACCGATTTGTTCAAAGCAGCTGGTTCATTTAATAACGAATTGTTACCGAATTAGCAAAAACTGTTTAAAATGTAATTTAATATTAACGTATTGTTTATTGAACGTTTGTTTAAATCAAAATCCTTTGCAATCACACTTATATTCATGAAAACTGCTCTCTTGCTCTTGTGATATTGCTTAATTATATTCTATGTTTATATAAAAAAACTAAATCTCAGAATTTTTTGGCCATTTATATTAATTTTGGACATTTTTGAGACAATGCTGCATTGCTTTTGAACCCAGCAGCACAGTAACAAAAGAAATCATATTACAAAGTTATTGATTGCATTTCAAGCAGTTTTACATCAAATCACATTAATGATGTTAAATCAGACAATGCACCAGCAATTTAGTGATATCCTTGCAGTTGTGGTCTTGAGATAAAATCCAGAGTTTATCAATCTTTTTGGTATATCAATCTTTGAGTTTATCAATCTTTTCTTACTACTAATATAAGATTATGATCAGATAATCCTGTTAATAAATTCATTGATTTTGTTATTCTTTCTGGTTTGTTACTAAATATTAAATCAAGTTGAGTTTTAGATAAAATGTAACTCTGGTGGGTCCCTGAATTAACTGTGAGAGGTCTAACTGAGTTACTATTTCCTGAAGCTTTTTTCTATTTGACTTCTCAATCCAATTTACATTAAAGTCCCTAACCAGAATTAACTCCTTATTTCTATTAAACCCTTTAAAAACGTTTTTAAATGATCATAAAATACACTACTTGATGATGGAGGCCTATATACACCAACTACAGTAAATGCCATGCATGGGGATAAAACAATTGTTAACGCAATGCATTCTATATCTACTAAAGTATTAAATTCAATTTCCTTACATTTTATGCAGTCCTTCACATACATTAACAGTCCACCACCTTTGTTCTTATCTTTGGTTTTATCTATATATAATCTTATTCTTTTTAATTCTCTTTACAACTGTATATTTTTGTATATTGCACCAATTAGATTAAAAAAGGTTAGAGAGAAAACTAAAGCACCATGGTACAACAGTGCTACACGTTATCAAGAGAGAAACTCGTAACTTAGAGCGTAAATTAAAAACAAACTAATTTATAGGTCTTTAGAATCGCGTGGAAAGATAGTATGTCACGTTATAAAAGGCCCTAAAAGCAGCCAGGGCTGAGCATCTCCGCAAACTAATAGAAAATAACCAAAATAATCCAAGGTTTTTATTTAACACAGTGGCTAGACTAACAAATAAACAAGCATCGCCTGAGCAAAATATTCCGTTACAGTTTAGTAGTAATGATTTTATGAATTTCTTCACTGAGAAAATAGAAAGCATCAGAAACAGAATTGTAAATGTACAACCTTTAATGATGTCTTATGATTCAACCTCAATTATCGCCCTCAAGAACTACACCGCTTTACAACTATAGGACAGGAAGAGCTAAATAAACTTATCATTGCATCTAAACCAACAACATGTTTATTAGATCCAATACCCACTAAACTACTGAAAGAGCTGTTACCTGTAGTGGAAGAGCCTCTTCTCAATATTATTAACTCGTCTTTATCTTTAGGTCATGTTCCAAGAATATTCAAGTTGGCAGTCATAAAACCTCTCATTAAGAAGCCACAATTAGATCATAATAACCTAGCAAATTACAGACCCATTTCAAATCTTCCATTTATGTCTAAAATACTAGAAAAAGTTGTGTCTGCTCAATTGTGCTCTTTCTTGCAAGAAAATGATATCTATGAAAAATTTCAATCCAGTTCAGGCCGCATAGCACAGAAACTGCGCTCGTTAAAATCACAAATGATTTACTTCTAGCTTCTGACCAAGGCTGTATCTCAATACTAGTTCTACTCGATCTTAGTGCTGATACTATAGATCATAAAATACTCTTAGATCGACTTCAAAATTACACTGGTGTTCAGGGAAAGGCATTAAACTGGTTTAGATCGACTTATCAGACCGCTACCATTTTGTCTGTCTAAATGGGGAAAAATCAAAGATAACGCCAGTAGACTATGGAGTGCCGCAAGGATCTGTGTTAGGCCCTCTGCTATTCTCAATATATATGCTGCCACTTGGTAATATTATAAGAAAACATGGAATTAATTTCCACTGTTATGCTGATGACACTCAATTATATATTTCATCACGACCAGATGAAAACGCTAAATTATCTAAACTGACAGCGTGTGTTGAAGATATTAAATACTGGATGACATGTAATTTTCTGCTATTAAATTCAGATAAAACAGAGGTATTACTTATTGGTCAAAAAACTGCCCACAAAACCTCTCACAATACAACTTTAACTTGGAAGGACGTCCTGTCACTTTATCCGCTACAGTAAAAGACCTGGGTGTTACATTAGACCGCAACTTGTCTTTCGAAAATCATATTTCATATGTTACAAGAACGGCATTTTTCCACCTTAGAAACATTGCTAAGCTACGTAACATGCTATCTATTTCTGATGCAGAAAAGTTAGTTCATGCATTCATGACCTCAAGACTAGATTACTGTAATGCTTTATTAGCTGGTTGTCCTGAATCCTCAATAAACAAGCTACAGTTAGTCCAAAACGCAGCTGCTAGAGTTCTTACTAGGTCAAGAAAATATGATCATATAACACCAATTTTATCATCTCTACACTGGTTACCTATTAAGTTCCGTATCAATTACAAAGTATTGCTACTGACCTATAAAGCCCTAAATGGTTTAGCTCCAGTGTATTTAACGGATCTTCTATCGCCCTACAATCCATCGCTCTTTAAGATCACTAAACTCGAGGCTTCTGGTCGCCTAGGATATCTAAGTCCACTAAAGGAGGGAGGGCATTCTCACATTTAGCTCCTAAACTCTGGAATAGTCTTCCTGATAGTATTCGATGTTCGGACTCGCTGTCCCAGTTTAAAACTAGATTAAAGACGCATCTCTTTAGCCAAGCATTCACATTATAATTACCTTTTATACTACAGTTAAATCGGATCAAAAGCATTAATATTCTGAACAGCAGCTATGCTAATTATTTCCCATCTGCTTTTCTGTTGTTATCTCGGGACACTAGTCCCGAGGTAAATAGTTGGTCAGCTCCAGTTTGTATCCAGCCTCTCATGGAGACTTCAGATGCCCCAACACCTGTGATGAGACGACTCAACGCCTGTGAAGAGACGACTCAATGCCAGTGTTGTTATGGCCTAAATTAATACATGATTGATTAACTTTTTCTAACATTTTTCAATGTACATTTATGAAATGTACTTTCTGTAAAGCTGCTTTGAAACAATGTGTATTGTGAAAAGCGCTATACAAATATATTTGAATTGAATTGAATTGAATTGAATTATATTTCTATTTCTTATGTATCTGTTGATGATCATTGTTGGTTAGGGCTGTCTGACTGGAGGAGATTGGAAAAGGAGAGCAGTGTGCTTCGCTTCATTCTGTGGTAGCAGACAGTGAAGAGAAGCGGACTCAAGAAAGTGGAGGCCCTGCGGGGCATAGGTAACGTCCCCTACAGGAGCCCGTCCTGGACCGACTTGTAAGGTCCAGGAGACATTGCGAACCTGCTCCATCTCTTCCATCTCAGATAGGGGTGACCGCATTTAGAGAATCAGGCAGATAGGGATCTATTTATCCACATTTTATTTTTTTAATTCTCTTTACAAACTCTTACACATGGTATTCTTATTTATTATGTAAAGCACTTTGAATTGCCATTGTGTATGAAATGTGCTATATAAATAAACTTGCCTTGTGTGTGTGTGTGTGTGTCTGATCTATTACACACACTATAAACATCAGCTCTATATAACCTGAGTGAAGATCTGATACTGTAATGATAAAGACAGACGTGTGTGTGTGATCTATAACACACACTATAAACATCAGCTCTATAACCTAAGTGAAGATCTGATACTGTAATAATAAAGACAGACGTGTGTGTGTGTGTGTGTGTGTGTGTGTTCTATAACACACACTATAAACATCAGCGAAACCTGAGTGAAGATCTGAGTGTATATTTGGTAAGTAAATATTTATGCTAATGACTGATGATTACACATGAACATTAAAACAGTGATGAAGATTAAACAATTAAAATGTCAATATTGTTACTGTAAGCCTGTCAACAGTCAGTATGTATCACAGATCTAGTCACAGGTAAAGAAAGACACAAACAAGCTTGTTTAGCTAAAGAAGTTATGAGCTCTGAAAGTAACTGTATTGTTGTTTTTACAGGAAAGTTTGACTCCTCAAGCTCTAAGTCATTTAATGTCACATCAACTGAATTATTCATCGACAACTGATAAAAAATTATTACTTCAAAAGTCTTGAGTTACTCACCACTGACAGTAACAGTGAATCTCTTGTATATCGTCTGTTTGTTGCTGCTGATCTTCACTCTATAGAGTCCAGAGTCTGTGGTTCTGGTGTCTGTGATGGTCAGAGATCCAGTCTGATGATCCAGCTTCAGTCTGTCTCTGAATCTCTCATCAGTCATATATAATGTTGAGCTCTTGGCCTCTATATCATGTTTAGCTATGAGTTTTCCTTTATCTCCAAACCTCCACACGATCAGCTCATCTGTCTGTACTTCAACATCAGTCTGAAGAGTGACAGGATATCCCGCCATCACTGATAGTGTCTTCATTTCAGTTTCACCAACATCAGTGATAGGTGGAGACTCTATAAGAAACAGATTAAATATATTGAACACTGTTACTGGCACTAGAATATCAAGTTCAACAGTCAATTCATTTATCTTATGGTTACTACATGAGGTATATGCAGATTAATTAAAGTAATCAGTTTGACGTACAACAGTTACATTTGGTTGACGAATTTGATCAGGCGCTTTTATTTCATATAATAACATTTCACTATTTGAATCACTGCACCTGTCTGTTCAATAGATAGAATGAGAAATCCTAATTCTATACAGCAATTGATCCTGCTTGTAATTACTGCAATACTTTTACCAATAGAATTAAATGAATTAAATCTGACCATATTGTATGCAAAAAGGTAAATCACTCAATATGAATTTACTTCTTAAAATAAACTATATAAGCAGCACCACACTCGCCATCATGCTGCTGTTCAGTCATGTGATCATCTGCTGCCCAATCACTCTCCTGATGATATTCAGAGCAACAACATGACTGTGATATTGAGAAAGTATAATTCTGTAAGACTGTTGTTGAAAATATGATGGTAATAAATGCTGGTAGGACTTTAAATCTCAGCTTAATTCAGTTTAATTAATAAAACAAACAAAAAAACGTCAATAATAAAAGTGTCCTCACCATAGACAGTAACACTGAAAGCCATCCGTGAGGTCCCAGTGTTGTGGTCAATCTGTAGTTTATAAAGTCCAGAGTGTTTGATTCTCATGTTGTTGATGGTCAGAGATCCAGTCTGATGATCCAGCTGCAGTCTGCCTCGAATATCTCAGTGAGATGGGGATATGAGATATCATTTTCATCGATTTGAGCAATAGTGGAACCTTTATCTCCAAACCTCCACTGTACCAGAATAATTCCCTGTATTTGAGTAGAATCAGGGTCTAGAGTGACAGAATCTCCTCCATCACTGACACTGTCTTCACTTCCTCTGCTTCAACACCAATCACTCCTGCAGAATAAACAGAAACAGATTATCATAGATTAAACTCATATAACACTGCTGCTGATGTTCGTGAACACATTCAACTGAGATCAGCTATTGCAGCATCCGTTTTCATCCTTAACACAGTTTTATTATTCGCTTGGTTTCCACCTGATTGGAAAAAGCGTAACTGGTGTGCAATGTCGTCAGGCGTAGCGCAAGCATTTTGAACTGCGAGAGGCTTTACACTTTTACCAAAATGTATTCAGACACCTTCAACATTTATCTATTTTTTACATTTTCTCATTCATTTCAATGTCCTTAAAGGTACTTCAGCGCTGGGAAGATGAATCTGTATTTAAACTGGGTCATTAATGTAGTAGAAATGTGAAATTATTTTTGAATTTGGTGCCTTCTAGACTGAGAAAACAAAATGTTTTTGTCTCATGGGGATGAAAGACAACAATTCCCAGAACGCACTGCTTCACTGCCCTACTCTAGAACGGCTAGTCGGCTACAGGATTACTGGATCACTTGCCTACCACGTTCATTTTCAGAAAATCAGTTCAGTTAGAAACACTACAATTAAAAACTGAACGTGTCTGTTCGATATAATGCGTGAGCCGATTGAGTGTCACGCGCAGCAGGATCGGATTACATTCATCGCATGAACTGAGCTGAGGTAATCGCGAGATTCGCGGCTGCGGCTGCATTCACAGCTTGTGATCAGTCTGGTGCGTGTTCAGTTCATGTCTTTGGAAGCTTAACTTTCATAGGAATTCATTTTAAAGTTGAATCTCCGCAGGCTCCGAGCAGTGCTGTGAGTGTGATGTTGAAAACATGTGGAAATAGCGCCTTCTGCTGGCTGTAGTCTTCAGCCTCTGGCCAAAAACTCCTCCGATGGCGCAAAATGGCGATATTTGCGTCATCGGAGGAATTTTTCCAGAAATAAAATACATAATTCTCGTCTTAGGATCATATGAGGGGAAATGCACGATAATCTGAATATACTCCTGGGTTTCTACTGATACAAAGCTTAATGCTAATCGCTGAAGTAACCCTTTAAATAGGGCTGGGCGATATATCTAATATTAGCGATAATATCGCAATAATTTTGATGACGATATAAAATTTGAAAATATCGTGAATATCGATTATTTCAACTTCAACATGCAAACTTTCCCAAATAACATTACCAGATAATGCAGAGGTCTGCTTCCACCGTTCACTAAACATCGGAAGCAGAAGAGTTAAATATACGCATAGCGTATGAAAAAGCAACAGAAACATGCGCGCATGAGAGAAATAATAGCGCGGCGTGAGCAGGCTTGCGCTGCTGGACTCTAACCTGAAGCACGCACACATGCCTTTCTGACAACATACGATCGGGATTCAGTTCTTTCTTGAATTATTGGGCTTCAATGGTCAAACAAATGTAAAAATGCATGTCCTGGCGAGTATTCAGGTAAACACAGTAATGTATGTCTTTAGTGAACGTATACAGAGTTGAGTGAGAAATCGTGTTACACAATGAATTTGGTCCGTGTTGGTTTTAAAGGGCGGACCTCATATTCTGTGTGATTTAATGTTAATCACACAACAGCGAAAAATAGAAAACCACCCCACGCTTGGCTAAACAACTTTAATATATTTACTGAGAATCAGTGTAGCCTATAGTTAATTTATAGAGTGAAGACTTTTTATTTGATTTTTTATTTATTTATTGACTTGCTACTGTTAAATAGACCCTCTGTAGCTGAAAATAAAGCACTGTTTTTGTCATATTGTTTGTAATTTGCATGTTTTTGTTTTTTTAAAGATCAAATTAAAAATCTACATTGTAATTATAAAAGTACATTTAAAAAATATTAAATTACTCATATCATGATTTAAGATTTTGGTCATCCCAACCTGTTCAGTAAAGGTAAACATTTTGTATTTAATTTGGTTCTATCTAAATAGTTTTTGTTGTTTTTAATGGGGGGCAAAAGAAAATCTTTTTTTTTTTTTTTAAGCAATTGCAAACATATCGAGATCGGCCTATATATCGAATATCGTAAAAATGTGGACAATATCGAGATACATATATTTTTGGGATATCGCCAGCCCTATCTTTAAACAGTAATTTTTAACACACCTTTAGAACAACCAAATCAAGCCCAGAATTTTGTGTGTGTTTTGATAGATTATTTAGTAAAAGTCAGAGTCTCATGCCCCTGAGATGAAGGGAACACTTTTTAAAAATGAAGAATTTTTTTTTTTATGGGGTCAGCTGGACCCCATTTTAAAGAATAAGTTCACTTCAAAATGAAAATGTCCTGATATTTTACTCCTTTCATCCAAGATGTTGATGTCTTTCTTTCTTCAGTCGAAAATAAATAAAGTTTTGGAGGAAAACATTTCAGGATTTTTCTCCACATCATAGATAAAATGTTGAAGGTCCAAATCAAAAGAAAGAGCTTCAGAGGATCGTGCAGAGCCTCTGAAGCCCTTAATTCCTTTGAAACTGCATTGATTTGGACCTTTAACATTGAACTGGATTGACTGCTGGAGATGCCGCCAGAAGTGCCGCTATAGCTTTGAGATGCCGCCATTTCAGCTTTGTGCAGCATATCAGAAACTAATTTATGTACTAACTGAATAACAGTTTCTAAATATATGTAACATTTCAAAGTAATATTATCCACTTATTGCTTGAAATACAGGCTATATATATATATATATATATATATATATATATATATATATATACACACACACACACACACACACACACACACACAAGCAACAATTTCAGCTTTTTCTGAAGTACTGCATCAAACTACTTTATTATTAACACAATTTCTGAAAAATGCTTACAAATGACAGTCATGTGATATATATAATGATATTTTGTAGAAATGCATTTTATATATATATATATATATATATATATATATATATATATATATATATATATATATATATATATATAATTTCAATAAGCAGCATTAATGTAATAATTTTAATGAAGTTCAGGGATAACGCTGCCTTCACGTGCTTCTGAAGTCGTGATTATGAGCTCATTACGTTCATGTTTTGACGAGAGGGCGTTCCAATTTTTAAAAACTAGGAAACTAGTATTTACGATAATTCTGATAGCACGAGAAGGCAGTACATAACTGTTTCCGGTGTCAGAGTGATAACGAAAGTGTTAGAAAAAAACAGTAATCGAGCACTTACCGCATATTAGCAGAAAATCTGAAATAATTTGAAGATGCGTTTCATATTGTTGCAGATTTCAGCAAAACCAGTCTTCGATTGATATTAATATTCGTTGTTTGTTTCTGAACCACACCCACCCGACTGACGGCGACGTTTGTTAACCCCACTAAATTCCTAGAGAGACTTTAATAATGACTGAGGCTTACTACATAATTTACACGACGGTTTATATGTTACTAAAGTAAAGAAGAAGTACATTTCCTACTCTGAAAGACTGTGACTAAGCGCAGAAGACTCTAACGCATTATGCCCAGACTGTACTGCTCTAATGGCGGAGACTCTAACGGATTTCTTCTTCACAGCGGATCGAAAGATAAAAAGAGCATTACCGCCATCTGCTGTTTGGTCTAGATAATTCAAAACAAGCTCATAACATCTTAGCAAATGTATGAAGTGCTACATCAGACAGTGAATGTCGTCTATGGTTAAACAAATTGTGTTTGTTAATACATATTTCAGTAAATAAGAATACATTTAATTAATGTCATCTCCATGAGAAAAAGCTTTTTTAAAATATATTTTACATTACTTGCATAATTTATATATTTTTTTAAATCAGTTAATTACTGGTGATGGGCTACTGTGTGCCACTGTTCTGACAATTTAAAATTCCTTTAGCTAATTTTTAATTAAATTCCTGGCGTTGCCAAATACCTCAATTTAAATAAAAAAAGCCTTGAATGTTAGCTTTATAAGGTTATGGACAGACAGACAGGCTTTAGGGAAACTGTGCATGATGGGTAATATGCATTTAAACTGGTAAAAGGACTATGCTACCTCAAAATATTTTAATATGTTTGAATATACCACATTTACTGCAGCCAGCTGGTGCCACTATAACCATGATCCACAACAGCCACATCCATGAGATCAGTTCAAATTCACTGTAAAAAAAAAAAAAAATTGATCAATAAGTTATGACAACACCCAATAAGAAATGTTCACCCTTTTTATAAGTTCAACTAATTTTTAAAGTCAGTTTATGTAATTTGTTTACGTCATTTAAATTGAAATTACTTGATTTAAGTTGATTTAAGGCAGGAACTTTTTTACTGTGTTCATGTCATGGGATGTCACAGGTCACAGGAGTTATTATTTGCGGTCTAAAAGTTGTATTAGTCCATATAAGCTCTTTTATGTTGTTGTTATTATTGTTAACCCTAAAAATAAATAAATAATATTTAAATTTGTTGTCAGAGTCCAACAAATGAACTGGTTCTATGCCTTAATTCATATGAGAATATTATTTAGTGTCATGAATTTATCTTGAAATTTTGGTGTGAAATATAATACATTTTTGTTTATTTATTATACATTTATTCAAACCAAGTTTCCAAACTTATCATTTTAAATCAAACTATGCTTTTAGAAGATATGAGGCACTTCCTGTTTGCCTTTTTTTGTCATTACTCATATCCCTGGTAAATAAATGAATAAACTGTGGCAAAAAGTAAAAGAGTTTTCTCAAACCTGTTTAAAAATACGTCTATACTGCCATATAGTGGCTGCACTGTAAGTTTGATTTTGTTTATTACCAGAGGTGGACAGTAACTAAGTAAATTTACTTGAGTACTGTAGCCTATACTAAGTACACTTTTGAGTATCTGTACTTTACTTATTAAGGTAAACGTATTACTTTTACTTAATAATAATAATAGATTTTATTTATACTCACGTTTCATTCCATCTCAAAGTGCTACAGGGAAAATAACAATAGAAAATAAAAATATAGAATAATAAAAACAATCAACACATAAAAGCCTTTCTGCTTTAAAATGGTCCAGGCTCTGTACTGCTCTCAGCTCACTGGGGAGGTGGTTGATGATCTGAGGTGCAGGTGGAGGATTTCAGAGTGATGAGTTCTTGTAGATATGGCGGTGTATGTCCGGTGATGCATTTATGTGAGTAGGAGGATTTTGTAGTCGATTCGGGATGAAACGGGGAGCCAGTGCAGTGAGTGTAGGATGGGAGTTATGTGATCATATTTACGGACTCTCATAAGGACTCTGGCAGCTGTTCTGGATGTACTGAAGCATCTGGATATTTCCTCCAGAAATCCCAATGAAGAGTCCGTTGCAGTAGTCCGTTGCGGTGGAGACAAAGGCATGGACAAGTTTCTCTGCATCGGCAAATGTTAGAAGGCGGAGTTTGGAGATGTTTAGAAGGTGATGGAAAGAGGTTTTGCAGATGTGTTTAATATGGTCATTGAAGGTCAGCTGGGAGTCAAACTGAACCCCTAGGTTTGTTTCTGAGGAGGAGAAAGTGATGACCTGGTCGTCAAAGATGAGCTGGGATAAGGGAGAGGAGTGGATCTGATGAGGGGTGCCAACCAGTAGTGCCTCAGTTTTACTGGAGTTCAGCTGGAGGAATTTTCTTCCCATCCATGCCTTTATCTCCTTAAGACATGCGGTGAGTCGTGAAAGAGCTGTGGAGGGCTTGGGGCAGTTTTGATAAAGTTGCATGTCAACAGCATAACAATGATAGGACAGATCATGTCTGCTGATGACAGGACCGAGGGGAAGCATGTAGAGGATGAATAAGATTGGGCCGAGAACCGACCATGCGGAACACCACATGTAACAGAGAGCAGCCTGGACTCGCTTCACTACATTTGAAATACAAATATTGTACTTTTTACTCCACTATATTTCTATCAAGGTCATCAAAGTCATTTATTACTGACAGCCTCATAATCACTCTTGTAGGGTCATGTGAAGTTTCCCAACATTTTTTTAACCCTGATAAGTTTATGGAAGAAGACGGTTCCTCAGCGCAGTGTGTGCATCCATGGCTATACTTAGAAAGTTTGTTTCAGTTTCCTGAAAAGATTAAAGATTAGTTTCTGAACTTGGAATACACTTGATGCATGTCTCATAAAATATTCAAAAATGTAAATGTCTGGGAGAAAGAGAAGAGTAAACAGTTGAGAGAATATGTGATGTGTATCAGGATACATACATTCACCCTTAAAGTGACAGCAGCTTTGTAAAGAGCTTTGTAACTTTTATAAGTATTGAAATGAGTTTAAGGTAGTCGTATGCGAATGGAGCATCGCTGACTGGCTTAAACCATGATGGCATAGTGTGCATTTATACAACAGTTCAACAATAATAAAATAATAAATTGACATAAAAAGAAAATTTACTTTTGATACTTAAGTACTTTTAAAAACAAATACTTCTGTACTTTTAATTAAAAATCTGTTTTTAGAACGTTCACTTACGGAGTAATATTTGACCAGTGGTATCTTTTACTCTTACTAAAGTAATAGAGTTGTGTACTTTGTCCACCTCTGTTTATATATATATAAAGGTGTATAATTTATTGTTTAGAAGATTTGGGACTTTTCCCCCTTTTCGTCATTATTTAATAATTCAAATTTTTAATCATTGCAATTTAGCATCCTCACTGTCTTGGCTTAATTTTCACTGTCTTGGCAATACTAGAGGAGTACCTAAAATTCACTGCCTGCTTTCATCAGCCCAGCCCCACTAGAAAGTTGTCCGGCTTGATGAGAACAATATATGTACCGAGTTTGGTGACTGTAGTCTCAAAACACAAAAATAATAAAGCTTGATGTGTTGTCATGGCAACATTATTTAAGATATCAAGAATCCTTTCGCAGATATAGGCCTAAATCTGCCGTGTTTTGACATTATTCTAATGAAGTTTGAAGCGAAATAGTTAAAAATAAGAGGGTGATTTCCCTTTTATTGCCATAATTTTTTCATGCTGACCGATGAACTCCTAAGAGGAGTATATCAAATTTCAGGCGTCAAACAACTTTAAAATTTAAAACAACCCATAATAGAATTACTTCCTGTTGGGCTGGCGAATGCACAAAAGTTGTTAGGTCAGATGAGATCTATATGTGAATGAAGTTTGGTTACTGTAGGTGAAAAGAGGTGTGCTATAGAGCCCTGCAAATACAACCATATAACAGTTGTGGATCCATTTTTATTTAATAGATCCTGCTTTCAGACTGTTAAACACAAAAAAAGAGTTAAACATTTTTTCTGACATTTCAGAAATCAACAGAGCGTTATTGTTTAAACCAATGAGTATTCACCCGGCTGAAAGAGCAAGTTGTTTACTAGTCGTAATTTGTAGAAGTAACAGTAGAAGTAAATATGTCAAGTATTATATGCTCAGTTAGGGGCTGCCATAACAATTGGAATAAGAGGAGAAAACGATTGCAGCTACAATGTTATGAACACAAATGACTTTGATTTTCAAGCAGTTTTAGAGTTTTCAACATGTTTTATAAAATTTTACTTCAACAATACTCTATCGCTCTTCTTTAAAATGGTACCAAACTTCAAATTTTTATGACATTTTTTTTTGACAGACATTTATGTCCACTCTGTGTAACTTTTAATTGAATCACAAGGGTTAAATGTATTCATAGAATGAAGTTCGCACATAGCTAGATAAGTAGGCTTACCTGAATCTGTCATTCTGCTCAGCACCCGCGTGACTTCTTCATCACCGGAACATCGTAACGAGCCATTTCTCTGGGTAAGGGTGTTCGTTAGTCGGCTTCCGTCCATGAAATGGTACGAAAACACAAAGGACGCTTGGATGGGCACTTTAAATTTAGCGCCTTCCGCCATTGCCTCAGGTGCTCCTCTTCTTTAGGTGGTGGGTGTAAATTGTAAAGTGCACCACAACACTCCTCCGACCGCTTCACATTGTGGCCGCCACGGTGATTGCTGTGACGAGAACAGGAGTGCTGACGGACTTCCAGCCACAGTGGATCCATGCCAGTTGACTGAAAACAGCTCCATCCCAGGGAATGTTCTGATTGACGCGGAGGTGGAAACCAGTGTGCCAAGGAAAGATTTGACGGAAGGAGAACCAAGGCGTTCAAAAGGAATAGAAGAAAGAAAGTGCTAGATATATAGAACCAGCAGTTATCATTGGAGCTCTCCAGCCATGATTGCTTAAGTTATATTTTATCTGGTGGTGCTGAATGTACTTATTAATATACAGGTCCTTCTAAAAAAATAGCATATTGTGATAAAAGTTCATTATTTTCCATAATGTAATGATAAAAATTAAACTTTCATATATTTTAGATTCATTGCACACCAACTGAAATATTTCAGGTCTTTTATTGTTTTAATACTGAGGATTTTGGCATACAGCTCATGAAAACCCAAAATTCCTATCTCAAAAAATAAGCATATTTCGTCCGACCAATAAAAGAAAAGTGTTTTTAATACAAAAAAAGCCAACCTTCAAATAATTATGTTCAGTTATGCACTCAATACTTGGTTGGGAATCCTTTTGCAGAAATGACTGCTTCAATGCGGCATGGCATGGAGGAAATCAGCCTGTGGCACTGCTGAGGTGTTATGGAGGCCCAGGATGCTTCGATAGCGGCCTTAAGCTCATCCAGAGTGTTGGGTCTTGCGTCTCTCAACTTTCTCTTCACAATATCCCACAGATTCTCTATGGGGTTCAGGTCAGGAGAGTTGGCAGGCCAATTGAGCACAGTAATACCATGGTCAGTAAACCATTTACCAGTGGTTTTGGCACTGTGAGCAGGTGCCAGGTCGTGCTGAAAACGAAATCTTCATCTCCATAAAGCTTTTCAGCAGATGGAAGCATGAAGTGCTCCAGAATCTCCTGATAGCTAGCTGCATTGACCCTGCCCTTGATAAAACACAGTGGACCAACACCAGCAGCTGACATGGCACTCCAGACCATCACTGACTGTGGGTACTTGACACTGGACTTCAGGCATTTTGGCATTTCCTTCTCCCCAGTCTTCCTCCAGACTCTGGCTCCTTGATTTCGAATGACATGCAACATTTGAGCGACAGTCCAGTGCTGCTTCTCTGTAGCCCAGGTCAGGCGCTTCTGCCGCTGTTTCTGGTTCAAAAGTGGCTTGACCTGGGAATGCGGCACCTGTTGCCCATTTCCTGCACACGCCTGTGCACGGTGGCTCTGGATGTTTCTACTCCAGACTCAGTCCACTGCTTCTGCAGGTCCCCCAATGTCTGGAATCGGTCCTTCTCCACAATCTTCCTCAGGGTCCGGTCACCTCTTCTCGTTGTGCAGCATTTTTGCCACACTTTTCCTTCCCACAGACTTCCCACTGAGGTGCCTTGATACAGCACTCTGGGAACAGTCTATTCTGTTCAGAAATGTCTTTCTGTGTCTTACCCTCTCGCTTGAGGGTGTCAATGATGGCCTTCTGGACAGCAGTCAGGTCGGCAGTCTTACCCATGATTGCGGTTTTGAGTAATGAACCAGGCTGGGAGTTTTTAAAAGCCTCAGGAATCTTTTGCAGGTGTTTAGAGTTAATTAGTTGATTCAGATGATTAGGTTAATAGCTCGTTTAGAGAACATTTTCATGATATGCTAATTTTTTTAGATAGGAATTTTGGGTTTTCATGAGCCGTATGCCAAAATCATCAGTATTAAAACAATAAAAGACCTGAAATATTTCAGTTGGTGCAATGAATCTAAAATATATGAAAGTTTAATTTATATCATTACATTATGGAAAATAATGAACTTTCATCACAATATGCTAATTTTTAGAAGGACCTGTACAAGCTGCTGTTAGCACTGGTAATGAAATTTGGGTACATCATAACGATGAACCACATGCTTTGATAAATAGATTGTTAAATAATTTTAAAGGGAATGAAAAATAATTCAGGAAATGTTTGCTGAAATGTTAATGAAGGTAAAGAAAGTGATTGTATGTGTATGTAAGTAATGCTGAGATCTGGGTGTGGCAATTTTATTGCCAAAAGGGGCAATTGATAGATTTTGTGTTGATCTCACCATAGAATAAAAATGGACATAGGTCTTTTTGTTCTCTGTGAGGCTGCACTCCAACATATGGTTTTCATTATGGAAGCACTCCTACCTATAGAAACAGGTTCGGCTGGGATCGACTGGAGAATGTTTTTCTGTTAAATGTATGAAGAAGTCTTGCAGGGCCTCTAGGACAAATGGATAGCTGACCAGATGGCAACCATATTAGCCTTGTTTATGTATAGATCTCACATTCCTTTACCATGAGCTAGATGATGTATTCTCTTTAATTGGTTAAAACTTTTCTACCCCCTTTACATCCTATGTATATATATTCTGCATCCCTGGCCTTAATAAAATGAGATTCTTTGAGATACGCTCCTCAGCGCTGAGATTTGTTTATTCAACTGCCAATTCAGGATTGGGATGAGGCACTATATAAAGGACTAAGAACCTATCAGTAACCTTAAAGTTAAGATAAGCCTCTAGTTTTAATCATTTAAACAGACCTTTGAAGTTTGATTAAACTTCTGGCAGTGATGTGCTTTGAGTATTTTATTTATTTTTCCACAGCGCCGGATGTCATATGGTTATAGTTAGGTATAAAATTCCATATAGAAGTGGGATTTTTAAGGTTTATCCAATTAATTTTAAAAGTATTATTCAAAGTTGTGAAATCAAGAAAATTCAGGCCCCCACGTTCAACAGTATTCATAATAACAGACTTTTTCACATAATGCGTCTTGTTTTTCCAGATAAAATTGAAAAGTAATTTGTCAATGGAATTACAAAACTTTTTGTTGACAAATAAGGGGATAGCTGCATATGAGAGACGGATAAACCTTCTGCCTTTGTCAACAGAACTCGTCCTTTCAAGGATAAATCTCTCTGCAGCCATTGATTTCACACTTCTTCAAATTTAAGCAAAGTCCAGAGGCAGTTGAAAATGAATCTATTGTTTCGATAGCGATTGGCACTTGATCGGAATCTTTTAAAAATAAAGTAGTATCATCTGCAAGTTGGGTGAGGATAACTTCTCTCTCTGCAATTGAAATTCCTTTTAAACGACTATTTTTAATATGGGTGGAAAGAAGTTGAGAGCATAAAATAAATAGGAAGAGGCAGGCATTCTTGGCGGATGCCTCTTTGCAACTCAAATCTAGGAGAAGTCCCATTTTGTAATCTAATAGAGCTATTGCCTTTACAGTACATTGTTCTAACAGCTTTACAAAAAAAGTCACCAAAACCAAATTTCTCAATAGTCTGAAATATAAAATTATGCTCCACTGTGTCAAAGGCTTTGTAGAAATCTAGAAAAATATATAACTATCATCGGGACATAAAAGCGAATAATCAATTATATCTAAGACAAGCGAATATTGTTTGAGATGTGTCTTTTCTCATGAATCCTGATTGGACTTCATCAATAATTGGAGTCTAAAACATTCTTTAACTGTCTTGCAATAATTGAAGCAAATATCTTATAGTCAGTGTTTAATTGTCACAATGGACCAGTGTGAGTGCCCGCGTTCACCAGAGGGCACTCCAACCCAGACTGTCATTCTACCATAGACTACATCTCCCATAATCCTTTGCCCGGACTCATCATCACTCATTGATTACATCCACCTGCACGTTAACTTGTTAGCTGACACTATAAAAGTCTTTGCGAAGTCACTGAAGTCTTGTTTTGTGTTACACTGCATTTCTGAGCGTTTACCCTGTTTTCATCTCTCTTGGTCTTGGATTTCTTGCCTTCTCTATGGATTACCCTTTGCCTGTCTCCTCTGTTTTGTTTGCTTGATTGGACTGATTGCTTGTGTATGACCTTCTGCCTGTTTTCTGACTACGATTGTGGATTACCCTCAAATAAAGCTGCGTTTGGATCTCCTACCTTCTGTCTCAGAGCAGTAATCGTAACGTGTCGCCAATTATCTATAAGGAGCGGATCCTTATTGGGTTTGGGGATTAAGGTAATTAGATAAAGGTTTAGATAAAGTTCAATGGTTTCTCAAAGCTTGGTATAAACTTTTCTGTCAACTCAGGTTTAATCCAGAGTTTGCAATTAACACTGAAGCGCGTGCACCTGAAGGGCGAACACGTGCGGCAAACAGCCAATCACAGAGTCCATTTGATTCACTTCTCACAAGAGACAAGGCGCAATTCACTTCTCTTCTGAAGATTGAGAGATCGTTTGAAAATTATCATGAAATTAAATGCGTTTACAAAGCAGGAATAAACACTGCTGCTGCAGCGACAGTTTGAGAAGGCAGCTGAAAGAATATCTGACTATCAATGCATGATGTGAATCAAATATGCCTAATAATTATACCGTCACAAAGAGCACAAATGAATACACGTTTAAAAGAATTATGAATGCATGTTTAAATTTATTTTAATATTTGGCTACTTGTCAATTTATATAATTATAGTTTTTCACTATAAACTACTTTAATTTGTTACAAGAGATACAGGGGGTGTGAGTTTTACTTGCAGCTGATTGGTCCAGTTTGAGTTTGTGATCTCTAACCCAGAATAAAACCTGCTCCAGAGCAGATTAGCTGTGTAGTGTAAATTACCATGGTGATTAACACTGCTAAAAACCAATCCACCTTCTTGAGCCTGAAAACCCAGAGTTTGCTCAAACTAATCTCAAACTTACCTGGGTAGCAACTGAAACCAGCTTTGTGCAACAGGCCACTGAGAGATTGGAGTAACAGTAAGAGAGTTCAAGAAAGCAGTAGATGACTGATGGCAAAATTTAGATTTATATAAATTCCCATAGAAGTCCGCACAAAAGAGCTATCTCCTTCGGATTATTAATTACAGTACCATTAATATTAAGTTGCTGGATTAAATTCACTTTGCCATGGTATTTCTCTAGGCCAAAAAATAGGCAGAGTTCTGCTCCTTCTTCAAATTTTCCTTGACCTTAGAAAGGCACCTTTTGCTTTATTAGAGAAAATCTCATTTAATTTAAGTTTTTCCAAATTAAAGCTAGTCGCTCCTCTGATATATCTGCCGGGTCCTTCTGGTAAAAGGCAATTATTTTAGAAACCACTCTTTCTTCCTCCAATTTACGATTTTTAGATAAGATACTACCATAATTCCTCAAGTATTGGCCAGTTTTAAACTTTAAAAGTTCCCAATTGCTACCAAAAGCATCCTCTGACTTTGCTTTATTCCAGAATTTCAGTATTACATTCTTAATTACTAATTTAACTTCCTCTTTTTGTAGAAGCGAACTGTTCAGTTTCCAATAAGCATTCCTGCACCTTGTGGGTGGGGCAGAGTGCAAGGGTATAAAGATCAAGACTGCATTATGATCTGTTAGTGGGGTAGTAATGATATTAACTGATATTTTCTCAATATTCAAGTGATCAGAAACTAACCAGTAGTCCAATCGTGAACGTTTGGTCGCACTTCTATTGCTCCAAGTAAATGCACTTATGTTAGGGTTGTTGACTCTCCAAACATCAATTAAGTTAATTTTTTTCATAAATAGTATTAAGTTATCATTTACTGCAGTGGAAGCACGAGGAGGCCAGCAGTCAATATTGTGATCCAAAATCATATTAAAATCTCCCCCTATTACTATACCTGAATTTGGAAAGGTATTTAGCGCATTTTGTATATGCTTCTCTAAGGTTTCAAGCATTGTATCATTCTCGTGGTTAGAATTATATCCATATACATTAATTACTATTAAAGTAAAATTCTCAATGGTTAATACTTGAAAAATAAAATGACCCGATACATCGCTTACGGATAAAAGAATAGTCCCTGGAAAATTATATTTTAAAGTTACAACACCAGCCGAGTGTTCAGAGCCATGAGCCTGCCACAGAACATTTCCCCATTGGGAACTCCAAAATCTACTATCGTCCGGGACTGAGTGTGATTCCTGAATAAAACAAAAGTCAGATTTGTGCTGCTTGACAAACAAAAATAACGCCTTGCGTTTGACAATATCCCTTAACCCCCTGGCATTAAGAGTAATGATGGATAAAGACGTATTAACAGCAACTAAATAAAACAAAGTAAGAATTAAAGCATGGGAAAGTTAGAATATAACCGTACTATTAAGGAGCTGCACCACTTAAACTAAGTAGAATGTGCATAGCTAAGCTTAATAAAACATTGCATACTAAAGAGATACCTACGTTTACAGTCGACAACTTAGTAAAAAACTGAATTTTAATATCTAAGCATTAACATAATGCAAAGTAGAGCATTACAACTAAGAGAACATGCTATGATATTTGCTGACTTGTGAACTTCTTCAGATGAGGGTCACTGGGGATCTTAACAACCGAGCATTTAAGATATTGTAGCTTAACTCGACTTAAGGCACATGTTTACAGGTATCTGGAAACAGTTCAGTCCCGTTGGCAAAAGCTCTACCTCCAACAAAGTAAGCAGCTTTCCCTTGCTCTCGTGCTTAACCACCAGTGGCCACAACTGCAACCTTCGTTCTCTGACTGCTGGGGACAGGTCTTCGCAAACTGTAGCTTATTGTTTTGCAAAAAGTTGACATCTTAGCCGCCTTCCAGATGGTCGCGGTAAATGCGAGCACTGAACTGTATAATTATCCATCGCGCTTGTTGACACCTTTCTTTAGTTGGCCAAGACGGTCAATAACATCAGGAATTTTGGCCTTGTGCTCCGGCAGGACGGATTGACAGATATGTATAACCTCTTGGCGGATGTTCTGGTCTTTGTTTTCAGCCACACCGAACAGTCGCAGATTCCATCGTCTCAAGTAATTTTCCAACTCAGTAACACGTTGTTCCAGACGGCTCACCTTTTTCTCCGCCGTGTTGACTCGGTTATCAATGTGTGACACTTTGGTTTCACGCCACTGATCTCAGCGCAGGCAAACTCAACAGTTTTCTTTAGCCTCAATCTTCAGAGTGTTGTTGAAATCATTTTCTCCACACTTTTTCCGGGAGTCAATTCTCGTGTTGAAGATGACTGAGATTTTCTGCACAATACCTTCACTGTCTAGATCCACGGAGCGCTGCGCCTTCATTTTCTTTGATGACGGCGGTTTGGATGGAGTTGTGGAAGGGGTTAAGGGAAGAGGGGGTGTTGGGGAAAAATTTAATCACAGAAGATTTAATCTTCCAGACCTGTTTTTGTCTATTATGTTTTAAATGAGTCAGATCAATGAGGCCCCACCTTTGGGAGCCCAGACGTTGTCCCTTTTGTCTTTTATGGCTCTTGGAATTGGAGTTCCTGACTAGCATCAATGCGTTTGAATAGTTATGCTGATTAGGAGTAGGTGATACTCTGTCTGGGCGGGTTCCAAAACCTGCATATTTAATTAACATGCTTTTTTACAGATTAGGACCATTGTGTTTCTTGCTTTTAATTCAAATGAGTTCCAAGTCAGTAAGGGGACCATTTGTGTATTGTGTCTCACCTCTTGCTCAAGGCGACCTTCACCAGATGTATGGAAAATTACTGAGGAGGGTTGTTAAAAAATTGAGGGTATAAAAAGTTTGTGCTTTACTTTGTTTTAGCAGTTCACACTTGCGGTCACCATGATCATGGTTGCTCCAACTGTGGATTCATTCTTGCAAGAATTAAATCTTTATAAAGACACAATTGGCTAAGGTTTGTCTCTTATTCAGAAATGCAACGGAGTTAACGTTATTTTGCCGCAACATTTTGGTGTCAGAAGTGAGGATTCCTTGGATGTGCCTTTTTGGACCCTGAGAGCAGACGGTGACTGATCATCCTGGACTTTAGAGTCACAGCCTTACCCCGACTGATTAAGGGAGAAGGGCCGGCTGCTCTAGGGGTCCTGGAGGGTCCAACCACTGGAATAAGAGAATAAGAACCCGAGGTGGCAACGGGACACTCTGGTAAGAGACAAACTTAAAAAATTCTGGGAATTTTAATGTGAATTTGGTTAAATTAAGATTTGGGAAACTAAGGGATAAACCATAGGGGGAGTCTGAGTCTGTGGCAAATGCAGCGTGAATTTATGTTTTTCTAACTGAAATCACGTATTAAATAAGACCTATATTGGTCTGAGATTAAATAAAACCTAGATTGGTCTGAGATTAAATAAGACCTAGATTGGTCTGGGAACCATACCTAGATTGGATTGGTTCTGCCCGCTCAGGTAACCAGGGCACAAAATCGGGCACTATTGCGAGTGTCCACCCGGCTGATCTTGGGTGAAGAGATCAGATCTGTACGGAGATGTCCAACAGATTAATAGCGCGCGTAAAAGCCACAGAATCAGACTGCCAGTATGGAAAATCCCAAAGAAGCTAGCAGAATATGATACACCGGTATTTTGTCAAATAAAAAAATTATATGGCCAGAGATGATTGGGGATATAGAGAAATTAATTAAATATCATGATTTCCAAAAGAAAAGAAACTTTGAGTCAACAGGATGAGAGTGGTGAAAGAATCTGTTGAGGAGAGGAGACAAATCTAAGGGCTTTTGTGGGGGATGTGTGTGTGAAATGCAAATGAAGATTGTTATAAGAAGCAGATAACAGGGAAAGGAAGATGTTGTCTGATCACACAGAAACTACAGCTGTTTAAAGATCATTGGTGAGTATGAACTTTGATTATGGATAACAGTTTGTGATAACTAAATTAGAGCTAACAATTTGAGAGACATGATCAGTAACTTGATCAGGCCGGATAAAGTTTTTCAGACGAGAGAGCTGTAAGCAGCTCTGCTCTGAAGCCAGCAATTTAAAGAAATAAGTAGAACTTATTAAGAAAATGGGCAGCAATGTTTTAATTATGTTTAGAAAATTATACGGCAATTTAACTGGCTACAAATTAATTGAGAACAAGAGAAATTCAAATTTCTAGATGTTAGTGCATAATGAATAATGAATAATCATGGGTTGTAAAATGGGTGGAATGCTATTAAACCCTGAAGGAAAGATCCCAGTAACTGTGGGAATCTGATAACATTAAACCCTGAAGGAAAGATCCCAGTAACTGTGGGAATCTGATAACATTAAACCCTGAAGGAAAGATCCCAGTAACTGTGGGAATCTGATAACATTAAACCCTGAAGGAAAGATCCCAGTAACTGTGGGAATCTGATAACATTAAACCCTGAAGGAAAGATCCCAGTAAACTGTGGGAATCTGATGTGATTTTTGTTTTGAAAAAGCAGATGAAAGATACCATGAATTGCTGAATGACACAGAGTGTTTTAATTGTGGTCAGCGGGGCCGTGTCCACTCACCCATAATTAGTCGAAGGTGTGACAAATGAGGCAACCACACTAAACCCAGTAAAAGAAAGAAACAGAGATGAGATTTAAACTCTGTCTAAGAAAATAATGAAATAACAATAGGGTTATAATAAATATGTTCTTGCTCTTCTCACTTTTGCAAAACTCTGGTAATGCTTATTGGACTGAATATTGGGTTGTTGAAATAACTTTAGGTAAGTTAATATGTTGGAAACCCTAGAAGTTGATGCTTTGGTTTCAAAAGATAAGCTTGTGCTGAGCTGTAATAAATGCTGATTTGCTTATCTGAATCTGGCACCACCACGTCATTTCTGGTGCTGTGGCCTAGCTTGAGTAACACACACTCAATCTGAGGGTGATTTGAAAGTGTGATTTCAGTCTAAGGATAGAGTTTAAAAGGAAAATGTCTGAAGTTTATTTGAAAACAATATTAATTTCTAACCAGATCTCACTAGCTTGTGTAAAGAGTGAAAAGTTGCAGTGCAGATGAAGATGCAGTGTGCCAGCCCTGAAGGCCTCAGAGTCTCTCTCTCTCATTCAAACCCAGCACAAAGCTGTTATCTGAGCATGTGTCATAAGTGATGAGATACTTATGGTTAAGCACAGGGCATCAGTTGAAAATCATAGAGACAATGATTTGATAAAAAGGAAATTTTTGACTAATAGTTAAAGGATTGCCATGGAGGGCAATGATAGATATTTTGATTAAACAAAATTAGATGTTTTTAAAATATAGAACTGAAAATGTTGTGTCTGATCTAAGCCTTCACCATGTACAGGACCGATGGATCGAGACACAAAGGTAGCAGAACATTAAACTGAAAGGACAGTTGTTCTGGCTAAATCCAATGAGTGGTGGATTTTAGTGATTTAGTTGTATTGTGATAATTAACCTGTCTCCATGTTCTACCTATAGTAAGCAGACCAGATGGCTCTGATGACTCTTGAATGCACTTTCCACAAAGTTCCAAAACACAGCTGATCCTGTTGAGGGTCAAAGATCTCAAGGCGGGCAGTGGGCACGAGTGATTTTCCCAAAGACGGGTAAGATCCCCTTTTGGCCAGCGGGGGTGACCTAAGACAGGGAAATCACGTAGACACTGAGACTCCGCCCCAAAAGGAGGGTGGAGTCTATGTGAGGTGTGTATGAGTCGAGCAGATGTCTGTGAGGCCAGCAGCATCATTGTGTGGGGGAAGCTGTGTTTTGTAGGGGCCGAGAGTCCAGACAGACACAGCAGTCCGCCCAAAAGCAAGGTTCTCAATCCAAAAAAAAAAAACCCTGCATATATTGTGTTTGAATGCCAGGGAATGCCAGGAGCACCCTGAGGGAAAGTTATGATGGTAAGGGGCATTCAAGAGCCAGCTGAGACCATGCTGTGAATTGTCATAAATTTTATGGAGAACAGAACAAAATGTATTAATTGGTATAAGTAAAACTGTGTGATATTGAACTAATATGTCTCTATCATAGTCTTAAATCCTGCAGGTCATTAGATATGGCATAGGATCATTCGGTAACATGATGATGGCTTTAAGATGAGGACAGCTTTGAAGTTCAAAAGAGAAGGTCTGATAACAAAGGTATTTAAACTAAAGATTATAGTTTGTTCTGAGTTAAAAGATTATCTGTGAGAGAGAGAGAGAGAGAGAGAGAGAGAGAGAGAGAGAGAGAGAGAGAGAGAGAGAGAGAGAGAGAGAGAGAGAGAGAGAGAGAGAGAGAGAGAGAGAGAGAGAGAGAGAGAGAGAGAGAGAGAGAGAGAGAGAGAGAGAGAGAGAGAGAGAGAGAGAGAGAGAGAGAGAGAGAGAGAGAGAGAGAGAGAGAGAGAGAGAGAGAGAGAGAGAGAGAGAGAGAGAGAGAGAGAGAGAGAGCGAAGAGAGAGAGAGAGAGAGAAGCATATTATTCTAGTGATTCTGATAAAGATGATCCAGAACATGGGGAGCTTTAAGTGGATTGATATCCAGCTTGGTCTGTTACTGGTAATGATAATGACTACTTTTGTCATTTATGATGAGGATTTGAATTACTCTCTGGATTAGTTAAAATAGTAAGTAAAAATTATAGACTTGAGGACAGAGACAAAATGACAAATTGGCTTAAGTCATTATCCAGAGAATCCGTCACAATTATGAAAGGCCAGAGGCGAACAAAGGAATATAAACTTTAAAATGAAAAGTTTTATTTTTGTGTTTCCTCCATTAAATGGAGGCAGGACATTAATTTATCTAGAGAACTACAATTAATGTAAGAGAACAAAAAAACAAAACAAAACAAGACAAGAGGCTGTGAGGCTTTCTGTGTGACTAGGATTGAGATGGAGGACAGTAATATTTTGGATTTCTGCAGAGCAGTGGACAGTGGAAAGGTGTGCCGTGGTGAGACAGAGGACTTCACGGTGAAGGTGAGACTGCATCAAGGATCGGCTCTGAGCCCCTTCTTGTTCGCAGTGGTGATGGACAGGCTGACAGAGGAGGTCAGACAGGAATCTACATGGACTATGATGTTTGAGGATAACATTGTGATCTGTAGTGAGAGCAGGTGGACGAAAGTCTAGAGAGGTGAAGGTTTGCTCTGGAGAGAAGAGGAATGAAGGTTAGTCACAGAAAGAACAGAATACATGTGTGAGAATGAGAGGGAACCAAGTGGAACAGTGAGGTTCCAGGGAAAAGAGGTGAAGAAGTGTGTGTGTGCAGGCAGGTTGGAATGGGTGGAGAAAAGTGTCAGGTCTGTTGTGTGAGGGTTACAGTAAGAATGAAAGGAGAGGTGTGCAGGACAGTAGTGAGAACAGTGATGATGTGCGGTTTGGAGACAGTCACACTGAGGAAAAGACAGGAGGTTTAAGGAAGACCAAAGAGGAGGTTTATGGATGTAGTGAAGGAGGAACATGAAGGTAGGGAAAGAAGGAAAAGAAGATTCAAGACATTGAAAGGAAAATGTACTTTAAAATCCTAATTAATTGGAAAGATTTTGATAAAGAATTGGGTATTGAATATGATTAAGCATAATGTCACAAGAGAAAGATGAGTGAACGAGCTGATTGAATGTAATACGAATAGATAATCATGTCGTTTTGATGAAAAGTTTTCAACATTAACAAATTTAGGTTTATGTTATAAATGGTTAGATATGATGAGTGAAATTGCAGTTGATGGAAACAGTAATTTTTAACAAAAACAGGGTGGTTTGTAAAAGAATTGTGTTTAAACAACAGACTGGAGGAAGTTTGACAAGAATATGATGTTCAGTGAGAAACTGGGAGCATTTAGATCTGAATATAAACATGAAGTTGAGTTAGAGAGGATAATGACAACCATGACAGATGCACAAGAGAATCAGTGCATGTCAAACACACGGCCTGCATGGGCAGAGGAGTCCTCTGAACTGTGGCCAAAGCACAAACTGAAGGATGTTTATATGGAGATTTAGCGCTTAGATGGATTTTTATCTATCTTACTTATTTTTTTGTTGTTTAGTTTGAGTTGGACAACATTGGGGTCTGTGATGATTTGGATTTATCAAGAGAATCAATGATTGTTTTTCTTCCTTTACACTAATCATGTATTTGGTCTCTGAGGAGTGACTGAGGTCTGTCCTAGGGATGTGTGATGTGTCGTTAAAACACTTGAAAGCAACAAGGTGTCGTGTGTTTGGATTTTGAAGGTATCACACACCCCTAAATTGACAGGAGTGCAGTAACAGAGCTTACTCATTTAGCCCGGCTTCCAGATTTGAAATACAGATTTTATATTAACTTTCACTGAAACACGAAAGAATCAGGATAAAGATTGCCTGGTTAAGACTGGAGCTTGTAGCCCTGACTGAAATATGCAAGCTGATGAAAGGTAAAAGTGTAACAATTTGAACAGATTTGCGTTTTGAGTTGGGCATAATTTTGGGGCATTGTGGAAACACAGGAAAATTGTAATATCGGATGGGCGCCCAATTCTGAATGGTTCAACTGTGTCTGCTTCTCAAGACACAATTTTCTTGACTGGCCAGGTTGATATCTATGAATGCGCAGCGCACATTAATAACAAAGATTTTATTTAAACAGGCAGATGAGATTGTGAAGGCCGAGGCAGAAGCAGTCAAAGGAACCATAATGTCTTTTGATATTTGAAATAACCACAAGCGCTTTCACTTCTTTACAGAGTACGGAGACCTTCGCCACAACAGCGGAGAAACAGCTGTGAAACTGTGGCTGCACTTTTCAAAATGGTGTGGTGATGGCAAGCCTTGTTTACCCCAAACATTCTTTGACCATTATGTTTAGATGGCTGCATGGATGATCAGGCAGCCAAAGGGGAATTTGTTAAATGAAAACTGATGAAAACTGTCTGGGGTACAGTATTTTTATGGAAAAATTTTGTTGAAGGAAAGGCCTAGAGCAAATCTGAGTCTGTTCGAGACTGTTTAATGGAAGGGGTAAACAATAGCTTACATCAATATAATTTGTGAATTATTGCAAAGAAATGTCCTCTCTGTGTCTAAGATCTGTGTGCAGGTTAAGGGACTCCTTTACATAACATCAGACCAGATGTTTGATGTCGTGATACGGGACTACAGAAGGAACAGATGGAGAGTGAAAAGGTGACTAGGGCCTTTTGTCGTGCTTCTGATGAAAAACACCGCCATCAAGGTAGCTGAGAAAGATCCACCAGTGATCGGAGAGAAGGAACCGAGAGGAGCTGGAGGCACACGTCTGTGCGGACGGAGGTCACACAAACATCACTTGCTGCTATCATCTCAGGAGCAGAGACGCTGGCACAACATGGAGCTGAGACAACAAGTTTAGAACCTGTTGCAAGCCCACAGAATCAGAGTTGCACAATCTACAGAGAGGTGGCATCCTTTCATTAACAGAGCAGCTTTCTGGGCGTACAGCTGTGCGATTCATCTTGCCATCTGAAAGACTGGAGCAAAGCGAAGCCGTGGTGCCCTTTTCGATGCTTGGACTGTGCGACTTGAGAAGAACAACATTCATATACATTTAAAATTTTTCTTTTTTTGCAAGTTATCAAAGAATGATAAAAGGGAAATTGTTGGGGAAAAATTTAATCACAGAAGATTTAATCTTCCAGACCTGTTTTTGTCTATTATGTTTTAAATGAGTCAGATCAATGAGGCCCCACCTTTGGGAGCCCAGACGTTGTCCCTTTTGTCTTTTATGGCTCTTGGAATTGGAGTTCCTGACTAGCATCAATGCGTTTGAATAGTTATGCTGATTAGGAGTAGGTGATACTCTGTCTGGGCGGGTTCCAAAACCTGCATATTTAATTAACATGCTTTTTTACAGATTAGGACCATTGTGTTTCTTGCTTTTAATTCAAATGAGTTCCAAGTCAGTAAGGGGACCATTTGTGTATTTTGTCTCACCTCTTGCTCAAGGCGACCTTCACCAGATGTATGGAAAATTACTGAGGGGGGTTGTTAAAACATTGAGGGTATAAAAGTTTGTGCTTCTACTTTGTTTTAGCAGTTCACACTTGCGGTCACCATGATCATGGTTGCTCCAACTGTGGATTCATTCTTGCAAATCTTTATAAAGACACAATTGGCTAAGGTTTGTCTCTTATTCAGAAATGCAACGGAGTTAACGTTATTTTGCCGCAACAGGGGAAATCGGGTCCCCGAGGAAATAACAGGAACATCTGCCATGCAGTAGTCGTGTAAGTTGTTCACAAGCGGATTGTCCATCGACACCTGCATACTGCCGCAGATAAGAGATGCTGGCTAGCAATGCCGAGGTTCCCCACGTGTCGTAAAAGTGAGAAAACTATGCACTGCACGCTTAAAATTGAGATGACACAGTCCCTTAACTCTGCATTAAAGGGTAAATAAACCCTGTTCACAGCCTAACTCCACCCACTGGCAGTATTTGAAGACAGAGGGGGCGAACCGAGGGCGGGCTGAGCGGGGCGTGCACCTGAGACCCGCAGTGACGGATTGATTAACAGCTGTCAGACTCAAAAGATGGAGAATGACTGGAGTGACACCAGTAGTTTTGCAA
Organism: Gobiocypris rarus; assembly: GCA_023029165.1. Taxonomy (NCBI): domain Eukaryota; kingdom Metazoa; phylum Chordata; class Actinopteri; order Cypriniformes; family Gobionidae; genus Gobiocypris; species Gobiocypris rarus. The sequence goes on from CM040929.1 coordinate 5,563,700, forward strand.
CAGAGCGGTCATTTGAAGAAGAGGAATTTCTCCGCCGTCTTCACCTGAAGTGGAGGAGGGTGAATTGTCTGTAAACAGGGCCAGAGCCGTGACGATTCGAGCCGCTGCCTCAAACTGCGTTAGCTCCCGATGCCGACGATACTAGCGAAACCGCAGCGCAAGAGAGCAGTGTCTGAGTGGTAAAACATTAGCATTATTGATAGTATACTCACGGTCATCCAGGCCAAGTGCACGCAACCACTGACGCCAATTTCCACGTCTGGAAAGCTATGCAGTCCAGCACTGCTGTTGCAACCAGCAACACTACATCTACATACTATCCTAACTAACCACTGTACTAAATACAGATAAAACTAATGCTAAAAATATACGCTAACTTGAAGCAATCGTAACTGATGCAATACTATGCGAACTATGCTTCTAACAATAATACACTAACGACTATTCTAATAAATTAACTAAACTAGGTTACAATAAATAACCTATATAACTATATAAACGGCTATGCTAACTAGATTCTAATTTACAATATCCTGATAATTTTCAATATTCAAATTCCAACTCCTGACTCGCTACAGTGGCTTTGACGGAACCAGATGTTTTTATACCAGGAGCTGAGCCAAGGCGTGGTGCGCTCGTGCCAGGGGCGTGGTGGTGAGCCGTTGGAGGAACCATCCTACGTCCAATAGGAAAATTCAACTGCAGTAGCCACCGTTCAACCTTAAGAGGGCAGCACTTTGGCGGTTTTACACCATATTTTATAGAATTAAAACACTTTATACTCAAATGTCAAAACTCTTACTTGAATCAATGAACAGCACTAATAAAGCCCCAGTCTTGCAGATCATCAACTAAAAAAAGTTGTTCTAGGGTTGTTCTATTGATTCAGAACGCTGCAGCACGTCTTGTATTCAATGAGCCCAAAAGGGCCCATGTCACACCTCTCTTCATCTCTCTGCACTGGCTGCCACTTGATGCCCGCATCAAGTTCAAGGCCTTGACACTCGCTTATGGATCCACCACAGGCTCGGCACCAGCATATCTCGACTCGCTCCTACGAGTCTACACTCCCTACCAGAAGCCTTCCCTCAGGTAAGGAGCGTAGGCTTATGGTACCATCACAGAGAGGCATGAAATCCCTCTCCAGAACTTTTCATTCACCGTTCCTGGCTGGTGGAACAATCTTCCTACCTCCATCCGGATGGCAGAATCACTGTCATCATTCAAAAGACAGCTAAAAACTCATCTCTTCCGTGAACACTTATCAAAAAAAATAAATAAATAAAAAAATCTTCTCTTTTATTCCTTCCTTATTCTAGCTTAAGCTTATTCTATGTAATATCCAAAACTTGGTATTTAAGGCACTTTTTGCGTTTTGCGCCTATTCATGACCGATCGCTTCCTGTACTCCTATGTTGTAAGTCGCTTTGGATAAAAGCGTCTGCTAAATGCCTAAATGTAAATGTAGGGTTTAGTTACCCTTTAAGGTATCCCCATAAATATACTCTGCGTAACTATGACTCACTAAAATGCAAGCCTGAGGGTGAACAGCTCCGAAACGTAGGTGTGCTTACACCGCCATCTTGAACGGCCACCCTCCTGTGGGCTATTTTTTCTTGGCGCTGCACAGAGTACGATGTGCATTTGTGGATCCGTGACACGTGTGCATTCATTGACTCGTTTGTGAGTCCTCATGAGAAATAATGTCCCCTGTGAAATAGTGTCCGCTTAGGACCCCAGCTTGATTCTTTTGGCTGAATGAACTTGTAATGGGTAATCTGTTCAGAGCCTGATTACATTTCTTACAAAATCATGTTTTGATTTCTGTTGTTTAAATTGTGTTAAAATAGTCTTTAACATCTTGCAAATCATTTTTTCCATATGCTAGTATATAACCAAAGCTATAAGTTGTGAAATCAAGCATTTCTCGTTCTTAATGTTTTTTTTTTTTTTGTTAGCGGATGTTCTAGCATAGCATACAGCTTTTTTTTACAGCCTATGATACAGCTACCCGATTAGCACGACATAGCTACCGGCGTACACTCGACGCAGAACTGAAGTATAAATTGGGCTTTAGTTTATATATACACCACGGCACTAACCCTACATCTAAAAAACCCTAGCCCCTGCTTTAATATTATACAATTTAAAAAAATCCTGTCCACCTGTTCTGTATATTATTTTTATTATTTACATTATAGGTACATTGTGATTTTTGTATTGGTATTCTAGTTTATCAATTGAAATAATTTACAATATGTTAAGCATGTTACTGCTCCCATTATGGCAATCAATTACATATTTCCAAATAAATGTTGTTTGTGTGTACTTACCATGACAATTTTTAAACAATTGCTTCTCCAGAACCATGTATTATGAATGAACCTACTGTATTATATTCTGAATCGATTGAGATATGGTTGTGCATCCAATTTGTTTATTTTAACAATATACAAGCAGTTAGAAGTTAATAATAACAGTGTAACGATCATTTATTCATAAAAAAATGTAAATAGCACACAATACAATTAAATATTATGTAATTTGTAAACCACAGTTATTACATACAATAATTGCATTACTTTTATGCAACAACTGAGTACAACATGTAGGATACAGAGCAAATCAACTGAATTAGTGTTTAGAGATGTTATTATTTTAACAAATGTTGGTAAGCAATATGGACAACACCATTGTAAGACAATTAGAAATTTTCACAATACATAACATTTAAAAGTATCTACAGAAAAAGTGTACACTGGCAAGTAGTCCTCCTCTAACTGGTCAGTCTGAACATTTGGAACAATGTTAATGGTAATTAGCTGTGTTACTACATGGATTCAGCTGTAACTTTAAAGGTTAATTGTGCTATGTGCAGTAAGTAACATTTCTCTGTGGCCTGATGTGCATCAATGGCAGTGGTCAGTGAAGAGTACTGAGGTAAGAGGATCTGGCTAGTCTCTTGGGAATGCGTGGCAGGACAGCTTCTGTGGTACAGATACATGTATTATGTTTAGGAACTGATAATGTAATAATTTTAGTTTGTAGCTCATTATATCCTTATTAAGTCCCAATACCTACAACAGGCATGTGAGTGTTGAAACTGAACCTTGGAACAGAGAAAGGTCACTGGGTATTTAAAAAAATAATGGTAAACACAGATAATAGAGGACGTCAGACTAGTAAAAAAATAAAAAAATAGAAAGGTAAAATGACTATGCATCACTTACAAGAAACAACTTTACTTTTTCAACCTCCCTAGTTGTCCTATATTTTCAAAATTACAATAGGATTACATATTACCATTTCAGCATTTATAATGATGAGGACACATATTTAAGACAGACCTCTTGTATGTCATGTTCTGAGACGAGTCTGCTTATAGACAGGAGGTTAAAGAGCTGGCTGCCTGGTGCAGTCATACCAACCTGGAGCTTAACACGCTTAAAACTATAGAGATGATCATGGATTTCAGGAGAAAACTGCTCTCCCCACTCACCATAATAGACAGCTCTGTAAAAACTGTACTTGTAACTGTACTCTCTACTTTCTCTGCCAAATGAGGAAGTTCTACCTGCCACAGGAACTGCAAAATCATTCTCTGGACCCCTCTCATCCAGCACACTCCCTCTTCGAACTGTTGCCGTCTGGTCGACGCTACCGAGCCCTGAGACATGAGGCACAGGAACAGTTTCTTCCCTCAGGCAATCCATCTCATGAACACTTGACAATAAACGAGAAACACACAGACACACACACAACTGTACATTCATTTATTCACTTATTTATTTAACACATAGTTACATTTCTAATTTAATTTGTACATTGTGGCTTTGCCATTTTGCACTTTGTTTGTATATTTGTATATTGTTTTTATTATTTGTGTCTTGTCACTGTCTTTCTGTATCACTGTGTAGCTTCTGTCACAACAATAAATTCCTAGTATGTGCAAACATACCTGGCAATAAAGCGCATTCTGATTCTGAACAGCATATGCAGACAAAGATGCCACAGATCATCGCTCAGCGATGTCTCTGTCTTCAGAGCAGTCCATTTCTCCCTCACCTCCATTTCAGCCATCTAAGGAAAAAGACAAAAGTGTTCTTTCCGAACTCATTTTAAATGCATAAAAAACAACACAAACATAAATTTAAAACAAAAACTCTCGAGATGATGTACATGTACATGATGTACGTATATACTGGGCAGTCACCGGTCACACAAGTGACATCATAAAGGACTCCTATCTGAAGAAGGCAACTCTCTCCTTGATGTGGTAACAGTTGTGTTTGTCTGAATTAGACCACTGCAATGTCAAAAATATTAGAAACTTTATAATCAGTTACCTATTAAATATGATAAGGAGCGAAAATGGATTATTTCCGGGATGAAAAAGGATGCTCGTTGTGTCTGAAATGGTCTCCTCTACAGCATCTCCTCTTGCTTGTATCATTCTGGAATGTAAATAATAGGTGTATAATGTATCCTAAGCGTAAGAGTTAAAGTTGTATTCATGGCTAGCTAAATTAAGCCTATTAATGCAATATATGCCCCTGAAGTCAAACTCAATTCTAAAAGCAGAGGAGCTCTTACTGCACATTCCAGAACATTAACAGCTTTTCTTGATCAACCATCCTCCAAAGCATTCCACAAAACAGTGTCTGCCTGCCTTGAAACAAGCACATATTTGAGTGAACAAACAAGAATTAAAATAAATATTATTTATTTATTACAAAAACCTAGGGTTTGATTGTTTTTAGTGTTTTAACAGTTTGGAAAAGAACACACTACGGAGGAGTCTTCTGACCAAATTGTTTATAGTTTAGGCTAGACTACTTACTTTACCTAACCTGAGAATAATAAATAATTTTAAAGGTGTTAATATTAAAATACCAACCAGAATCTGGCATGACGTAATCAGTAATAACGTAATTAGATAGGCTAACTGTTGTTATACAATAACTGCTCCATTGAGCATGTATAGCAGCCTACAAACTCCTGGTGAGTTAGTCACACCCTCATCGACCACCCCAGCGACCACTGCAGGCAGCTCCAACTCACTACAACCCTCTCCTATAACAATCTCTTCCACTACTGGAGTCGGAGCCGTACTGTCACAGCAGCAGGAAAGTAGCCAAACCTCTTCCATGTGCCTTCTTTTACCAGAAAACTATCCTCGGCGGTGCAGATCTATGATATTGGCAACCGAGAGTTCCTCACCATTAAACTTGCTCTGGAGGAATGGAGGCACTGGCTAGAGGAGCCCGCCATCCTTTTGTGGTACTCCTGATCACAAGACTGTGCAATATCTCAAAAAGCCAAGAGAATAAATCCACGTCAAGCCCGGTGGGCTTTACTCTTACCTGTTTTTGATTCCACATCTTCTATCATCCAGGTTCCAAGAATGTACACGCAGATGCCCTATCCAGACTAGGGATGCACCAATCCGATACTCAGTATCGCTATCGGCCTGAGCTCCTTCATTGGCCGTAAATCTAATCCCATCCTCACAATCTCACACTTCACTGCCCTGAGTCCCCAAATAAAGTCTTGTTTTCATTTATAACCTTGTTCAGTGTGTGTATCCAGACAGAAGGCCAGACCTGGAACTGAAGTGTATGTGCATCCTGACACTGTCCTGCAGCCCATGCCAAGGAAACTGCCCAGGCTCTTCCAGGTGTACAAAACCAGCCAAGGTAAGTGATGTTATTATGTATATCACAGGGTTAAAGACAAAGTCTTTACATTATCTGTTGCTGATCATAAATATATTTATCTGTGCCTCAGAAGCCGTATCCTGCAGCCCATCCCGAGGAGACTGGCCAGGTTCTTCCAGGTGTACAAAACCAGCCAAGGTAAGTGATGTTATTATGTATATCACAGGGTTAAAGACAAAGTCTTTACATTATCTAATGCTTATTTTTTTTACTGTTGCTTTTTTCTACTTGGCTCCTAAACAATGAAATAAACTTCCTAGCTAGCCATGTTCAGGATTCAGACACACTAGGTCAGTTTAAGTGTAGACTTAAAACTCTTCTATTTAACAAGGCATTCACCTAATATAAAAATCCCGAGGATACCTGAGCCCGACAGATCCAGTTGCAGTCTGGCCTGATGTTCATCCCAGTTCCGGTTCTGCCATGATGAAGTGTCGTACCCCCAACTGCAGACTACAATCACATCTTGGCCATAGAGATGGACTTCTTTATCAATTTCTAAATAATCTGCTTAGTGTAATGTTTAACATGTTAACTTGTTAAAATAATATCTCTAAACACTAATTCAGTTGATTTACTCTTGTATTTCTACATGTTGTTGCATAAAAGTAACGTAATTGTTGTATGTAATAACTGGTTTACGAATTACATAATATTGTATGTGTTAACATTTTGTATGAATAAATAAACACACCATATCTAACATGTAATTTCTTTTACTTAATAAACTAGTCATACATAATAAAGAAACAAAATTAAGATTTGGATTATTGTCACACTATTTCCTCTGAAAGTAACAAAATATAAATTTTACAGAACGATAACTATGATATGGTAAGTTTCAGGACATTGAGTGGGAGAATGCTTTCAGACTTATTATAGTTATTCGCACTTCTAAAAATGCAGTAAATTGAGAATGTTTTCAAAAATAAAGTCATAAATAAAGTCATAAATAGTTGTTGGTAACACCTGACAACAAGGTTTCATTAGTTAATGGGTAACACTTTACAATAAGGTTCATTAGTTAATATTAGTTAACTCCAGTTAACATGAACTAATAATGAACTGCACTTATAAAGCATTTATTTATCTTTGTTAATATTAATAAAAATACAGTCATTCATGGTTTGTTTGTTTTTTGTCACAGTGCATTAACTAATGTTAACAAATGCATTTGATATTAATAATGTATAGGTAAAAGTTTAAATTAACATTAAATATTAATAAATGCTATAGAAGTAATGATCTAGTAAGACTAGATCATGCTAAATTGAAATTATGTAAAATGTTACCTAGAATTTGTATTATTATTATTGTTTAAGGTTTTTTTATGTAGATTTGCAGTATTTCTTCACTTATCTTGGAGATGTTGCCACAGGATTCAGTCTATCAGCATTTTATTTTTATTTTTTTAAGTGTAAAAAAAGTGTAATCCCAGATAGACGATAATGGTAAAATCAGACCTTAGTGCAGACCATTCAGTTTCAGACTACCAGTGCATATGAAAATCCATCCATCCATAATTTTTTACTGGCACACTAAACCAAAATAAATAAATAATTTGTATTACCTTATAAAGCACACGTTGTCCCTTGTTTGCTTTTGTCACTGCCACTCACTCCTGAAGACTCCTTAAAGCTACACTGTGGAACTTTTTTAGTTTATTCTTAGCTAAAAACAATTAGTTCTTTTAAAAATATATGTGCTCATTAATGTATATTTACTTCTTTCAAGTAATAAAGTATTTTCGTAAGTTTATAATATGCCATTGAAAATACATACGGGTGAGGGGTTCGAATGTGCGTCGCCATGTTGCCCCTCCATCTTGAAAGTACATGAACCAAAGAGGGACATACCCGTAAATTCAAGCTTCGCGTTTGAACACTCGATGGCACTGTGTCGAATGTGAAGAGGGGGATTGCTTGAGACTGATATAGCCTACAATGTAAACTTTGCCTTATGCTAGTGATGTCGTACAATATACAGAATAACAATAGCACCAATAAAAGTTACTTTACTAAGATTAGCTTGCATTCGTCTGGGAACCTGATCGCTGATGTTAGCAATGAAATGGTAAAAAATAACGAAAACGTAAAACTATTATTCATTTTACATAGATGTCATAACCTACATGTTAACTGACAAATTAAATAACTGCAAATTATAATAGTTTTCTAAAGTAACCTCATCACCTGAAGGAACACTCATGGACGAGGTCGAACTGGAAGCCATGTAAATCAGCCACCGTAGGAGTTAAAACAAAATTGGAATTGAGAGGAACAGAAACTAATATTCATATACCTTTTCACCGCTAGATGGGGAAAATATCACACAGTGTAGCTTTAAGCTTTTCACCCATTCCTTCACGTCACTAACTTCTGTCAACGCAATTCTGAACGACGTCTCAAAACTTGTGTGGTCCAGGTTGTGATTGGTCTTTTGAAGTGCACAAATGATACGAGCAGAAATGATAATTGTACCCGAGAGGTAACAGGGGCGGATCTACCGGGGTGGCATGGGGTGGCAACTGCCACCCTAAGAAAGACCATTGCCACCCGTCTGCCACCCCAGCAGTGTATCCCAAATTCCCAATGTATAAAATATAAAATGTTTCCTCTACCGATTTACATCAGCGGCGCTTCAATGTGATGAGATAAAAGCAAGAAAACACGTCTTTCTATTATTGTATTAGTCCAAACAAATGACGCTTAGTGATCAGCAACACAACTAGCGTTATCACGAATAGATCGCCTGTTTCACACATACTCCGTTTGCAGTGCGTATATATTTTTTCCTGTACCCTTGTTAACCGGTTAGTTCGTTCAAACTGCACGCGGATGCGGTCCGGCGGTGGCGTTCCCGGAGTCTGCAGCAGTGCGACGAGTCTGTTTTTTGCTGTAGCTAGGCTACTGCACGCTGAATTAAGTGACAGGGCATTGTTCGCAATAAAATACACATGTATTGAACTGAAAATCTAGTAATTTCACCCATGGGCGTCGGAAGCAAAAAAAAATTGGGTGGGTCCTCAGAAAAATTTTACTGGAATAGATGCCAATTACATTAAGTACCAATATAATGCTTTGTTTGCTAAACGTATAGTTCGAAAAGACAAATTTACGGAAATCGCCATATCACTGGGAGTGGCAGTAGTGTAGGGGTAAGACGCACGGCATCTAGTTTTGACACAAATCGACCCGCGGTTCGAGTCCGCCTTTCGCCGAACTTAATCTTCTTCCTTTTCCCATCACATATCAGATCGGAAAGGCATTTATTTTCAATAAAAATGTAGAAAATATTAGATAAGTGGAAATAAAGCGTCTAACAAAGGTTTATCGATTAGGGGTAGGTAAACAGACATGCGCTGAATGTTAGAGACGATAAAAGTGAGTGGGTCCAATATCATTGATTGTAAAAAGTGGGTGGGTCTTGTCCCACCCACATACAATGGTTCCGACGCCCATGATTTCACCACAGATGCATATAATGTAAAGTTTACTCTGTTTCAAAGTCAACAATTGAAACAGCCACGAGTAGGCTAAAGCAAGGAAAACGACATCTTAAGGTAAACAAGGAAACATAATGGAGAGCACTCGTTCTTTCTTGGAGGTGGGGAAACAAAGTTCTCATTACCTGCAGGATTTCTTGTAAAAAGATTTAAAAATGAAAGAAAACACTAGATTTTTTTGTCAATTGTAAGTAATAATGTAAAATGTTTTTGTTTAACATAGGCCTATGTTTAAATGTTTTGCCACTTGCGTGAGCAACATAAAATACATCTAAAGTACTAGGCTATATAAATATAAAGTAGGCTTAATGAATTGAAATGTTGTTTAGGCTAAATGTAGGCCTAGTGCGTTTAAACGTGGCATCTATGAAACAGTGTATTGCAATTTTGACATGCCATCATGTTCAGTAACAACGTTTGGATTTGTAAATTAAAATAATGAATAAATGTTGTGTTTGTAGTATACAACCGCAGATCAGTTGCGCACTGCAAACGCTGCATATGTGAAAACACAACAGCGCGCCGCTCCTGCATTGCATAGCCTACGCACCGCCTGTGAAACAGGTGTAATGTTTAACTAACGATTTAAAAACTTTAACTTTAAAACTATTGTGTAGTGTACATTTAGAAAGTCTAAACTTTGTACTTTTTGTTACGTCTTGCGGGATACTAAACGAAAGGCTGACATCCAGAGTTTTTTAAACCAAAAAGAAAAGGAAAATCAGAGAGTGGCAGGTGCAGATAAGACAGAAACATCTATACGTACAAATGAAGTTGTGGAAGGCAGCAGAGAAGATGGAGTGGGGGAAGAAAGAAATATAGAAATGGATGACAAAGAGCTGGTGATGAGACAGAAGAAATACAGCATGAAGCGACTGAAGAGGTGGAAGAGAGAGGACTAAGGGTGGAAGAGAGCTCAGACATTGAAAGAGAAGAGAGAGAGCTTGAGACACCAGCACCCTGTGTATCAGGTGCCCATGGTATGTTGTGTTCAGTGTTCATTTATAGGATTATTTATGTATAACCTGTAAATTCTAATTTGATCTGCCCTTGTAAACCATATATTATGGTTACAATCAGTGCTTTTGTTATTAGATTCTGGTGAGGCAAGATATTTGATGACTTTAGATTGGCATTTTGTTGCTCTTGTTGCACATCTTAATCTAAATGCACTACTAATGCACTTAATCTAAATACTTGTGGTTTATATGTATTTGCCATGTGTTGGTGATAAAATAAACCAGTACCTGATGCATTGAGGCTTACAGTATAATATATATATATATATATATATATATATATATATATATATATATATATATATATATATATATATATATATATATATATATATATATATATATATATATATATATATATATATATATATATATATATATATATATATATATATATATATATTTTTTTTTTTTTTTCAAGCTTTGTAAATTAATATTGATATGAACTTGTACTCACTTTAAGTTTCTACTCCAGCTATCAGATTCAGGCAAAATCTATCACACAGCAGTCTTTGATCTTTATAGACCATTAAAAATTAGTGCCCGTGTATTTACACTGAATATGTATATTATTACTTGAATCCACAAGAACCATGCAAGGATCCTAGCTTCAGTGTTGCCACCTCATAGTTCTAATGCCACCCCTTGCCACCCCAAAAATAATTTTCTAGATCCGCCCCTGAGAGGTAACAATTTCTGTTAATTAAAAAGAAATGTTAGTTACCCTGCTATTTAAAGCTGGCAAAGATTTCATAGCATTTTAACTGAGATGTCCCTAACGTTTTAAACCAAATTTATTAAAATAATAAATCATATTACAATTATCAAAAAGGTGTTACATCAAATTTATAAAATTCAAATTCGCAAACTTCAGATCTAAGGATTGGTCTTCATCACAGCCTGAGCAAGCGTCATCCACTGAGGAGATCAAATTCATAAAATAATACGATAAAGAGGTTAAAATTAAAATACTAATAATAATCATAATTAAAACCTACAAATACTTCTAATAATACAATGATACTGAAATATGAAAAAAAGAGCTGCAGGAAAATCTCACCGTTTGTCAGCATCGGATCCATTACCGATCTCGCTAATATCTAAACTGGGGGTCGCCAAGATGGCGTCTGTGTAGCTGAACCTTTTCTGTCTCTCATAAATTTTCGTGCAAAACTTACTCTCGTTTCTCCTTCCTTGATTTTTTGCGTTACTTGCCCAAATGGCTTTATATTCTGATTAACTCCACAACGTTTTTAAACCTGAGTTAGTAATATTTACCCTCTTTTGTGAATATCAGAACTAATCGTCGAACCGAGGCCTGCTGAGTGCGTTGATTGAAACTCGCGTGTTGCCAAAACATAACCTGAAGAAGGACAAAAAAAAATGGAAGGAATGGCGGAAAGTGTGAAACGTGTGCATGATTATGCTAAACCCACTCCCGAAGAGGATTTAAGTATGGATTGTGTACAGTCTTCAGAAACCCGACTAACAGCCCTCTTCCGAAAATGCGGCGACAGGTATCAGAGCCCTCAAATACGGATATACTTCTGAATGATATATTGAAGGCAATCGAGAGGCTGGGGAAAAAGCAAGATGACTTCATGGAAAAGTTACTGGAAATTGAAAAGTCTGTTGCATCCAATGCGACCCTGATATCTGATCTTGCCACTAGAGTTGATTCAGTTACCGATAAAAAGAAAGCTACAGTTAAAACTGACGAACTGGGTGTTCAAGTCGCTGTGATTACTGAAAACAAGCAGCTATGGGAAAAAGTACTTCCACGGCGGATTATTGTGCAGTTTTGTCACGCGCACACAGGATCGATCTGGCTAGACGTGAAAAACTCTGAAGTCCTCAAACAGAAAGGCATCAAAATAACAGAAGATCTGACACGTGTTGAGAATAAATATTTGTTTGTGCATTATTGCTAACAACGCTTGTAGAAATCAATCATTAACAATAGTAAATTTAAGATAATGATAGCTTATGAAATGATTTTGCATTAAGACTATATGTACTTTCTGTTGGGCATAAGAGTCATGAGTGCAACAGCCAGAGGTTTTGGTATTTATAACAGATCCATATGAGAAGTTGTTTTGCTATGCATTTTGCTGTGCTCTTAGAGTGCTTTTGTATGTGTTAACAAAGAAGCAGTCTTTTGTCCAGGAAATTGGAGGGGTGATGTTGCAAATGGAGCACAGCTGACCAGAAAATCATCTGACTCCCAAAGAAAGACAACTTATGTATTCTTTGTGTATAAATATTGGGTCAGGGAAAGGCAAGTTTGTTGCAGACTGCCTGAACAAACCTTGCATAGGATTGTGTAAATCAGGGACAGTTGTGACCCAGAGCTCTGTATGCTATCTTCATCTGACTTACTTAATCATTAAAAGAGTTAAACTATATTTTGTTCCTGCTCTCCTCATTCAACGAACACGCGGACTCGAGAAATTGATGCCGAGTCCAACACACAACGGACGAGGAGGCGCGGAATAAACTGTGGCCGTTGTGAGTCAAGCCAAGAAAGATGGAAAACGAGCGGGGTTCAAGGGACCATTTGCCATCATCGATGGAAAGAAGATTACAGCGGATAATATGTAAATCATATTAACTTTTGCCCTTTACTCTTTTGAGGTCTAAAAGTGAACTTTATCTACAAGCACAGATGTAAACTTTTTCAAAAATTCAATCCTGCTTGTTCTCTCATGGCATTTCATCTTTTGAATGCATTAGTTCTATAGGTTGGTATTTTCTAAGCCATATAACGTTTGATATGGAAGGTTAAAGAGATGGGTTTTGCACTTTATTTCCTTCTAGCCTAGTTAACTCTTTTGCCCTTTAGGGCAGACAGCTTTTTTGTGTTCCTATTCAATGTCTTTCAACTTTTTGTGTTTTTCTCTTAATGTTCGGGGGATTCGTGATCTTACTAAACGAAAAGCCTTATTTTTATTTTGTAATTCTAAAAGAAGAGATGTTTATTTTCTACAAGAAACTCATTCTAATGTTAACGATGTGTCTTTTTGGTCAACACAGTGGGGAGGTAAAACTTTATTTTCACATGGATCTACTCACTCAGGGGCTGTTGCAATTTTATTTAATCATAATTTCAGTGGTAAAATTTTAGAGTCACATTTATCTTCAGAAGGCAGATGGGTAATAGCTATTGTTCAATCGGGAGAGGCTATTATTATTTTTTGTAATGTATATGGCTTTAACAGTTCTGATTTAAACCACATTCTTTTCCAATCTTTGTCGATAAAATTGCTTTCGTTAAGTCTGAAATTTCCTTCAGCAGCATTTATTGTGGGAGGGGATTTTAACGAGGCTCCTGATCTCCATTTGGACAGATTTCCCCCAAGACTCAATGTTAATTCTCTTAATTTAGTTATAAATGATTTTTGTAACGGCCTTTCTTTACTGGATGCTTACAGACACGTCCATGGAAACAGTATCTCCTCATTTACATGGTTTAAAGCAGACATGTCACAAAAATCTAGAATAGACCTTTGGCTTATATCTGACTGGCTAGTTTCCTTTATTAATTCCTGTACAATTTCCCCTGCCCCTCTCACATATCATGCCTGTATTGACCTTGAAATATCCGAGGTGCACAAAAGTTTTCAGAGACGACCAGGATACTGGAAATTGAATACTTCTTTTTTACAACTTCCTTCATATTGTTCAGGCATTAAGAACATTATTGAAAAATGTAAAGTTAATTCAGATTCTGCTATAGTGAAATGGGATTTTTTTAAGTATGAGTGCCGAAAATTTTCAATTCAGTTTGGTAAACAACTCTCTAAGACAAATGAGTTGAGAAGCTCTGCGATCATAAAGGAAATAAATAATATTTTATGTCTATCCTCTCCTAGTGAACAGGACAAGCAGAGATTGTATTTACTGAGGGAAGACCTTGATGTTCTTTATGCAGAGAAGGCCAAAGGTGCATTCATCAGATCAAGGGCAAAATGGTTAGAATTTGGAGAAAGAAATTCAACATACATTTTTAATTTAGAAAAGAGAAGAGGGGAGTTAAAAAGGATTTCAACCCTTAATATTAATGGTAATCTTACTTCAGATGAAGGCAAGATCTCTAAATTTGTAACTGACTTTTATCAATAACTTTATACTTCTTCTTTTCATTCTGAATTTTCAAATAAATTCTTCCTTAAGGTGGATCCATTTATTGCAACTATTAGTGAAAATAGTCAAGCTGTTTGTGAGGGTGAGATAATTGTAGAAGAACTGGACAGTCTAATTACAAAGACCCCATTTAATAAGAGTCCGGGCCCTGGCGGTTTTCCGTATGAATTTTATCGATCCTTTTGGAATGATATAAAATATTTGATCTTAGATGTTTTTAATGAGTGTTTAGATAGAGGGGAATTGATGAAACAAGGTCTTATTACTTTAATTCCTAAACCAAATAAAGATAAAAATGTTTTAGATAATTGGCGTCCTATTACGTTGCTTAATTCTGACTACAAAATATTAGCTGCAGTATATGCAAGGAGACTAAAACTATGCTTAGAAGAAGTTCTCACCCACACAATCTGGTTTCATGAAAGGCCGACACATCTCAAATAATATTTGTCTGGTTTTAGATCTCTTAGATTACTCTGAGTTGGTCAATGAAGATGCACTTATTTTGTTCTTAGATTTCTACAAGGCATTTGATACAGTAGAGCATGCCTTTATGATGCTTTAAGACGATTTGGCTTTGGTCCAAAATTTGTGCAAATGGTACAGACCTTGTATAAAGACATCAATAGTAATGTATCCTTGTCTAATGGAACTTCACCACGTTTTATCATTGGGAGGCATCAGACAAGGATGCCCGATTTCTCCTTTTTTGTTTCTGTTGGTTGCAGAGCTTCTTAACCTTTATATAGTGCATTGCTCGAATATTGAGGGCATCCAAATTGTAGACCGCACTATTTTAGTAAGTCAGCTGGCAGATGATACATGTGTCTTCTTAAAGGATAAAAGACAGGTCCCGATTATATTAGAAACTATAAAACTCTTTTCTGATGCTTCTGGCCTTTTTGTTAATCAGAGTAAATCAGAGATCATGACAATTCATCAGTCTGATATCCCAGATGTATGTGGAATTAAAATAAAACAAAAGGTTAGATATCTTGGCATTATAATTAATAAATGTCCACATGAAAGAGTTGAAAATAATTTGTCTACATGTTTACATAAAGCAAAAACGTGTTTTAATTGCTGGTCTCAGAGGAACCTTTAGATCCATGGCTGTGTCTTGCTCTCCAAGGCTGAGGGAATCTCGAGGCTAGTATACCCTGCTCTCTCCTTGTATGTTAATCCCAAAATGTGTTCAGATATTGACAGGGCCTTATGTAAATTCATTTGGAAAAACAGAACTGAATATGTTTCACTAGTTCACACTTACATATAATTTATAGAGTAAATTTAATTGCGTATGTGGCGTGCTGTCCGGGGGGAGGGCTTCGAGCTCGGACTTTGGCCCGAACCCAGAGTACCAGAGTATGTAAGTGGTTTAGAACTTAAAAGGAAAAAAGAGCAAAATGTGGAGAAGGGGTGGTGGAGGGATGCTGGAAAAACTGTCAACAAAATGGAGGTAAGACGGCTTCGTATTTATACCTCTTTTGTTGATTGGCTGAGTACTCTCCACCTGTGTCAATTATCTGACATGTTCCTCCTGAACCTCGTTTAGTAAAACAGCATTTCACTAGTTCACACTTACATATAATTTATAGAGTAAATTTAATTGCGTATGTGGCGTGCTGTCCGGGGGGAGGGCTTCGAGCTCGGACTTTGGCCCGAACCCAGAGTACCCCCCAAAAGCTAGAAAGCATAGGACAGCCGCCTGCTAAATACCCCAAGAAGTGCCGAGCTTGGCGGCTGGCATGAGAGAGGGGCCTGGTTATTTGATTCGGAGGGCCCGTTAGCGGCTTGTGTCGCCTATGGGCGGCCCTTGTTGGTTCACAAATCACATGGTTCTTGACAGGAGCAGGGTGTGGTCTTGTACGTGGGAGACCACCTGGAAGAAAAATGGGAAAAAAATGAGATCTTGATTTAGAGATTTTTTGGCACTTACCCTTTCCTTGCTGCATGGAAACTTTCCATTTTCTTGCTGCAATGAACGGTCCACTTCCTTACTAAGTGGAAACTTTCAACTGCAAACTATCAATCTAGAGGTTTTATCCACTTCCTTGCTGTGTGGAAAACTGTCCACTCCTCGCTGGGTGAAATGTATCCGCTTTCTTGCTGTGGAAGAAACTATCAGTTTCCTTGCAGTGTTTATAAAACTTCTATTTCTCGCTGTGTGGAAAACAATTCACTTTCTTGCTGCATGTAATCTTTCATTTTTCGCTGCATTGACTCTTCAAATTAAGATTAAAAAAAATAATCGTATTCACTATCTCGCTGTGGAATCTTCTACTTCGCACTTAGTTGGACTTATTCGCTTGAGAGACTGTTCACCATCTTACGCGTGGGCGACTGTCCACTATCTTACCGCGTGGGCGACTGTCCACTATCTTACCGCGTGGGCGACTGTCCACTATCTTACCGCGTGGGCGACTGTCCACTATCTTACTGCGTGGGCGACTGTCCACTATCTTACCGCGTGGGCGACTGTCCACTATCTTACTGCGTGGGCGACTGTCCACTATCTTACCAGCGTGGGCGACTGTCCACTATCTTACAGCGTGGGCGACTGTCCACTATCTTACAGCGTGGGCGACTGTCCACTATCTTACCGCGTGGGCGACTGTCCACTATCTTAGCGTGGGCGACTGTCCACTATCTTACCGCGTGGGCGACTGTCCACTATCTTACCGCGTGGGCGACTGTCCACTATCTTACCGCGTGGGCGACTGTCCACTATCTTACCGTGGGCGACTGTCCACTATCTTACCGCGTGGGCGACTGTCCACTATCTTACCGCCGTGGGCGACTGTCCACTATCTTACTGCGTGGGCGACTGTCCACTATCTTACCGCGTGGGCGACTGTCCACTATCTTACCGCGTGGGCGACTGTCCACTATCTTACAGCGTGGGCGACTGTCCACTATCTTACTGCGTGGGCGACTGTCCACTATCTTACAGCGTGGGCGACTGTCCACTATCTTACCAGCGTGGGCGACTGTCCACTATCTTACAGCGTGGGCGACTGTCCACTATCTTACCAGCGTGGGCGACTGTCCACTATCTTACCAGCGTGGGCGACTGTCCACTATCTTACTGCGTGGGCGACTGTCCACTATCTTACAGCGTGGGCGACTGTCCACTATCTTACCGCGTGGGCGACTGTCCACTATCTTACCGCGTGGGCGACTGTCCACTATCTTACCAGCGTGGGCGACTGTCCACTATCTTACCGCGTGGGCGACTGTCCACTATCTTACCAGCGTGGGCGACTGTCCACTATCTTACCAGCGTGGGCGACTGTCCACTATCTTACCAGCGTGGGCGACTGTCCACTATCTTACCGCCGTGGGCGACTGTCCACTATCTTACCGCGTGGGCGACTGTCCACTATCTTACCGCGTGGGCGACTGTCCACTATCTTACCGCGTGGGCGACTGTCCACTATCTTACCGCGTGGGCGACTGTCCACTATCTTGCGTGGGCGACTGTCCACTATCTTACAGCGTGGGCGACTGTCCACTATCTTACCGCGTGGGCGACTGTCCACTATCTTACAGCGTGGGCGACTGTCCACTATCTTACCAGCGTGGGCGACTGTCCACTATCTTACTGCGTGGGCGACTGTCCACTATCTTACCGCGTGGGCGACTGTCCACTATCTTACCGCGTGGGCGACTGTCCACTATCTTACCAGCGTGGGCGACTGTCCACTATCTTACTGCGTGGGCGACTGTCCACTATCTTACCGCGTGGGCGACTGTCCACTATCTTACCAGCGTGGGCGACTGTCCACTATCTTACAGCGTGGGCGACTGTCCACTATCTTACCAGCGTGGGCGACTGTCCACTATCTTAGCGTGGGCGACTGTCCACTATCTTACAGCGTGGGCGACTGTCACTATCTTACGCGTGGGCGACTGTCCACTATCTTTACCGCGTGGGCGACTGTCCACTATCTTACCGCGTGGGCGACTGTCCACTATCTTACAGCGTGGGCTGTCCACTATCTTACAGCGTGGGCGACTGTCCACTATCTTACCGCGTGAGCGACTATCCAGTATTTTACTGCGTGAACGACTATCCAGTATCTTACTCCGTGGACGACTATCCACCATCTTACTGCGTGGGCGACTATCCACCATCTTACTGCGTGGGCGACTATCCACCATCTTACTGCGTGGGCGACTATCCACCATCTTACAGCATGGGCAACTTCTTACTGCGTGTCCAGTATCTTATTGCGTGGACAGCTATCCACTATCTTACTCTATTTTCTTTTCTTGCGGGATTTTGCCGCTGACTCAATGTAAAATCTTTCCGCTGACTCACTGCTCGGAAACTTTTCACTGGCCCACTGTGTGGAAACTTTCCAATGGCCTACTGTGTGGAAACTTTCCATTGAATCACTGTGTGGAAACTTCCTGCTGACTCCCTGCGTGAAACTTTCCGTTGGCTCACTGCATGGAAACTTTCCACTGAATCACTGTGTGGAAACTTTCCGCTGACTCACTGCATGGAAACTCCGCTGACTCACTGTGTGGAAACTTTCTGTTGACTCACCTGCGTGAAACTTTCCACTGAATCACTGTGTGGAAACTTTACTCACTGCATGGAAACTCCGTTGACTCACTGTGTGGAAACTTTCCGTTTACTCACTGCGTGGAAACTTTCCACTGAATCACTGTGTGGAAACTTTCCGTTTACTCACTGCGTGAAACTTTCCACTGAATCACTGTGTGAAACTTTCCGTTGACTCACTGCGTGGCAACTTTCCGTTGGCTCACTGCGTGGAACCTTTCAATTTCTCCTGGAAATACTAAGAACAGAAAGGAAAAGCATGAGATTACATGTTGGCTGGACAGAAACAAATCCCTCGGTGGGCGACCCAGGGATTTTGAAAAGTATCTGAGGACCATCTCCCAAGAGCTTGGATCTGCTGTTGGGAGAGGCCTTTTTGAGCTGCTGAGCTTGCGGCCTGACTGTTGGAGAACAGATTTGGGATGTTTCTGGAACCAAAGCGTGTCACGGGTTTGTTGGATTCATCCGTGAACAGGGGCAATTTTGTTTGAGAACTTCTCCATTGAAGATATGTCAGAACTGACTGGTATGGTTGGATCAGTGATGAGAGTTTAAAAATTTAGATAAAATTACCCTTTTTATTTGGTCAGTGTTACTTTGCTTGATCAGATAAGAGAATGTTTCCCCATCTATTAATGATAAGTCGGAGATGGTGGGGTGGATTTTTGGGTCGAATTTTGATGTGATAGCCTTCTTTGGTTCCCTTAGATGTTCGAACTCGCTAAGACAAACATGGTGTCGAGTGGTCGGGTGGTACTGAGAGGCTGGTACCCTGTGCGAGGGGTGTGTGTAGTGAGGATGTCTAGCATTGGGACGGATTGGCTGGGATCTTGGATCCCTTGATCTGGAGGAGGTCTGAGAATTATTTATCTAGAGAGAGGAGTTAACGGAAAACTGAATGCCGCTCAGGTAACCTTTGATGAACCCTACTTGGAGGCTCTTGATGTTGTTAAGATAAGAAATGAAGAGGTAATTAAAGGAGAGAAAAATGGACACGTAGGATTGGAGGGTCCTGAGAGAAACTGCTTGGACAATGGTATCGAGCGATGCTTCAAGGAGGGGTTTTAACAGGAGGGTTACGGAAAATTAGTTGCGAATAGCAAGGTACTGGAGTTGGGAATTGGTCAGCCAACTTCCTGAATTTCAGCGAGGATCTGTGCGCGGATGTTTTGGGACACTGGTGGCAGTTCCATGGCCAGGGTCGTTGGATGGCACGGGCATCTGTATTGCAGATGGAGGTGGGAGGGTTATAAACCGGGGCTGCGGATGTCGGCGGCCTCTTTTGGAAAGAAAAGTTAGCTGGATGATGGAAGAAAATGTGGGCTTTTACTTAGGTGGACTTAAGCAGAGAAAGACTTGTGCTTATTTGTGCCACTGGAGCTGCAGGCCACTGGACGTAGGTGGGGTTATAACCTGTTGGATAAAACTGTTGAAATGATTGGCCTGTGCAGCTAGCAGATGCAGCCTCATGCTAGCGTCTGACCTGCAGTATGTGTACTGGTTCTACTGTGTGACTCACACGGCACTTTTTAGCTGAAAAATAAATAAATAAAAACATGTAGTGTAGAAATGCCCTCCCCCATTGGATAGCGTGTGCTTGGCTATGCTTGCCAGGTAATCATTTAGTTTGTGCCACCTGTGGGGGAAAGCGGAGCAGATAATTCCAGTAAAATGAGAAAGGCAATTGAACCCAGGATAAATGTATGTTTGTGGTTTTAAGGGTAACATAGAAATCTCCAGTCTAATTGGTGGTCTGGTTCGGCTGCGGGGAGCATGGAGAGAAAAGAAGGTCACGTAGGATTGGAGATTTCTGGGAGGAAACATTGCTGCTTAGGCAGTGGAGATATTAATCAGAGAAACTGACCTCCTGTTGGAGCAGAGGGCACAGCACTGCTGTGGTTTTGGAGGAATTAACCAGAGAAACTGAGCTCCTGGAGCGGAGGGAACGGCACTGCTGTGGTAGTGGAGGAATTGACCAGAGAAACTGGCTCCTGTGGGAGCAGAGGGAACGGCACCGCTGTGGCAGTGGAGATATGAATCAGATAAACTGACCTCCTGTTGGAGCAGAGGGCACAGCACTGCTGTGGTAGTGGAGGAATTGACCAGAGAAACTGAGCTCCTGCGGGAGCAGAGGGAACAGCACTGCTGTAATAGGGGAAAAAATTTGCCAGAGAAACTGAGCTCCTGTGGGAGCAGACGGAACAGCACTGCTGTAATAGTGGAGAAAATTATCCAGAGAACCTGAGTTCCTGTGGGAGCAGAAGGAACAGCACCGCTGGGGCAATAAAGAAAATTAGCCGGAGAAACTGAGCGCCTGCGGGAGAGAAAGGGGAAAGTTAGATGGACAAATGGAGAAACATATTTGTGTAACCGAATGGGACTCTTATTTTGAAATGTCCATGCCTTATTATTGCAGGAGGCTCATTCAAAATCATATGGGATATAATATACAAACTTAAATTATACAACATGTAACAATATAAACCACGGTGAAGAAAATGCTTTGCATGAGTGTGCCCTTATTCATTGGTTCAAATGCTCTGAACTGAAGCATTCTGAAGCACTGATTTTGCAAGCCAGTATAATGCAAAACTGCACCAAATTCAGATTTTGAAATGTGAGATCTCACATTATTCAATGAAATCAGCCTTTGAATCTGCAGTGTTGTGAATTATGGTTTTTCAATCCCAAAATATAAGATGGCATACAATAATCATTGATACAATTGTTATACAATAGCCTACTGTAGGTATTGATGTTACATTTAAGAAAAACAGGAGCTCCCAAATGCATTGTACAGTTTGCACATATCTATTTATAGTCGTAATGCGAGTAGCCTATAGTCGCGCTGTGACCGAGCTTATGTGAGCATCAAGTTGAGAAATATTGAATCCAATGCAGTGATTTTCAGCTGATCCCAATGGCTGATTGTTTGGCATAACGTGTGCTGTTGCACTGCATCATTTTAGTGATTTAGCCTCACGATACAGTCACTCGCTTTACCCGCAACGTATATTTATTGTTTATCACGGCAACCCCGTTCGCGTCCTTGGTGAACACTTCTTGTGTGACAAAGTATCTGTCTGGATATCTGTAACGTTTGTACACAGAGACGAAAAGACATCAAGAAAAGCTTGATGTGTGCAATATACGTTATCTTAAAACAGGGACTGTTGTAGTTCTCCCTGTTGCAAGTCTGTGCGATGTGCACTCTTCACGCTGTCTGAGCACTGCTCTCGCAGCTGACTCTATCGTCATGGCTCCAATGCACCACGTTACAAAGCATCACTTATTGAAGTTTGTGAATCGATTAGAATTGTTAGAAGACAGACTCACGATTGTGGATCGTCAAACACAATTACATCTCAGAAAAAGAATATTTTACCCCGAATGCTGATGGAGCGGCCGGTTTTAGGTAGCTTATAAAGATTTTAGCATTGTAGAAATGCGTTGAGCGCGTGTAGATCCGTGTAGACAGCGTGAATAGGAGGCGGGTGGAGCAAACTGCCAGAAATGCCATCTGTGCTGGAAAAACTGTCAACAAAATGGAGGTAAGACGGCTTCGTATTTATACCTCTTTTGTTGATTGGCTGAGTACTCTCCACCTGTGTCAATTATCTGACATGTTCCTCCTGAACCTCGTTTAGTAAAACAGCATTAAGAGAAAAACGATTATCAGAAATGTTTCAGAGGGTGGGCTTAACGTTCTTGATTTCAGTACTCTTAATACAATTTTTAAAATTAATTGGATAAAACACTGCTTGACCCAAAATAAATCTATTTGGTTTTATATCCCCAACTTGTTTTTTGAAAAATGTGGTGGGTTAAAATTTTTACTATCATGTGACTTCAAATGTAGCAAACTTCCTATCAAATTATCTAATTTCCACAAGCAGTCCCTAGAAGCATGGAAAATAGCATTTAAACATAATTTCTCTCCACTCATGCATATTATGGAATAACCAACATGTGTTATCTAAAAGAAAGAGTATATTTAAAAGAGAATGGTTTGATAAGGGAATTATATTTATTTCAGATTTACTAAATGATGATGGTGAGATTTATACTTATCAGCAATTTCATTCTTTATCAGGATTGAGTCACAAATAGAGATTTCCATATGGTGGTGAAAAGCATTTCCACTAAATTGCTTCAACTTATGAAGCTCATCTCAGTTACAATTCAGTATGTCGACAGACTCCAAAACTTGTTATTGGGCGTGTTAACATATTGGATATGAAGTGTAATAATGCTTACATCAGAAATTGGATTACTCGAGATATCAGTTGTTACCTAAAAGCAATTCTGAAATGGAAACTATAGCTTCAATTGAAAAAGTTGGTCAGTAAGTAATACGTTTTACTGCCAAATAAGGTAAAGGAAATTCATTTTAAAATACTGCACAGGTATTTTCCATGTAATGAGTTTCTTAACAAATTTAAAGAAGACCTCTCACCACAATGCTCTTTCTGTAAATTTGAATCTGAAACTCTCAATCATTTATTTTGTAATTGTAAATATTCAGAAAAATTTTGGAAGCAGGTATCAGTGTTGGTTTTGATACATTTTACAAAATAATCAAAATAGAAGAGTCTATGATCCTATTCTTAGAATGTAATACTGGATCTGATATAATTGATAACGTAAAGTTAATTCTTCTTCTTGGGAAGTTCCATATACATAAAGCTAAAGTAATGTCTATCACACATTTAAGTTTTTCTGTCAAGATCTTAATTTTTTTATGACTCATTGAACTCAATTACTAGAAATAAAGTGTGTCAAAACATCTCTCATATTGAAAAAATTAATTAGCAAAATGTAATAATTTACCTTGTACAATGTAAGATCTGTTATGTGTATCCCCAACTTCTGTTTATGTTTTGTTTTTGTTTGTTTGCTTGTTTAATGTTACATATCATTGTATGTTTTGTTGGAAAATGTAATAAAAAAAAAAAAATAAATAAAAATAAAAAATGTCTAAACTTTTCTCTTCAGGTGACAACGTGACAGAGGCGACCAATGAACTCGAGGCATAGACGTGAGGGGCGTGGTTTGCGCTCAACTGGTTTTGGGGAAAATAGGCTTGTTTGAGATGAGCAAAATCTCGCAGAACCGATCACCGGTGATCAGCGCGAGATGCATGCCGGTTAGAAATGTGTCCGAGGGCGTCCGCCTTCCTCTGATGTCATGCTGACGTATGTCAAAAACTCTCGCGAGCGAAGGCGGATGTGTCGGATTCCGCAGTTGCTCTCCACCGACTGCGCTGAGCAAAAGCATGATGGGAAACGACTTACTGACGACACAGCTTAATGCTCATTGGTTTAAACAAACGTGATGTGTGATTCTTTTTAAAATGTTTGATTTTAAAACTCTGATATCATGTTTTAATGTCTATAAATTATGTGTGAATATTCCCAAACTGTGCGACAGTGCGACCTCTCAGTGGGTTATGTGATTGTTGTCATATATAAAAATGTATGTAATTAAAGTAAAAATGATTATAAACACGTCTTTCGAATGGAAATAAATAACAAAACTTTGAGTGTCTTGTTCATAATATTTATTTTCATATAAAAGCAACAGAACTTAAATTACATCCAGTTTATCAGCAACGCAGTGCATGAGTGTGAATCCCGCGATATCCGCCTCTGATCTCGCAGGTGTCGGATCCATTACGAGAAGACAGAACTGTCCGTCTTGCCTGCACTTTTTTCACTCCTCCCTTCACTGCAGCCGCCTAGTGTCGCCATCATTTCAGGCGCAGGCGAGGCATCTCAAACAAGCCTAAAATCACGCTTTCTCATGACACCTGTCACCATTTAAGTACACGCACGTCTGAATCTCGCGAAATAGTCTGAAACCCAGGTAGTTCTCGCCTACTCTTTATGAATACTAAGGATTCGGACATACTAATCGTTCGCCTACTGCTTTTCCATACAATATAGTAGGGAAGTATGCGCTGAAAGCAGCCATGGTCTGGCAAAACCTCACAAGTACCCCAGAAAGTGCAGTGTGGACGATTGCCCACATGCAATTTCATTGGTTTACAATACAACAAATCTTATTGGTGTAACGCTTCAAGACTGCGCATGCGCATTCCTTTATGTACGGTTTTATGAATGAACTAAAGACACAGAATAGATTAAGTTATTGTTTTAAAAGCAGCGCTTTGGTGACGGCATCTCCGGTATAATTCAGGCTAATAGAGCTGTTTTACATTTGGCTTCTTCATCAGGATCGGTGGATCAACACAAATCCAGATTTTACGCAAATGATAATTAACTGTAGAATAACCGACACCCCGTTTAAAGCATGACAATTTAAACGAGATTGTTGTTCAATGCTTGTGTGGCAATTATACACAAATGTTCGCAGACGGGTTTAATACCTTTCTACAGGACGTCAGACCTGGATATAAATGGACCCCAAAATAAAGACTGACACAAACACCAACTACGCCACCCCGGGGGGCCTCATTCCCGGGGAACAACCCTTAACAATTGAGCAAAGCTCACAGGTTCGTTACAGCTGAGTCAGGTATCAGACATGGGTTGAGTACAAAAAGATAATTTTATTTAAAACCCATTAAACTATTTCAACACACAAACACTAACCAAAAAGAACAAAAATACCACTTCAGAATTGGAGGCGGATACTCCCAAGCAGGATGGACACAGCGATCATACGTGCACACTCACACCACAGCACACCTCACTGTGAACACGGCACTCAGGAAGGAAACCCACCACCACAACACAGGAAGATGCTGGTCATCTGCAGCTAGCTGCCCCAATTCTGAAGAGAAAATGAAAACCAAAAGAACAGGACAATTTAGGGAAAAAATAAAGAACAATCATAAATCATACAAATGATGGAAAACCAAATTCACAAGAAAAGAACTAAATACACAAAACCAGTCCAACCCATCGGAGGTGCCGCATCCGACAACCACACTTCTTACTGGTGGACTGGAGACAAACACAAATTACAGAAAAGATAATTCAAACCACATACACACAACGAACAATGAGAAATAACCACTTGAAAATCAGATTAATAAACAGATACGCATATAAACAACATACATCAAAATAAGCATATGGAGGAATATAATTTAATTGCAACCAATGTAAACAAAGACAAAACCTTACAGAAACGACTGGTGACAGTTAAATGGCTGACTGTTTATTGCAAGGCATTCATGGCATTGAGTCACTTTTGTTACTCACGAGTGTTAAGTTTCACTAAAAGTCGAAGCACCACGTCACAGGCCCAGAACGGCGGTTCCGCTGATCCTGTACCACTGAAAATGCTGCAGATATGCACAAATAAGAAGAATGAAACGCTATGGTGCAGCAAACCCCGGACTGCAACAGACGAGCGGATACGCCGATTTAATCCCACAGTGGATCGCGCACTCGCACCAGAAGTCCCGATGATGTAAAGCAGAGCAGACACGCAGAATTCAAACGACCGTTTGGATAAGACCAAAAGCCCACTGCAAAGTCCTTTGCACGTTGACCTAAACCTAAAGTGTAAGTCAGCATAAGATGGGTTTAACGAACAAGCCCCAACATTGATACAGTTAACCCAAAACCAAAGCCTACCTGTTATTTGGCGACTCATATGACACAGAAAATGCGTGCTACACGGGTTTCCATAGAAGCGGCTGTTGCCGAAGGCATCCCGAAAAGCTCCTCAGTCCACCCTTTAACAAAATAAAACCCTGAATGCTGGACAAACAAAACAGACCACAATGCAATCCTGGACAGCAGTTCCTACCTCTCAGACAGTCACACACACCCCGCCGGAAGTACGGTGGCTCGCTCACAAACGTGGAGGAGGGCGCACACACATAGCGTCATTGTGGCCACTCTTATATGCTACCAAACAAGGAGACTAATTGAACCACTCCTCCTACTAACAACTTGCATACTGCTACACTTGCATTAGCCTACTTGGTATAAAGTGCAAAAGTGGTATAAAGTCTTTCCCTGTTAATAAAATATGTGAGCCTATAGGTCCATTATAGTTTTAAAGGTCCCCATTTTATTGTACTGTGACATCCAATATTAAAAATCTATTTATTTTATCCACCCTCGCATTGTGCATGCTATAATCCATGTACAAACGGGATGAAAATAATTTCACTCCTGTAAATCTGTGCAACACAATGTGAGGATGTGAGACAGTAAGTACCAAGAGGAGAAGTGATATAAACATTTATTGCAATACGCACTTGAGCACGTAAATACCCACACAGAAGTCACAACGATTGAAATGTTAATAGGTTTTTTATATATTTAAATGACTTAAATCACAATTAAAATTAAATCAGATTTTTGAACTATTTTGAAATATATATTAAAAATATATTTAAATATTTGATTTTGGCACCTTAATATTTTTTTCACATATATGAAACATATGTTTACATGTTGCATATTTATTTACTTTATATGTAAATAAGTTTAGATATACATATGTTAATACATTAATTTGCAATGTATGTTCATATTTTAATTTCTAATATATGTTAATATTTTAGTTTTCTATATATGTAAATCTTTTGAATTATATATTAATGCTCATTTTAGTATATTTCACATACATGTGAAATAAACATTTTATAAACATCAATACATTTGTAATGAAAAAGTACATTTGTAATGCAAAAATGTTGACCCAATGGATATAATCCAAATTGTTTATAGGGAACACATGCTACAACAACAATAATTTGTGATTTTTATTGATGTTAACAAAAGCACAAAGTTACAGAGAGCATATATATACATAACTGCACAAAATAAAATGTATATAAATCCAGACACAAATATTAGACTTTAAGTCAAAATACAAAGCTTTAATGTAAATTTTGCAACAGGCCTATGTCTCTTTTAAATAGAGAGTGTGCACTGATGTCACTTTCCGCTAGGACACGACCCTCAGCCGGACTGAGTGGCAAAACATCCTGGAGCAGGACTGGCTTTAATAAGAGAAATTGCAGAAATGATGAAATAATTTTCTGAAATAAATGAAATGTAGTTGGATTCAACAGTAATTCTTACAATTTGCCAAAGAATCGTTGTATTGCCCAGGCCTAAAAATTGTTAAAGCAATAAGGTATTACAGACATAACATCCGACTTGATGCGTCGTCATACTTTGAGATGGGATTTGTTGGTGAAATGAAAGTGCTGAGGGCATCAATGTGTATTCTGATTGTTTCATTATGTTTTGCAGAGATTTTTAAAGTTACCTGGATAACTGTCAGTTATTACTGTGAGGCAAACAATATCTAGTTCTGCACTGTAATGGTGCTCCAGCCTTTATACATTTGATTTGTAAGGAAAACTAGGTTGGTCTATTTAACCATCCACCTTTGTAGAACACAAGGCTAATTACAATGGATAGTTTTTAATAAACGCTGACAAAAATATAAATATTTTTATTGATGAGTTGCCAATACAATATATGACCTAGTATATGATTTTTGCCCAAATTTCAACATATCTGACATAAAATGTTTTGCAGCCTGGATTCAGGTTGTTTCTGCGAATAGCAGCAATGTATTTGCTTGTCTTTTCTGTAGCTTTCGGAAGGTTGTACAAAGATAGCTCTGATTTCTTGTTGAATGTGCAATCGACTGTATCTATTTGTACCTAACCCTTTCCCATTTTAGATGTGTTTTGGGTGTTTTTTTGCAGCATTCACGCTGAACACCAATCCTGCCACTCAGTGTTTTTGCCACTCAGTTGGTGTAATACAGTTACACGCCGTCTGCTGTGACATCATGTGCATACTCTTATATGGGAACCTCAGTTCTACCAAACCGTTGCCTTCTCATGCCGTTCTATGGCAGCATCTGAAACAAGAAAGAAGATAAAAACGTTTGGATTAGACAGTGGTCACTTGAGGTGGTTCTGGTTAAGTTATTTGTAACTTCAGTAAATGTCTTTTTTAATGCCCTGCACTGCAAATTGAATTAGCGTTAAGAGGTCATGACATGATAAATCAAATTTGTCTTGATCTTTTGACATACATGGGATTTTGTACCATTAAAACATTCTGCAAGTTTCATAGCTTAAAACATCCACCTCATTATAAACAAAGCATTGATTTAATCCAAAAATGGATGTTGCAGGATCTATGACTATATTTGCATGAGACTGCTTCCAGAGCAATCAATAAATACTATTTTGACAAAAATAACTGATTGTCTCCTCTCCACCAATAAGCTGGGGTGTTCTGGCGCAATATGGCTGCCGTCGCATCATCAAGGTGGATGCTGCACATTAGTGGTGGAGGAGAAACCCAGAAAAGCGCTATATAAATGTAACTAATTAAAAAAACATAACCCCAAACTTTTGAATGGTACTAGTGCATGTTTGAGATTTTACATACTAGTTATATGGTTCATAGGATCTTGGAGATAGGACCAGCAGTCCATCAGCATGGAATAATCTAGAAAAAAATAAACAATTTGTCAAAGTGCCAAAAATATTTAGTATAAAATGTCAGGTTTATCATAAGAAAACATGCTAGAGCAGAGGTGAAATGCAGAAAAAACAATAATGTACAGAATATACAAAACATAATTTGTTTTTAGGTTTACTAATTTAGTATTGCTTATACAGTGTCACTATACATACTGTTTGACATTAAAATATGTATCATTTTCATAAGAAATTTACAGATTCATAGTGAAATAAATATATAGGTAAATAAATATATTGTGAAAAATTATATTAATTTATTTAATTAGCTTTTTCAGTCCACCTGTATTTCTGGAAGACCAATAAACCTTACAGTTTATAGATAATAGATGCAATTTAAATGCTACATGTACTGCATGATTTACTGTGTGTACAAACTGTATTCGTATCTGTCGCTCCTGAAATCACAGAACATTTTACCAATTTGTTTACCATGAGGGTCCAGAACATGTTTCAACTATTTTGATTTTCTGTGACGTCACCGATTTACAGTAACGATCTACAGCGCATAATTTTAACGTTAGGTTAAATAAATAATATGCTTACATCCAATCAGCCATTGACACATTTATCAGCATACCTTTACAAAACTATCAAAACCTCTCATCTAAACATAAAATGTGATTAAACGCCCAAAAGTTCATAAACAAGAGTTAGCCTAAGTTACATCTTCTAAAAATGTTTGAGAATTTGTTTTTGCATCTACCTCTTCGAAGACACTAAAACCTTTCTATAAAGTAAATATTCAACAGAATTGTGTCAAGTACAGGTAAGAAAAGTGTCAGGAACATTATTGTGTATTACTTGTGTGATTTTATGGACTAAACTCACCTGAAAACAACAGCGAGAGACGGAGTTGTGCTGCTTGTTTGTTGTTTCCACACACAGATACAGAAGCGTAACCCGTAGGTAAATCATTTCTAAAGGTACATAAAGGAATGCGCATGCTCATGCCTCAAGCGTCTATGCTAATAAGATTTGCTGTGTTATAAACCAATGAAATTGGGTGTAGGCCGAGGGACACGTGTCCCGTCGCCCAGCTTTAATGTGTGTTGCCCATCGCCCCATCGTCCAGACTGCACTCTGGGGTTACTCGTGTGATTGGATATTCTAGCTCCAACCATTAGAGGCAAATTACATTAGCTGGATGTCTAGCGAGGAGGAGATAGATGTAAGCTCCACCCATTTGCTCCGCAGTGAGCACCACTTGAGCATAGAAGGTGTTAGTTTCAAGTATATGTCTCTGCAGGTTAGTAATAGGAGTTACCTCATCAGTGGGTGTGGCCATAAACAGATGGATGGTTTCGACTGTTACCTGATTTGCCCACTTCAGAGTTGTGTGAGTAGGGTTTAGGGGTGGGGTCGGGTGAAGGGATCATTTTCATTGCGTGATTTATAAACACCCATCAGTTTGACACCCACTAATTTAGAAACACCCACTCTTGTTCCGCAGAGACCTCATACTCGTTAGTTCACACTGACAGAATTTCACTGATCCACTCGCAGCAGACCAGCAGCACGGCCCTTTTCAGCTCTTCTGTTGCAGTATAACGAAACGTTCAACGTTAATTATGACATTTATGTTGTGTTTTTCATTTTGTTCTGTTTAAATGCCGCCTTTACAAAATTAGGAACTGGTATTATTTGAAACCGTTCAGCAAAATGCCAAAGAAAATATTTGACGTGTTTATTTTCTTTTGTTTGTGCTATGGAGACTGAGTGGTAAGTATTTTTATGGCTTCGTTTCTGTTTATATCATCATTTCTGTTATTTCCATTAATTTTCAAGTTTTGTCAAACAAATATACTCAAATATTTTTGTTCATTATGTTACTTAATTAATTGTCATCAAGAGTATGGGTACAAATGTATTACCGAATCATTGAAATTAGTGAAGTGAAGAGTTGTTATGCAACTATACAATTTTAAATTGTTTCAAAATTGCAACAACAACAAAAATCTCCAAATGTGGTAAACGTGAGTGAATATTTCTGTTTGTTGATCAGGTGTGTTCAGTGCTGATGCGGTGAAGTCAGTGTCAGTGATGGAGGGAGAATCCGTCACTCTAAACTCTGGTCTCACTGAAATACAGGCAAATGATATGATAACGTGGAGAGATGGACACAGCAACACTCTCATTGCTAAAATGAAAGAAAAGAGTCAGCCAGAGCTTCGCAGACAGACTGAAGCTGGATCATCTGACTGGATCTCTGACCATCACAAACAGCAGAACCACAGACTCTGGACTTTATACAGTCACTAGCAGCAGCACAGAGGAGCCGCCAACACATTCAATCTTACTGTCTATGGTGAGTAGAGAACGTCTACAAACATTTGTGAAATAATGGGTCGCTCTCAGGAGCTCAGTGAACTCAAGCATGGTACCGTGATCGGTTGCCACCTGTGCAATAAATCCATTAGAGAAATGTCCTCACTACTAAATATTCCACGCTGGACTGTTAGTGGGATTATAACAAAGTAGAAGCAATTGGGAACAACAACTCAGTCATTAAGCTGCAAAGGGTGGGCCAACTCCATATTAAACCGTTTGGGTGTGCGTGTCATTATTAGCTACTAAGAATTAGTGGGGGGGCATAGATTGTTTTTTTAATCTAGATTAATCTCACTGTGATCTTGGAATTAATCTATATTAAAATGGCTCATTTGAATTCTGCCGAAGGCATTCAGAATATGTGTGCTACCCAAATAATGACTTGTGCTTTCACACTTGGTTCGATTATGCGGTTCATGTGCCGGGTGCACACCCGAGTTTGGAAGACAGCGTTCACGCTTGATGTGGTAATTTCACAGTAGGCCAGGGACGTGCAGAGAGTTCTTCAGAGGCAGGGGCTCAAATGTAAAAAGGGGCAACATCTTAAAAATAAATTAAAAATTATAAAAATGTATTTAATAAAAATACAGAAAAAACAGTAGCCTAATATTGTGAGATATTATTACATGTTCTTTTTAACATTTTATTAATCAAAGAAACTTGAGTATGACAGCAAGTTATAAAAATATTAAGCAACACAACTGTTTCCAACATTGATGTCAAATCTATGATTTGTGAAGGATCATGTGACCTGACGACTGGAGTAATGATGATAAATTCAGCTTTGATCACATATACATTTTATTTTAAAGTATATTAAAAAGAAAACCATTATTATAATAATATTTCACAATATTGCTGTTTTTGATCAAATAAATGCAGGCTTGAGACTTCTTTCATAATGCTGCATAATTATCAAAATGGTAGGCTAATATAATAAAGTCCTTTCACGCCACCATTTCACATAATTGGCCTGTAGGTGCGGTGGCACTTGGGCTTCATTAACTTCATTAACTTCATTAACAGTTAGCATCCATTTTGTCAGCGATGTAATTTGATTTATAAAATTAGACAAACCTCAGGAAATCGTTCCACAAATGTTAGTTCGTCTGTCCATGTAATTTTCAATCGATTTATGAATTAGAACAGAAAATGACCGCTCCACTTCACATTGTCTAATGGAATCTGAACTTTGCAGATCACGATTGGTTGGTGTTTAATACATGACAAACAGGCACTGAATTATGTAATATTTTAAAACATATAATATATAGATTTTTACATAAATCAACACATTAGCTTTGATTATTGATTAAACAATTTTTGGGGGTTTGTTTGGGGAATGCTGTTTTCCGTAAAGCCACAGACACTCTGAAAGAACCATATATGGCTCGAGCCGGTCTGATCAGACTGAGGAAAATCAGCCAGTGAAACACACTCAACGCCTCAGACCGACTGATATGAAAAAATAAACAGAAGGCTAGGTACATCCGCTAAAATATCAAGGTGAAAGTCATCATAGCTTATGAGTATAGACCCAGCTCCCAACCCAACTTTGAAAATAGATTAACGGCGATATTTTTTTATCACAGCAGGATACCGCCCACCACTACTAAGAATATTATAAAATTATATAAAGACAATTCTGTGACAATACAAATTCATTCGTGCATTCATGCATTTTTATAATTAGCCTACTTATTTTAATAATCAACATTTTATAACATTTGTTTCTCTGCTACATTCATTAAATATTAAATGTAATGAACTGACAATTATCAGCAATTTAATCTGTTTTCCAGTTCGTCTGCCGGTTCCTGTCATCAGCCTTTCTTCAAAAAATGATTCCTCTTCATCATCATCATCATCCTCATGTTCACTGCTGTGTTCAGTGTTGAATGTGAGTCATGTGACTCTCTCCTGGTTCAAAGGAAACAGTTTATTGTCCAGCATCAGTGTGTCTGATCTCAGCATCAGTCTCTCTCTACCTCTGGAGGTGGAATATCAGGATAAAAACACCTACAGCTGTGTGCTCAACAATCCCATCAGCAACCAGACCACACATCTCAATACTGAACTCTGTCAACTATGCTGTGCAGGTACATGGCACTATATCTACATATCTGATTTCATGTACACATTTTAAAAAAAATTTAATTCTTTAAATTTCCTAAAAATGCCTTTTCTAACTCCTCATAGGCCGTTGGTTTGATCTTTACCAAAATATGCACAGAGCAGCTAGGATGGTGCAGACAAAAATGTGTCAAATCATTGCAAATATATAAGTTAAAGGATTGGTCAGGCAACATTCTTTTTTTATGAGCTGCTGAGTGCAAGCATAACAAATTTTACCCACAAAGACAATAGGACATTCTGGAGATGCACACCAAGTTTCGTAACATTTTGAGAAACGGGGGCGCTACAAATAAAAAAACATTATAACCCTTTTATATTATATTATTACAAAAACAATAGTACATTTTCCAGATACAGTAGGTTTATTTAATATGTATACATTTATTAAACATCTGTAGTTGTTTGATTAACATTAATGACAGACAGGTATTTAACTGGGCTGCTGAATGCATGGACGTAATATTCTGACACATATCCAGTTATTACCCAACTGTTAACTACACTTACACTTAAGCCATAACCGACCGTGTTCACGCGAGATACTCCACGGACATTTTGACATCAGTGTGTGCATGTATTTATCTCTTCAGACGCAAGGAGAATGATTGTGCGTGAGAGAGGAGAGAGCGCTTCTGTTGTGTGTCACTAACTGCAAGAAAATCGATAAAGAATTGTAATTTTGTGATACGACGGTCTTGACATTTAATTTGTCTGTAATTGTATTAAGCCAAAGTGGCTTGTGGAGTGGCTGCCTACCCGCCACAGCTGAAATCTACACGCATTTTTTTGCGGGTTGGCGGGTGTTAATGTCAAGCCCTGATTATATTATATTATTAATATATAATATAATTATAGCAGTCAGAAAGGTGTGTGTCTGTGCACGATTGGGACCATCCTGCTGAGTTTGGGGTCTCTGCTTTACTGTCTCTGACACCCATACAAATTGTACAAACACCTTCGCTTAGACCCCTTAAGAACCATGTTTATATTTTAACATTGCTTGTTTCTTCTCTCATAAGACAGTATCCACTGTTGTGGTTTCACTGAAGCTGTGATCCGATTGGCTCTCTCTGCTCTGGTGGGCGTGGCTGCTGTGGTTGTTCTTGTTTATGACATTAGATCCAGAAGTCTTCAGCAGAAGAGGAGAGAGCAGACGTCACCATCAAACTGAATAATCAGATACTCAGGAAGGTGGAGATTCTTCAACGACTGTAGACATTATATTACAAAATTGATAATTTTGATAGTTTTCATTTTTCACAACAATTGTGTTTGTATATCACTTTTCACAATACAAATCATTCTAAAGCAGAATTTCAACAAAAATGCCTTACAATATACACTGATTAATCAGAAATTTAAAAGTATAATGTTTTTTTGTTTTTTGTATTCTGTTGTATTAATGTAAGAAATATTGCAGCCTCAAAGATTCCCGCTCAGTGGGAAATTGATTTACTTTACATATCTGAATAAAAGCTTTAGGAAGATTATTGTGCTTGCTGACAGATTGATGGGGGTTACACGATGTACTAGTCCTTTGGTTTATTATTAGAATCTAGTAATATTACTGTCTCCATTTCATCACTGTTGCATTAATGACGCTACAGAAAAGTGTGATGCTATAAATCAAATAAATGTTGTTTTTAGGTAAATGTATGTATTTGTTAATGTTGTTTACTTTTAATTTTGTATGCTTTCTCAGTTCTAATCTCCCATGTGCTGATGTTTTTAGTGTGAACACAGTCAGTTAATAAGTGGGAATCATTTCCTTTGGCTATATAGACAAATCATGTTTAATATTTAGTTTTAAATTAGTTTTTCAGATCCAGTCCTTGGGATCCACCTCCTGAATGTTTAGATGCAACACACTAAGAATCTGATGAATTGAAGCAGGTGTTTTAATTAGTGAGACTGAAATATTCTGCATGGTGGGTCCTCAGAGCTGGAGTTGAGAAACACAGAATTAGACATGTTTCATTCCTATTTGGGGTCATACGCAACTTTTAAAACTGTTTGTGCTTTCTTAATGGGTTTAAAACAATAAAACACCCAGTTTATCTGCTGTTTATGCGTCTTAAACAAATTTATCAACTTAGCATGATGATGGAAGAACTGATGTCGGGTGAGATGTAAGCAGCATTGTGCGTGTTTTTCCCCACAAACCAGTTCAGTACAGTTTCACAGACAGGGCTTAGATTAAGCCAGGATCAGGTCCTAATTAAAATTAGAGCATTTTTTTAAAGCGTGCATTTAAAAAAAAAAAACTGATGTGCATCTTGAGATAAAACAATGGCGCTGACATATTTTGTGATGTACTTGTGCAAGTTTCTTCCAGTTAAAACAGCTCAAACATGCATTTTAGTCAGAATAGCTTAAGCCTTGTCTGTGAAACCGGGTACGGGTTTTTAAAATCATAATTCATGTATAAACACACGCAAAACTTGCATTTGAAAAGGGCTGGGTAAAATATAAAACCATTGTTTTATTTGCTGTGCTTTTTAACTTTATGATTAGTTCACTATTAAATAAACTTTTGCTGATAATTTACTCACATGTCATCCAAGATGTCAATGTCTTTCTTTCTTCAGTCGAAAATAAATTAAGGTTTTGATGAAAACATTCCAGGATTTTTCTCCTTATAATAGACTCAATGGAGCCCAACGGTTACAGGTCCGAATGACAGTTTCAGTGCAGCTTCAGAGGGCTTTAAACCACACCAGACGATGAATAAGGGTCTGATCTAACGAAA
The DNA here is from genome assembly GCA_023029165.1 of Gobiocypris rarus. Classification (NCBI taxonomy): domain Eukaryota; kingdom Metazoa; phylum Chordata; class Actinopteri; order Cypriniformes; family Gobionidae; genus Gobiocypris; species Gobiocypris rarus. Next base: position 5,600,371 of record CM040929.1, read on the forward strand.
TGATTGGTCATTTAAAAATTCAAAAGTTTAAGTTTTATAAGCACAAATGTTCACCTTGCTCCGTTCTGTGATATGTACGTGACGCCACCGTGATACGCAGTTACGTTGAAAAGGTCACGATTGTCGGAGGCGTAAATACCGAGTCAGTGTTTTCAAATGAGCGGAAGGAGGATTCAAAATCGTCCGACATCGTTGTTTTACCTATTAACTCCCTTTTTGTTAACAGCGTTTGACTGAGTATGTGCACGCTCAACACTGACTCAGTACTTCCGCCACGGCAAGCGTGACCTTTTCAACGTAACTGCGTATCACGTGACGCCACGCACATATCACAGAACCGAGCAAGGCGAACATTTGTGCTTATAAAACTTAAACTTTTGATTTTTTTAAATGACCGATCGTTTCGTTAGATAAGACCTACTCATCGTCTGGTATCATCTGGTATGGTTTAAAGCCTCTGAAGCTGCACTGAAACTGTCATCTGACCTTGAGCCGTTTGGGGTCCATTGAGTCTATTATAAGGAGAAAAATCCTGGAATGTTTGCTTTAAAACCTTAATTTCTTTTCGACTGGAGAAAGAAAGACATGGACATCTTGGATTACATGGGGTGAGTAAATGATCAGTAAAAGTTTATTTACAAGTGAACTAATCCTTTAAATCACCCCAATTTAAATCACCTAGATAATGACAGTTATTTCTTTACAATGAAACCACGCATTCATGTTTACAAAGAATCCGTTGTAGAATGTGGGTCCTCATCCGCGTGCAGTGTGAAAGCTATAACCGGTTAACATGGGTACGGAAAAATACGCACTGCAAACGGAGTAGTATGAAACAGGCGTTAGAAACCGTTGATGTTGGGTGCGTCTCAATCCCTAGCTTCCTGGGTCAGGAATCAGTCGTGTACATGAATGTTGCTGACTCTGATTAGTGAACTACGTAGCTGACTGAGACGCACTCAAGGCTATGTGAAAAACATTTGTAAAAGGGAGGAGGAGTTTAATCACACTCACTGCAGAGTTTCAGTAAACTGCTCAGACCGGCACTTGTACCGATCAGCTTATCTATCACGTCGAACGCTCAAATAGTAACATATTTAATAGTAACATTTCTGTTGTGTTTGTCTTTGCAAAATTAGGAACTGGTATTATTTGAAACAGTTCAGCTAAATGCCAAAGAAAATATGTTTATTTTCTTCTGTTTGTGCTTATGGAGTCTGACTGGTAAGTTTCTATCATCCATTTTCATGTTTCATTAGACTAATATACTCAAATTTCTTTGTCCATGATGTTATTTTTTTGTCTTCCATGGACTTGTATTGCACATTATTGAATTAGGCCTGTACACTGAAATTAGTGAAGTGACGAGATATTTTGTAATGACACACTTTCAAAATGACAAAAAACTGAATATAAATATTTCTGTTTGTTGATCAGGTGTGTTCAATGCTGATACAGTGAAGTCAGTGTCAGTGATGGAGGGAGAATCCGTCACTCTAAACTCTGGTCTCACTGAAATACAGGCAAAAGATATGATAACGTGGAGAGATGGACACAGCAACACTCTCATTGCTAAAATGAAAGAAAAGAGTCAGCCAGAGCTTAGAGACAGACTGAAGCTGGATCATCAGACTGGATCTCTGACCATCACAAACAGCAGAACCACAGACTCTGGACTTTATAAAGTCACCAGCAGCAGCACAGAGGAGCCGCTCAACACATTCAATCTTACTGTCTATGGTGAGTAGAGAACTATAGATTTTAAGAAAATAAGAAACTTAATTTCATTTTTAAATTTGGAATAACAATGCTGACTCTTTGTCTTGCTAAGGTTAATACATATAGCTGAATGCTATGTTTTCCTCACATAATTTAACAATTACAACTTGATTGAAAATTAAGCATAATAAAACCTATTCTGTGATATTCCCATGCTTTATTCATACATCACATAATTCACCTCAAGGTCTTTGGTGATAGTGTTGTGCTTGGTATACCTACAATATTTATTTCTGTATCAGATGTTTTAAAAGGCATTAGTTTTGATCAGTCTTGGTTCTTCTCAAATTTTTACTCATCTACTTATATATCTTCTTATATACTGTATAATTCATCCTAATTTATCAATGTTCTCTCAAATTTTTTCAGCTCATCTGCCTGTTCCTAACATTACCAGAGAATGCTCTTCTTCGTCATCCTCATGTTCACTGGTGTGTTCAGTGTTGAATGTGAGTCATGTGACTCTCTCCTGGTTCAAAGGAAACAGTTTATTGTCCAGCGTCAGTCTGTCTGATCTCAGCATCAGTCTCTCTCTACCTCTGGAGGTGGAATATCAGGATAACAACACCTACAGCTGTGTGCTCAACAATCCCATCAGCAACCAGACCACACATCCCAACATCACTCAACTCTGTCGGCCATGTGCAGGTCTATATATTCATATATAGACTGAACTGATCTCTCAAGTTATATAGTGCTGATATTTCATTTAGTGTTTGTTGTAAGTGAGCAGTGAGTTTGTTGTAAGTGTGCAGACTGACAGGTGCATTCATGTTAATGCTTAATTTTGTTTATTAAAGATAAGAGCCCACCATTGTACATGTTGCTGATCTATTCTGCTGCTGCTGGATCTCTGTTGATTGTACTTGCTGTCGGGATCTTCTGGATCTGTAGGAAAAAGACAAAAGGGCAAGTAGAATTATTTTTGCTGAAATACCTGTAAAAAAATAATTGCTTAATGCGCTAAAATATATATGTTAAATAAGGAATTGTTGACTGTAAATTAGTAAGATATTGAAATTCTATGAGTACAAAAATGCAGTAGAATTGTTTTTGTCCTTAAAACTTATGCATTTCATTCCTAAGTTTGAATAAGTTTTTCATCCCCATCTTTGCTAATTCCAAAACATTTTACAGCTAGTAACTGAGCCATTGATATTCAGTTACTATAGAGAGAGGCAAACTGATCAAGATTGTTAAGTGACAAGTCTACGTGGCTGACGGTGGCTCACAACAGGGTCTCTACTAATAGTGATGCTGTAAGTTTAAAGGCATAATTTTAAAGATTTTTAGATTCAAATATCAAAAGAACACTAGCACCATATATACACAGATCAGGCATAACATTATGACTCTTCCTTGTGTTGTGTTGGTCAACAACATCAACAACATTTATTTATAAAGCACATTTAAACACAATATGGATTATTCCAAAGTGCTGGAAAGGGTACAAAGCAGATCTACACAAAAATAATTACAGGTTTCAAATGCCAAAGAATAAAAACACGATTTAAGAGTAGATTTAAAAATGTCCAATGAAGGAGTAGACCTCACATGATAGGGGAGACCATTCCAAAGCTTTGGCCCAGCCACAGAAAAGGCCCAATCCCTTTGATTTATAGTGACACCAAGGTACTGTTAAGAGCAAGTGAGTAGAAGATCTAAGTGCCCTAGGGAACAGTATGACACAAGAAGATCATTTATATACCTTGCTGCATGGCCAGACAACCATGCACCAAGGTATATAAGAATTGCACCAAGGTATATAAATATTATATACAAACATAAGGATTTTAAAATCAACTCTAAATTTAATGAGAAGCCAGTGAAGAGATGTGAAATTATGAAAGATGTGGTCACTCTTTTTGACCAGTCAGAAGTCTTGTAGCCACATTTTGAACAATTTGCAATCGTGGTAAGGAAGACTGAGGAGACCAGAATAAAGAGTTGCAATAATCTAATCGTGATGTTACAAGAGCATGAATATCTATCTATCTATCTATCTATCTATCTATCTATCTATCTATCTATCTATCTATCTATCTATCTATCTATCTATCTATCTATCTATCTATCTATCTATCTATCTATCTATCTATCTATCTACATATCTATCTACATATCTGACTACATCTATCTATCTATCTATCTGACTATTTCTATCTATCTATCTATCTATCTATCTATCTATCTATCTATCTATCTATCTATCTATCTATCTATCTATCTATCTATCTATCTATCTATCTATCTATCTATCTATCTATCTATCTATCTATCTGACTATTTCTATCTATCTGACTATTTCTATCTATCTATCTATCTATCTATCTATCTATCTATCTATCTATCTATCTATCTATCTATCTATCTATCTATCTATCTATCTATCTATCTATCTATCTATCTATCTATCTATCTATCTATCTATCTATCTATCTGACTATTTCTATCTATCTGACTATTTCTATCTATCTATCTATCTATCTATCTATCTATCTATCTATCTATCTATCTATCTATCTATCTATCTATCTATCTATCTATCTATCTATCTATCTATCTATCTGACTATTTCTATCTGACTATATATATCTATCTATCTATCTATCTATCTGACTATTTCTATCTGACTATATCTATCTATCTATCTATTTCTATCTATCTATCTGACTATTTCTATCTGACTATATCTATCTATCTATCTATCTATCTATCTATCTATCTATCTATCTATCTATCTATCTATCTATCTGACTGTTTCTATCAATCTATCTATCTGACTATTTCTATCTATCTGACTATTTCTATCTATCTATCTATCTGACTATTTCTATCTATCTGACTATTTCTATCTATCTATCTATCTATCTATCTATCTATCTATCTATCTATCTATCTATCTATCTATCTATCTATCTATCTATCTATCTATCTGACTATTTCTATCTATCTATCTACATATCTGACTACATCTATCTATCTATCTATCTATCTATCTATCTATCTATCTATCTATCTATCTATCTATCTATCTATCTATCTATCTATCTATCTATCTATCTATCTATCTATCTATCTATCTATTTATCTATCTATCTATCTATCTGACTATTACTATCTATCTGACTATTTCTATCTATCTATCTGACTATATCTATCTATCTATCTATCTATCTATCTATCTATCTATCTATCTATCTATCTATCTATCTATCTATCTATCTATCTATCTATCTATCTATCTATCTATCTATCTATCTATCTATCTGACTATTTCTATCTATCTATCTATCTATCTGACTATTTCTATCTATCTATCTATCTATCTGACTATTTCTATCTATCTATCTATCTATCTATCTATCTATCTATCTGACTATTTCTATCTATCTATCTATCTATCTATCTATCTATCTATCTGACTATTTCTATCTATCTATCTATCTATCTATCTATCTATCTATCTATCTATCTATCTATCTATCTATCTATCTATCTATCTATCTATCTATCTATCTATCTATCTATCTGTCTGTCTGTCTGTCTGTCTGTCTATCTATCTATCTATCATCCATATCTATCTATCTATCTATCTATCTATCTATCTATCTATCTATCTATCTATCTATCTATCTATCTATCTATCTATCTATCTATCTATCTGACTATTTATATCTATCTGACTGTTTCTATCAATCTATCTATCTGACTATTTCTATCTATCTGACTATTTCTATCTATCTATCTATCTATCTATCTATCTATCTATCTATCTATCTATCTATCTGACTATTTCTATCTATCTGACTATTTCTATCTATCTATCTATCTATCTATCTATCTATCTATCTATCTATCTATCTATCTATCTATCTATCTATCTATCTATCTATCTATCTATCTGACTATTTCTATCTGACTATATATATCTATCTATCTATCTATCTATCTATCTGACTATTTCTATCTGACTATATCTATCTATCTATCTATTTCTATCTATCTATCTGACTATTTCTATCTGACTATATCTATCTATCTATCTATCTATCTATCTATCTATCTATCTATCTATCTATCTATCTATCTATCTGACTGTTTCTATCAATCTATCTATCTGACTATTTCTATCTATCTGACTATTTCTATCTATCTATCTATCTGACTATTTCTATCTATCTGACTATTTCTATCTATCTATCTATATCTATCTATCTATCTATCTATCTATCTATCTATCTATCTATCTATCTATCTGACTATTTCTATCTATCTATCTATCTATCTATCTATCTATCTATCATTTTCTATCTATCTATCTATCTATCTATCTATCTATCTATCTATCTATCTATCTATCTATCTGTCTGTCTATCTATCTATCTATCTATCTATCTATCTATCTATCTATCTATCTATCTATCTATCTATCTATCTATCTATCTATCTATCTATCTATCTATCTATCTATCTATCTATCTATCTGACTATTTATATCTATCTGACTGTTTCTATCAATCTATCTATCTGACTATTTCTATTTATCTGACCATTTCTATCTATCTATCTATCTATCTATCTATCTATCTATCTATCTATCTATCTATCTATCTATCTGACTATTTCTATCTATCTATCTATCTATCTATCTATCTATCTATCTATCTATCTATCTATCTCTATCTATCTATCTATCTATCTGACTATTTCTATCTATCTATCTACATATCTATCTATCTATCTATCTATCTATCTATCTATCTATCTATCTATCTATCTATCTGACTATTTCTTTCTATCTGACTATTTCTATCTATCTATTTTTTCTATCTATCTATCTATCTGACTATTTCTATCTATCTATCTATCTATCTATCTATCTATCTATCTATCTATCTATCTATCTATCTGACTATTTCTATCTATCTATCTATCTATCTATCTATCATTTCTATCTATCTATCTGACTATTTCTATCTATCTGACTATTTCTATCTATCTATCTATCTATCTATCTATCTATCTGACTATTTCTATCTATCTATCTATCTATCTATCTATCTATCTATCTATCTGACTATTTCTATCTATCTATCTATCTATCTATCTATCTATCTATCTATTTCTATCTATCTATCTATCTATCTATCTATCTATCTATCTGACTATTTATATCTATCTGACTGTTTCTATTTATCTATCTATCTATCTATCTATCTATCTATCTATCTATCTGACTATTTATATCTATCTATCTATCTATCTATCTATCTATCTATCTATCATCTATCTATCTATCTATCTATCTATCTATCTATCTATCTTTCTATCTATCAGACTATTTATATCTATCTATCTTTTTATCTATCTATCTATCTATCTATCTATCTATCTATCTATCTATCTATCTATCTATCTATCTATCTATCTATCTATCTATCTCTATCTATCTATCATCTATCTATCTATCTGACTATTTCTATCTATCTATCTACATATCTGACTACATCTATCTATCTATCTATCTATCTATCTATCTATCTATCTATCTATCTGACTATTTCTATCTATCTATATATCTATCTATCTATCTGACTATTTCTATCTATCTATCTATCTGACTATTTCTATCTATCTATCTATCTATCTATCTATCTATCTATCTATCTATCTATCTATCTATCTATCTATCTATCTATCTATCTATCTGACTATTTCTATCTATCTATCTATCTGACTATTTCTATCTATCTATCTATCTATCTATCTATCTATCTATCTATCTATCTATCTATCTATCTATCATTTCTTTGTTCTATCTATCTATCTATCTATCTATCTGACTATTTCTCTATCTATCTGACTATTTCTATCTATCTATCTATCTATCTATCTATCTATCTATCTATCTATCTATCTATCTATCTATCTATCTATCTATCTATCTATCTATCTATCTATCTATCTATCTATCTATCTGACTATTTCTATCTATCTATCTATCTATCTATCTATCTATCTATCTATCTATCTATCTATCTATCTATCTATCTATCTATCTGACTATTTCTATCTATCTATCTATCTATCTATCTATCTGACTATTTCTATCTATCTATCTCATCTACTCATCTATCTATCTATCTATCTATCTGGCATATCTATCTATCTATCTATCTGGCATATCTATCTATCTATCTATCTATCTATCTATCTATCTATCTATCTATCTATCTATCTATCTATCTATCTATCTATGACTATTTCTATCTATCTATCTATGTATCTGACTATTTCTATCTATCTATCTATATCTGACTATTTCTATCTATCTATCTACGATCTGACTACATCTATCTATCTATCTATCTATCTATCTATCTATCTGACTATTTCTATCTATCTGACTGTTTCTATCAATCTATCTATCTGACTATTTCTATCTATCTATCTATCTGACTATTTCTATCTATCTATCTATCTATCTATCTATCTATCTATCTATCTATCTATCTGGCATATCTATCTATCTATCTATCTATCTATCTATCTATCTATCTGACAATTTCTATCTATCTATCTACATATCTGACTACATCTATCTATCTATCTATCTGACTATTTCTATCTATCTATCTTCTATCTATCTATCTATCTATCTATCTATCTATCTATCTATCTATCTATCTATCTATCTATCTATCTATCTATCTATCTATCTATCTATCTGACTATTTCTATCTATCTATCTATCTATCTATCTATCTATCTATCTATCTATCAGACTATTTCTATCTATCTATCTATCTATCTATCTATCTATCTATCTATCTATCTATCTATCTATCTATCTATCTATCTATCTATTTATCAGACTATTTCTATCTATTTGACTATTTCTATCTATCTATCTATCATCTATCTATCTATCTATCTATCTATCTATCTATCTATCTATCTATCTATCTATCTATCTATCTATCTATCTATCTATCTATCTATCTATTTATCAGACTATTTCTATCTATTTGACTATTTCTATCTATCTATCTATCTATCTATCTATCTATCTATCTATCTATCTATCTATCTATCTATCTATCTATCTATCTATTTATCAGACTATTTCTATCTATTTGACTATTTCTATCTATCTATCTATCTATCTATCTATCTGTCTATCTATCTATCTATCTATCTATCTATCTATCTATCTATCTATCTATCTATCTATCTATCTATCTATCTGACTATTTCTATCTATCTATCTGACTATTTCTATCTATCTATCTGACTATTTCTATCTATCTATCTGACTATTTCTATCTATCTATCTGACTATTTCTATCTATCTATCTATCTATCTATCTATCTATCTATCTATCTATCTTTCTATCTATTTGACTATTTCTATCTATCTATCGGACTATTCCTATCTATCTATCTATCTATCTATCTATCTATCTATCTATCTATCTATCTATCTATCTATCTATCTATCTATCTATCTATCTATCTATCTATCTATCTATCTATCTATCTATCTATCTATCTATCTGACTATTTCTATCTATCTATCTGACTATTTCTATCTATCTATCTATCTATCTATCTATCTATCTATCTATCTGACTATTTCTATCTATCTATCTGACTTTTCTATCTATCTATCTGACTATTTCTATCTATCTATCTGACTATTTCTATCTATCTATCTGACTATTTCTATCTATCTATCTATCTATCTATCTGACTATTTCTATCTATCTATCTATCTGACTATTTCTATCTATCTATCTATCTATCTGACTATTTCTATCTATCTGATCTATTTCTATCTATCTATCTATCTATCTGACTATTTCTATCTATCTGACTATTTCTATCTATCTATCTATCTATCTATCTATCTATCTATCTATCTATCTATCTATCTATCTATCTATCTATCTATCTATCAGACTATTTCTATCTATCTATCTATCTATCTATCTATCTATCTATCTATCTATCTATCTATCTATCTATCTATCTATCTATCTATCTATCAGACTATTTCTATCTATCTATCTATCTATCTATCTATCTATCTATCTATCTATCTATTTATCAGACTATTTCTATCTATTTGACTATTTCTATCTATCTATCTATCTATCTATCTATCTATCTATCTATCTATCTATCTATCTATCTATCTATCTATCTATCTATCGATCTATCTATCTATCTATCTATCTATCTATCTATATATCTATCTATATATCTATTTATCAGACTATTTCTATCTATTTGACTATTTCTATCTATCTATCTGACTATTTCTATCTATCTATCTATCTATCTGACTATTTCTATCTATCTATCTATCTATCTATCTATCTGACTATTTCTATCTATCTATCTACGTATCTGACTACATCTATCTATCTATCTATCTATCTATCTATCTATCTATCTATCTATCTGACTATTTCTATCTATCTATCTATGTATCTGACTATTTCTATCTATCTATCTACGATCTGACTATTTCTATCTATCTATCTATCTATCTATCTATCTATCTATCTATCTATCTATCTATCTATCTATCTATCTATTTCTATCTATCTATCTATCTATCTATCTATCTATCTCTCTATCTATCTTCTATCTATCTATCTATCTATCTATCTATCTATCTATCTATCTATCTATCTATCTATCTATCTATCTATCTATCTATCTATCTATCTATCAGACTATTTCTATCCATCTATCTATCTATCTATCTATCTATCTATCTATCTATCTATCTATTTATCAGACTATTTCTATCTATTTGACTATTTCTATCTATCTATCTATCTATCTATCTATCTATCTATCTATCTATCTA
>CM040929.1:5616033-5950218 GCA_023029165.1 Gobiocypris rarus
TATCTATCTATCTATCTATCTATCTATCTATCATCTATCTATCTATCTATCTATCTATCTATCTATCTATCTATCTATCTATCTATCTATCTGACTATTTCTATCTATTTGACTATTTCTATCTATCTATCGGACTATTCTATCTATCTATCTATCTATCTATCTATCTATCTATCTATCTATCTATCTATCTATCATTCTATCTATCTATCTATCTATCTATCTATCTATCTATCTGACTATTTCTATCTATCTATCTGACTATTTCTATCTATCTATCTATCTATCTATCTATCTATCTATCTATCTATCTATCTATCTATCTATCTATCTATCTATCTATCTATCTATCTGACTATTTCTATCTATCTATCTTCATTATCTATCTATCTATCTATCTATCTATCTATCTATCTATCTGACTATTTCATTCTATCTATCTGACTATTTCTATCTATCTATCTATCTATCTATCTATCTATCTATCTGACTATTTCTATCAATCTATCTATCTATCTTTCTATCTATCTATCTATCTATCTGACTATTTCTATCTATCTATCTATCTGACTATTTATCTATCTATCTATCTATCTGACTATTTCTATCTATCTGACTATTTCTATCTATCTATCTATCTGACTATTTCTATCTATCTGACTATTTCTATCTATCTATCTATCTATCTATCTATCTATCTATCTATCTATCTATCTATCAGACTATTTCTATCTATCTATCTATCTATCTATCTATCTATCAGACTATTTCTATCTATCTATCTATCTATCTATCTATCTATCTATCTATCTATCTATCTATCTATCTATCTATCTATCTATCTATCTATCTATCTATCTATCTATCTATCTATTTATCAGACTATTTCTATCTATTTGACTATTTCTATCTATCTATCTATCTATCTATCTATCTATCTATTTATCAGACTATTTCTATCTATCTATCTGACTATCTATCTATCTATCTATCTATCTATCTATCTATCTATCTATCTATCTATCTATCTATCTATCTATCTATCTATCTATCTATCTATCTATCTATCTATCTATCTATCTATCTATCTATCTATCTATCTATCTATTTATCAGACTATTTCTATCATTTGACTATTTCTATCTATCTATCTATCTATTTCTATCTATCTATCTATCTATCTGACTACATCTATCTATCTATCTATCTATCTATCTATCTATCTATCTATCTATCTATCTGACTATTTCTATCTATCTATCTATCTATCTGACTATTTCTATCTATCTATCTGACTATTTCTATCTATCTATCTATCTATCTATCTATCTATCTATCTATCTATCTATCTATCTATCTATCTATCTATCTATCTATCTATCTGACTATTTCTATCTATCTATCTATCTATCTATCTATCTATCTATCTATCTATCTATCTATCTATCTATCTATCTATCTATCTATCTATCTATCTATCTATCTATCTATCTCTCTGACTATTTCTATCTATCTTTCTGACTATTTCTATCTATCTATCTATCTATCTATCTATCTATCTATCTATCTATCTATCTAACCATCTATCAGCCTATGTCTATCTATCTATCTATCTATCTATCTATCTATCTATCTATCTATCTATCTATCTGACTATTTATCTATCTATCTATCTATCTATCTATCTATCAGACTATTTCTATCCATCTATCTATCTATCTATCTATCTATCTATCATATCATCTATCTATCTATCTATCTATCTATCTATCTATCTCTCTCTCTCTGACTATTTCTATCTATCTTTCTGACTATTTCTATCTATCTATCTATCCATCTATCTATCTATCTATCTATCTATCTATCTATCTATCTATCTATCTATCTATCTATCTATCTATCTCTCTCTCTGACTATTTCTATCTATCTTTCTGACTATTTCTATCTATCTATCTATCTATCTATCTATCTATCTATCTATCTATCTGACTATTTCTATCTGACTATATCTATCTATCTATCTATCTATCTATCTATCTATCTATCTATCTATCTATCTATCTATCTGACTATTTCTATCTATCTATCTACGATCTGACTACATCTATCTATCTATCTATTTCTATCTATTTCATCTATCTATCTATCTATCTATCTATCTATCTATCTATCAGACTATTTCTATCCATCTATCTATCTATCTATCTATCTATCTATCTATCTATCTATCTATCTATCTATCTATCTATCAGACTATTTCTATCCATCTATCTATCTATCTATCTATCTATCTATCTATCTATCTATCTATCTATCTATTTCTATCTATCTATATATCTATCTATCTATCTATCTATCTATCAGACTATTTCTATCTATCTATCTATCTATCTATCTATCTATCTATCTATCTATCTATCTATCTATCTGACTATTTCTATCTATCTATCTATCTATCTATCTATCTATCTATCTGACTATTTCTATCTATCTATCTATCTATCTATCTATCTATCTATCTATCTATCAGACTATTTCTATCTATTTGACTATTTCTATCTATCTATCTATCTATCTATCTATCTATCTATCTATCTATCTATCTATCTATCTATCTATCAGACTATTTCTATCTATCTATCTATCTATCTCTCTATCTATCTATCTATCTATCTATCTATCTATCTATCTATCTATCTGACTATTTCTATCTATCTATCTGACTATTTCTATCTATCTATCTGACTATTTCTATCTATCTATCTGACTATTTCTATCTATCTATCTGACTATTTCTATCTATCTATCTATCTATCTGACTATTTCATCTATCTATCTATCTATCTATCTATCTGACTATTTCTATCTATTTGACTATTTCTATCTATCTATCTATCTATCTATCTATCTATCTATCTATCTATCTGACTATTTCTATCTATCTATCTGACTATTTCTATCTATCTATCTTATTTCTATCTATCTATCTATCTATCTATCTATCTATCTATCTATCTATCTATCTGACTATTTCTATCTATCTATCTATCTATCTATCTATCTATCTATCTCTATCTATCTATCTATCTATCTATCTATCTATCTATCTATCTCTCTGACTATTTCTATCTATCTTTCTGACTATTTCATCTATCTATCTATCTATCTATCTATCTATCTATCTATCTATCTATCTATCTATCTATCTATCTATCTATCTCTCTCTGACTATTTCTATCTATCTTTCTGACTATTTCTATCTATCTATCTATCTATCTATCTATCTATCTATCTATCTATCTATCTATCTATTTGACTATTTCTATCTATCTATCTATCTATCTATCTATCTATCTATCTATCTATCTATCTATCTATCAGACTATTTCTATCTATCTATCTATCTATCTATCTATCTATCTATCTATCTATCTATCTATCTATCTATCTATCTATCTATCTATCTATCTATCTAACTATTTCTATCTATCTATCTATCTATCTATCTATCTGACTATTTCTATCTATCTATCTATCTATCTATCTATCTATCTATCTATCTATCTATCTATCTATCTATCAGACTATTTCATCATCTATCTATCTATCTATCTATCTGACTATTTCTATCTATCTATCTGACTATTTCTATCTATCTATCTGACTATTTCTATCTATCTATCTATCTATCTATCTGACTCATTTCTATCTATCTATCTATCTGACTATTTCTATCTATTTGACTATTTCTATCTATCTATCGGACTATTCCTATCTATCTATCTTCATCTATCTATCTATCTATCTATCTATCTATCTATCTATCTATCTATCTATCTATCTATCTATCTATCTATCTATCTATCTATCTATCTGACTATTTCTATCTATCTATCTGACTATTTCATCTATCTATCTGACTATTTCTATCTATCTATCTATCTATCTATCTATCTATCTATCTATCTGACTATTTCTATCTATCTATCTGACTATTTCTATCTATCTATCTGACTATTTCTATCTATCTATCTGACTATTTCTATCTATCTATCTATCTATCTGACTATTTCTATCTATCTATCTATCTATCTATCTATCTATCTATCTATCTATCTATCTGACTATTTCTATCTGACTATATCTATCTATCTATCTATCTATCTATCTATCTGACTATTTCTATATATTTATCTGACTATTTCTATCCATCTATCTATCTATCATCTATCTATCTATCTGACTTTCTATCTATCCATCTATCTATCTATCTTTCTATCTGACAATTTCTATCAATCTATCTGACTATCTGTCTATCTATTTATCATCCTAGCAACTGCGTAGCAACCACCCAGATCACCATAGCAACCACTCCAAGTGCCCTTGCAACCACGTAGCAACATCCTAGCAACCACAGAGTACCCAAGCAACCACCCCAAGTACCTAAGCAACCGTGATAGCAACCACCCTAGCTACCACCAGAGTACCTAGCAACCACCCTAGCAACCACTCAGAGTACCAAACCAAACACTTTAGCAACCACCCGAGTACCCCTAGCAACCACCATAGCAACCAACCAAAGTACCCTAGCAACCGTGATAGCAACAACCTAGCACCCCCAGATCACCATAGCAACCACTCCAAGTGCCCTAGCAACTACATAGCAACATCCTAGCAACCACAGAGTACCCTAGCAACCACCCCAAGTACCCAAGCAACCGCATAGCAACCACCCTAGCAACCACAAGAGTATCCTAGCAACCACTCAGAGTACCATAGCAAACACTCTAGAGCAGCAACCACTAGCAACCACCTGTGTACCCTAGCAACCACTCAGAGTACCATAGCAACCACCCGAGTACCCTAGCAACCACCATAGCAACCACCCAAAGTACCTTAGCAACCACTCAGAGTACCCTAGCAACCACGTAGCAAGACCTTAGCAACCATTCAGAGTAACATAGCAACCACCTAGCAACCACTTGAGTACCCTATTTCAAACTTTAAACATTTCAAACTTTTTGTCTATTATTTTTCAAGTTAACTTAAAGTTTGTCTTGACAAACTTTTTTATCGACGTTTATGTTTAGGAGTGTGGCAAAATAAAGGGTTTATGCTGTAAACTTCTCATTCTTCTAGATTATCAGGATACTCACTCATTGTCACAGCTGTAAACACAACGGCTTTCTTTTTCCGTGAAGGGGTTTGGTGTCACGGCTGCATGACACATACGACATAGTACCTTTATGACCGGTATGGACCGAATCAGAACGCAGATTTCGGTGCCTCATTTTGGTGCCACTTAAATTCAGCTGTGTTGCAGCCAGAGACGCTCAGCGCTCGTCACATATCACAACTATTCAGTGTTTTCAACCACATCATGTTTATTTTAGGTCTCAGACATGTAAATGCTGTAAAAGCAAAAAATACACACTGATGTCTATGGAAGCGGCAAAAACAATCCTTTCAGACAGTTAAGATAACTTGACTACGTGTTTTATTCACATCAGATACACATTATATAGTGACTATATAGTTTACTCTATTCTTCTCCCAGTTCAGCAGCGGTCACTTACTTTTATGTAGCCTATTCCGTGAGACAAAGATACATTTATGTGATGTAAATCCGAGATCCGATTCTCTGAGGGCAAACTAACGTGTGGCCACCTTTGCGCAGTATAGATCAACTAACACACATTTACTCACACATATTTGAAAATCAGAATATCAGATAGTTCATGACATAGTTAGCAAGTTTGTGAATATTTTGAATAAAAAGAAAAAGGAAATAAACCCGATACAGCTGAGCTGTCATACAGCGCTGTTGCGGCTGCTGTGTGTCACGTGAGAAGCATGACGCGTCTCCATGGAAACAATAAGGCCATGCGTTCTAAAATATTTAGCCAGAGAATATGGTCATGTTTCTGCAAAATAAAGCTGAAGCTGTATTCTAGCAGACCAAGAATACAGACGACTGCTGTTATTACTGTAACTGTTATTTAGAGTTAAATTAGGCCTGTTGTAGTTGGGTTAGGTGGCTTTAGTTTTACTGTGAATTTGTTAAGTAAATTGTGTTTTGTATTTACAAATATATATATAAAGTATACTTTAAACTTGTAATAAATTGTTTAATTCAAAGAATTAAATACAAATTAAATAAAAGACATTCTTTAATCTCATCAACCTCATGTTGTGGCTCTTTTTTAAAGTATCGTATCGAAAAAACAAAGAAAACAATACCCAATCCTATACATGACACATATTTCTCTTGGAAATCCTGTAGAATTAAACCAATCAGATGCCTTCAGGAAAATATGAAGAAAGAAAAATCCTTCATATTTTCAAGACTTTTAAAAGTGGGTGAAATATTGAGAGATTAATTATAGCAAAGTATAGCCTTATACATGTGAATTAAAGTTTTTAAAATTGGAAATATGAAAAATGTTCCTAGATTTGTGATGTTGATAGACTACCTGTGGAAACGCTTACATAGTCCATGACAAGGGTCCATTAGAATCAAGCATTCAACAGCCTAATAGTATATTATAACAATGTAAAAGTGTAAAACACAACAATAATTCTCAAACATCTTTTATTCATATTTATTTACACGTCTGTCATTATATTGTTCAAACAGTTCAGAGTGGTGAAGAAATAACATACGCTGATCCGACATTCTACAAAAGAAAAGCTCAGAAATCGTAAGATAATACTTTTTTTTTATTTGTGGTGTGTGTGAATTATTTCAGATTTAGATGTGTTTGTGTGTATGAGTGCAGATGTGTGTGTTCTGTTTCTGTTTGTGTGTAATTATCTTGTCTATAACCAGGGCTGCATATAACTTTTTTTGGTCTGGTTCTCAAGGGAGCACACTTATCCTACAAGCTGTATAAAATAACACTATTTATTCAATGTAGAAATTAAATATAGGTTAATTTTTGTTAAAGATGCATTCTTTTTATTTTATTAACATTAATAATACAGACAACAGCAGGTACATTAGGCTGCTGTCACTTTAAAGGTGTAGGATCTTTGCAGTAAAATCCAAAACCACCTGGCCAGTGATATTTTGTTCAGTTGAGTACTTACAATATCCCAAATGTTTCCAACTATTTGTAAATTGTTAGAAAATTGTGATTTTAACCAAGGAACTGGGAGGTGTGAGGGAGTCGCCTGTCAATGGCGTCCTAACTGCGTGACCCTTGGTTTCCGCTTTTACTGCCATAGAAACCATGGCAACAGACATGGACAACTGCACAACATAAAATTAAGCCTCATACATTGAGGCTTTCCTCTGATTATTTGAAGCATCAGGAGTGTCGAAACGTAGGCCGTGAAAAATAATGACGACATGTCTTCACTACCTTCCACTGAAGAAAAGTGAAGCCACCAACGTTCGAATATGGTGCTGACATCTTAGAGAGCAGGAAGTAGAGGCAATATCAAAAGCCCGCCCACACTCGCAGATGCGAACAATTAAATGTAGAAATTAAAGCCAAAGCTCCAATCTCCTCCCGAAAATCCAAAAGTAATTTAGTGCCTCAGTGACAACTTCACTCAGAGAAGCTGGCTTGCACTGCTTCAAGTCAGCTGCCGATTGGTCTGCGTAATGCTGCATAAAGTCGAACAATTGTTTCATTTTTCGGGCAGGCTGAGAAAATTATACAGAGTCATTCTTCATACTGCAGAACTGTCTCCAGTACAGCATGTGTACCCCGGATATAACACACACAGCAGCACCACATCAGATCGCAAACAGGGCTTTTCTAAATGCACTTAACCTCTGGTTATCAACGTTCTTCTAAGCCCTGCAACAAACAGCCAATCGCTTGCCTCATATCATCATCCTCCGGACAATCACGGAAATAGCCTGCACATTTTATAAACAAAAGCCTGGTATCAGCATATGGGGAAATGTCAAATGGTGATGAAAAATGTGTTAACTGGAGTGATGAAGAATAGGATTCCATTTACCCAGGGATTAGAATGACCCAGGGTTAACTATGTTATGTGAAAAGCACTAAAATGTTTTAGCCTGTCTGATAAATGGTTTGTAATGTTCTTGATAACTATATCTGTTTTGTGAATGTATGTCTTCTTTTAGAGAGTTCAAGAAGAGGAAGATGTGGTGTATGCAGGTGTTGCTGTGAGACACTGATCAAACTGTGATTCTGTTGAAAGGCTGCCAAATTTCTAGAACCCAAATACCCAAAAATGGAAAAGATGGTGGATGATTACTGTATTGATATTTTGTGTGAATATACACAGCAGCCACAATAGTGCTGTATGACTGATGATCTGCTTTTATTTCCTTTTTCATTTAAAATATTCACAAATTTGTTAACTATAGCATGAAATGGGCAAATGTTCATGTTTTGTTGTTTAAAAACCTTTATAACGATTGTGTTTGTTGAGCTAAATGTGTGATGGGTGTCAAAATTTTAGTTTGTGCCACAGTTCAGAGAATCGGATCTATTGGATTCACAACACTTAAATCCATCCACTTCTCCTGAAATACATGAAAGTAAGTGGGCGAACTGGGAGAAGAATAGAGAAAATAAGATTATTATTGCCGCTTCAATAGACACGAGTGTGTATTTTACAGACTCTAAATGTATTGTTTTGCTGGTACTATAATATTTAAATGTCTGAAACCTAAAATAAACATTATGCGGTTGAATACACTGAATAGTTGTTTTATATGACAAGCGCTGAGCGTGTCTGTCTCTGGTTCAGCACCAGCCAACGACGCTTTGGTGACTAGCAAAGACTGATCACACCGGTGTGATCATATGTACTGAAAGGGTTAAGACCATAGGGTGTCGCATTTGTCCTTTTATATTTCAGAAGGGTACTCGATTGCCCTCTTTGTGGTTGATATGCACCCTTGATGTGCACTTTTGCCGAGCCCGCACTGAAGTGAGCTCAACAACAGATTTTTACCCGACAGTCAAAGAGAAGCTATTTAATGGAAGTGCGGAATCATATGAAGACTGCGAGTGTTTAGGTGTCATTGGAACTGGACCTAAGTCTTTGCTGATATACATGAACCTGATAAAGCACCATCTACTGGATGAAAATGTTATTTCACTAACAGCTCTGTCACTGCGATGTTTGAAAGTATTCAACATTAATAGGCAAGATATACGTTTCAAATTCGTTATGCCTTTTTGTAGAATACTGTTCCTTTTGCACTATCATTATATAGTTTAAAATCATTGTTTAGTTTGGTTTTGTTCCAATAGTTTTTCGCTTCCACAAACCATAATGAAACTCTACAGACCAACTAAACCAGGAGTGTCCAATCCGGCTCCTGGAGGGTCACTGTGCCGCAAAGTTTACCTCCAACCCCAATTAAACACACCTGAAGTAGCTAATCAAGGTCTTACTAGGCATACTAGAAACTTCCAGGCAGGTTTGTTGAGGCAAGTTGTAGTTAAACTCTGCCGGACAGTGGCCCTCCAGTACCCCATTATGCTATTTTAAAGTTTCCAAATTTAGATTTGGATGTCTCCAACAACAGGATTACATGCATCAAAGGACAAACAATTAAATTTTATCATAATATGCATTGCACATCACCACATTTTTCACATGATTATCAAATAATAATAATTTGTTACATTTATGTAGTGCTTTTCAAGGCACTCAAAGCGCTTTACATATATAGAAGGCGGAATCTCCTCAGCCACCACCAATGTGCAGCATCCACCTGGATGATGCGACGGCAGCCATATGCGCCAGAACGCCCACCACACACCAGCTTATTGGTGGAGAGGAGACAGAGTGATGAAGGGTGATATATATGGGGATGAGTAGGAGGCCATGATGGACAGGGGCCAATGGGCAAATTTGGCCAGGATGCGGGGTTACACCCTACTCTTTATCGAAGGACATCCTGGGATTTTTAATGACCACAGAGAGTCAGGACCTCGGTTTAACGTCTCATCCGAAGGACGGTGCTTATTGGCAGTATAGCATCCCCATCACTATACTGGGGCGTTAGGACCCACACAGACCACAGGGTGAGCACCCCTGCTGGCCTCACTAACACCTCTACCAGCAGCTACCTAGTTTTCCAGTTGGTCTCCCATTCAGGTACTACCCAGGCTCAGCCCTGCTTAGCTCAATGGATGAACCAGTCTCTAAATCCCTCCTTTCCACCTAATCTGCTCTGATTGGTCAGATGGCCCAGTCGGTTGTGATTGGTCTACCACGTTCAGCGCTTATTTTGAAACAAACTCCCATTACCATGACTGAACTCCAGGGGCCTGTACCATGATGGAAGCTGAACAAACTCATGGTTACAGGATTAGTTTCAAGTTGACAAACCTAACCAATCCAATCCGGCTTTGTTGTTACCAAGATGCTGATCATCAGATTTCTCTGTCAACTCAGGCTTTGATTCTGAGTTTGTGGAACGCATGCACATGAAAGTGTGACATCAGCAGTGAACAGCCAATCACATGCCTTTCAACACAGAGAAAGTGTGACTCATTTCTCCAAGAGAGCCAACTTGATTCAAAACTATTTTACTGATGATTAAGAGATTGAAGTATATAAAACATTTAAATGCATTTACATCGAAGAAAAGGCTTTTCCATGAAAGAGGATAAATAAAGAAAATATCTTGCTATTAGGGCAAGTGAAAGTTCAGTAAATATAGTTGATTATATATAAAACTTTTGACCAGATATATATATATATGTATGTATATATATATATATATATATATATATATATATATATATATATATATATATATATATATATATATATATATATATACACACTCCTGTTTAATTTCTCATTAATTTAATTATCTAATTAACCAATCACATGGCAGTTGCTTCAATGCATTTAGGGGTGTGGTCCTGGTCAAGACAATCTCCTGAACTCCAAACTGAATGTCAGAAAATGGGAAAGAAAGGTTATTTAAGCAATTTTGAGCGTGGCATGGTTGTTGGTGCCAGACGGGCCGGTCTGAGTATTTCACAGTCTGCTCAGTTACTGGGGAAAAACATCCAGTATGTGGGCGTCCTGTGGGCGAAAATGCCTTGTTGATGCTAGAGGTCAGAGGAGAATAGGCCGACTGATTCAAGCTGATAGAAGAGCAACTTTGACTGAAATAACCACTGTTACAACCGAGGTATGTAGCAAAGCATTTGTGAAGCCACAACACGCACAACCTTGAGACGGATGGGCTACAACAGCAGAAGATCCCTACAGGTACCACTCATCTCCACTACAAATAGGAAAAAGAGGCTACAATTTGCACGAGCTCACCAAAATTGGAAAAATGTTGCCTGGTCTGATGAGTCTCGATTTCTGTTGAGACAATCAGATGGTAGAGTCAGAATTTGGCGTGAACAGAATGAGAACATGGATCCATCATGCCTTGTTACCACTGTGCAGGCTGGTGGTGGTGGTGTAATGATGTGAGGGATGTTTTCTTCACACTTTAGGGCATCGTTTAAATGCCACGGCCTACCTGAGCATTGTTTCTGACCATGTCCATCCCTTTATGACCACCATGTACCCATCTTCTGATGGCTACTTCCAGCAGGATAATGTACCATGTCACAAAGCTCAAATCATTTCAAACTGGTTTCTTGAACATGACAATGAGTTCACTGTACTAAAATGGCCCCCACAGTCACCAGATCTCAACCCAATAGAGCATCTTAGGGATGTGGTGGAATGGGAGCTTCCTGCCCTAGATGTGCATCCCACAAATCTCCATCAACTGCAAGATGTTATCCTATCAATATGGGCCAACATTTCTAAAGAATGCTTTCAACACCTTGTTGAATCAATGCCACGTAAATTAAGGCAGTTCTGAAGGTGAAAGGAGGTCAAACACAGTAATTAGTATGGTGTTCCTAATGATCCTTTAGGTGAGTGTATATATAAATATAATCAACTACCAGTCAAAAGTTTTATAAGGGTAAGACTTTTGAATGTTTTTAAAGAAGTCTCTTACTGTATACTGTAAAAATACTGTAATATTGTAAAATATTATTAAAATGTAAAATAGCTTTTCTATTTGAATATATTTTAAAATGTAATTTATCATTGTAAAATATCATTACATAATTATAAATCATATAGAATTATTATATTAAGTAATCATCATTAAAGCCAGACAATATATTTTTTTATCATATACTGACCTTTAATTTGACGTCTCAGGTTACGTGTAACTTCACGGTTCCTTAGAGGGAACGAGGCGTTGCGTCAAAGCACTGCGGGAATGCCTTGATTGTGCACATGTGAAATCAGTCCAATGGCGTGACGGTATGTCACAGCAGAGTGACGTCATTGACCAGAAAACTATAAAGCACCCTGAACCTAACACTATCAGCTTCTAAAATGTCGCAAGACAGTCACAGGCGCCCTGGGAGTATGGCAAAGCGATGCAGCGTCGTTCCTCACACGGAACCATGGTTACATACGTAACCTGAGTAGTTCCTTTCAAGGGAACTTGCACTGCGTCAAAGCGCTGTGGGAACTCAATACCCACGCTGCCATAATACCAAGTGCCTGTCTGTGTGAAATCTTAGCGCACACTATGTCACAAGCACTCGAGACCCGGAGTTGAAGCCATATCCAGGTTATAAAACCTTACAAAAGGTATGCGTGAGATACCCCCGAAAGAGTAAAGCTCTTGAAGCATACTCTGAGTTGAATGGGCTCGATCCTTAATGGTGAAGGTTGACCATCCGACTTATAAGCAACTGAAATAGCCTCAACTATCCATTTGCTCAAAGTAGCTTAGTTGCAGGCTTCCCCTTACTAGGGGACTTACAAGTAACTGGTCGGTTTTACACTACAGGGCGGTAATGTGGCCGTGCATCTAATGCCCTCACTGGGCAGAGCAGATTTAATTTCTCCTGGTCTGGATCCTGAAACATAGACGGAGCTCTGGAGTGAAGAATAGTCTCTTACCACCTCAGTGGGAATACCTGAATCTATGAGCTGGGCCCCTCAGAGGCCAAGCCCACAGTTTCCACAACTCTGGGTGGGGTCTCTGAAACAGTTTCACAATAAGTGACTGGCCTAGCTTCACCTTATTTATGGCTATGAGAATCGCTTCTACCCGAGCAGGCGCTAGATGAGCCTTCATGTTCTTTGAATCCCAAACTACACCTAGAAATGTGGTACTCTGTATTGAGATAAAACACTTTCTTGGCGTTTAGCCTCAACCCGACACTTTCATGTGAGCAAGAACAGCATCTTGATGCTGAACCGCTAGTTGTCTTGATTGTGCCAGAACAAGCCAATCCTCTATATAGTTCAGAACGCAGATGCCCTGGAGTCTCAGAGGAGCCAGAGTTGCATCCACGCACTTCGTGAACGTGCGGGGAGATAAAGTAAGCTGTACTGGTAAGCTTCCCTCAAAGCAAACCTGAGGAACCGCCTGTGTTGAGGAAGGATGGAAGTATGCGCCCTTTAAGTCTATTGTGACAAACCAGTCCTCAGACCTGATTTGACATGCATCTGTTTTAGTGTGAGAATCTGGAATTTTAGTTTCTTTACTGTGTGACTTAACTAATGCAGATCTAGAATGGGACGCAGCCTTCCATCCTTCTTCGAACTATAAAGTACCGGCTGTAAAACCTTGATTCTCTGCTGTGGGGAGGGACCCTCTCTATAGCCTCTTTCGCAGAAGAGTCTGTACTTCTTGTTCCATAACCAGAGCCTGCTGGGAACTCAATTCTGTACCTCTTTTCTACCGTTTGCAGGACCCAATCAGAGAAATTTGGCAGAAGTTTCCACGCTGCCAGAAAATCTACTAAGGCCACCAGCCTCTCGAGGCCGGCCTCTGGTGTTTGTTGAATGGTCGGCTCGGTGCTCTGAAGCGATGCACAGGCAGGAGCAGCCGAAAGGAACCCTTTTGAGCCCTCCTCGGAGGGCCAAGCTTCCCAATGCCGATACGTTTCCGGGCGGACATGGGGATGTGTGCTTGCTGAGGACCGCTGCGCCCTGAAGCACCAGAGGTGGCAGGGTTGGCAGAACGCCCCTGATGCCACCAAAGGGGGACGGACACTGTGTAATGCGGTGAACACCGACCCACATCAGAAGTCTGAACTTTAAGGTGTCAGGACTTTTTTTTTTTTTATGCAGCCAAATATCAACCAGACAAGTAAAAACGGTCTGGATGAGAGGCTGAATATAGTGTATTAATACAGATAAACTTCTGAAAAGTATTTATCATTTAATTCCTCAAAAATAAATGCAGCTAAATATCAATCAGACAAGTCTGGATGAGAGGCTGAATATAGTGTTAATACATCAACTCAGATGAGTAAGAAAATCATTTAGAAATCATTTAGATACAAAACTTGGTCTAAATGGCAGACTGGATATTCATATTATAATTTCTCAATACAAAGGGAGCTATAGATAAAGTCTGCAAACACAATTAGTTTGCACACAATCATAAGAGAAAGAAAGGAAATTCCTGTCTGCTAAATTCCTAAGCATCTATTGCGAACCCATACACATTGCCTCCGCATAACGCAAGATCTGAGCCGCGAACCTGAGCCATTAGATTCTTTATTGTAGATTCAGACCCATATGGCAAGCCAAAGGGGTCACAATTATGCCACAGATGAATCGCGTTTGCAGTCAAACGTATTTTACGGGCGTTTAAAACAGTATTTGCGCCGCAAAATGTGGCGTTGTGATCACGCCAAATACGTCAATGACGCCAGATTTGACGGCGCTTTAGTGTGCCTGAAAAGTGCTGCTTTTTACGCCGCTCAGCTTGCCATATGACGGCGTAAAAACGCTGTTTTGTTGCACAGAACACGCGTTATTTACGCCGCTTTGCTAATAGTATAATGAGCCACACCCACCGATTTCCACAGCCAGTAAGTTTGAACTGTTCTCATCCAATCCATGATGAACTGAGTCAGACCAGACAAATTCAGCACGGATCATTTTAGCCAAAGGAGTGCCTACTGATAGAGTATATTTATCTACAATATAGCCTGTAGCTTTTGGATATTTTCATCTCTACTAACATTAAACATATTAAATTAAAGATCACAACTCTTACTTAATGTAATTGCTAAGATTTCATGTTCAGCAATTATCCTATACCTACTCCCATGTATTCAACTTGTTACACTTTCCACGTTAGTAAATAACTGGAAAAAGGATTTGAGTAATGTTTCCAAAAACAAGAAATCGTCCCTAAAATAACAGAACCCAGATAGTGTTTTAAAGCGGTGCATGTGGTAGTCCATAGCCTGTTTGTTTGTGTCTGACTCTCATACCAAATGATCGCTGGTGTGTCCCGCTCTTTGCAGGTCTGGATTGAAAGAGTGCAGCCTATTTACTGAATATGATAGGCTGTTTCAGTTGACCCTCACAATGAAAATAAATAGGCGGTTTCTTTAACCCAATTGTCTGACTAAAGCGCCATATTCTGATGGATTTTTTTCCTTTATCGGAAACCACTCACAATAGCCTACTCTGTCATTTTAGCCATACAGATAAGTGCAAGACATAATTATAAACTAAACTGTCTATTTACTCCTTTTATATGATTTTATCATGTTATTTTCTCCGTTCACAGAAGCTGCTGCAGGTGCGTGCGATGATTAATCATTATATTCTGTTCTATATGTTGCTATTTGTGCATGCTAAAATGAACCCTGGAATTTTTTGGGTATTTTAATGGGTCACAGACACTTATTCATTCTAATTTAACATAATCTTATCGGTTAATGGAGAATGATCGTGTCGTTGATGGTCTAGGGGAAAAAATCCGAAATGAACAGTTTATTTACAAAAGGAAACATTTCTAATTTTCGGTTTAAGTTTTTCAACTAGGCTAATATTTATATTTTCTTTTATTTCAGGTTTATTTCGATTAGCATACATGATGTTTTTATTAATTTTTGTTTAAGTTAACTATAGGCCTATAGAGATAAGTTTGTATAATGAACGCCGATGCGAGGACCCTGTGAACTCTGAGAACCGAATGATTTCTATAAGAGTAAAGAGTTAAACAGATAAATCAAATGTGTAGTTAAACTTTTATACAAATTACCTAATTACCAATTGGCCTTCTAACCAGGTCATGATAAAATGGAGTCAGATAAAGATAAATTGGAATTAAATAACTTTGCCCCACTAAAAAGACTGAACACGCAAGAAACCTTCACCCACCAATCGTAAGCCTTCATTGGGACAATTGGTCGGTCCTTAAAAGTCCAAGGAATTGTCTGTAGACCTCTGGGACAGGAAGGGTACAGAAAAATTTCTGCAGCATTGAAAGTCACAATTAGCACAGTGGAACTCAGTGCTCACAGTGGCACAGTTTGGAACCACCAGGACTCTTCTGGCCACCCAGCCAAACTGAGCGCTCGGGAGAAGGGCCTTACCAGGAGGTGACCAAGAACCTGATGGCCACTCTCAGTACCGCCGCAAGGGCTGTGCCAAGTGTGTGACTGTACAGGGCCTCGTGCAAAGTGACTTGATGTAAAAGCCAATAGTTCAAGTTTGTTTTTGTCCTTCAAAATACTATAATAGTTAAAAGACATAGCTAAAAATGTGTACCGTGATGCTGCATTATTCTGCTTGTTAAAATTGTATTATGTAGTAGCCTAACTTACAATATTTTTCTTTGCATGAAACTGTGATGTCACTACGCGGCATCGCACACGACACTGCGAGGACGCCAAGCTCTGATAATTTAGCTAAACTGAGGTTCTTAATCGACACTGGCTCAAAAGTAAGTCAGATTAAAGTGCGAAACTTCAATCAGCATAATGCCGCCAAAAAGTTAAAAGCTCCGCCTAAAACTAACGGGAAGAGGAGGAAGTTGTGATTAAACAAAAGAAATGCACGAGGCGGCAGCAGGTGTGCAAACCAGCAGTAATTTGGCATTTGATACGCGCTATAATCAAGGAAGAGATAAGTGTGGTGGTATCTCAACTTAATACACCGCGTTCCAAATTATTATGCAAATGATATCCTTCTCTGATTTTCATAATTAGTCAATGCAAATGACAGTCAGTATAATTTTCAAGTCATCAACCATTAGGGCATAATTCAAATTTTATTGAAAAACTCATGTACTAATGATAACAGTATTTATTTAAAACAAAATAAAAAACTGAAAATGCACTGTTCCAAATTATTATGCACAACAGAGTTAAAACATTTTATAGGTTGTAAAGAACTAAAAACAGGTATTTGCTGAATTTGCAGCATTAGGTGGTCATGTTTACTGAAATCAAAAGCTATTCCAGTCAAAAACATCCTAACAGAGCAAGTTACATCTTAACATAGGACCCCTTCTTTGATATCACAAGTCTTGCATCCATTGAACTTGTGAGTTTTTGGAGAGTTTCTGCTTGAATTTGTTTGCAGGATGTCAGAATAGCCTCCCAGAGTTGCTGTTTTGAAGCAAACTGCCTCCCACCCTCATAGATCTTTTGCTTGAGGATGCTCCAAAGGTTCTCAATAGGGTTAAGGTCAGGGGAGGATGGTGGCCACACCATGAGTTTCTTATCTTTTATGCCCATAGCAGCCAATGACACAGAGGTATTCTTTGCAGCATGAGATGGTGCATTGTCACGCATGAAGATGATTTTGCTACGGTTCTTCTTTTTGTACCATGGAAGAAAGTGGTCAGTCAGAAACTCTACGTACTTTGCAGAGGTCATTTTCACACCTTCAGGGACCCTAAAGGGGCCTACCAGCTCTGTCCCATGATTCCGGCCCAAAACAATCTCCTTGTTGACGTCGTAGCCTTGTTGGGACATGGTGACTGTGGCGAGGGGCGTGGTTTCGCGAGATCTGCACGGACGGAGGAGGCGGGAGACGAGCGATAAGAAAGTAGGTCAAGTGCATGATGATAAACACCTGTGTCTGATTGCAGTGATTGGCGCGGAGAGACCGCAAAAAGCCCGGCCGGAAGCAGTGTGTGGGAGAGAGCGCTGAGGACTCGTGGGAGAGACACTGGGACTGTGACGGTGACTTGAGAGAAAGCTGTTGTTAAGCGGAGGAGGATACAAGTTTTGAATGATTGATATGCGTGTGCAAGGCGCCAGTTTATGTTTTTAACTGAGTTGAAAATAAAGTCCCACGAGTTCCAGCATTTCACGACCCTGCCTTCTTCCTTTCCACCCCCACATCTGAACCTCTTCACACTGGTGCCGAAACCCGGGAGAGGAAGATGAAGCTGCCATCATGGAAACCCCATCAGCCACGCCGTTTGCGGACATCATCCGATCGCCGCGGGACTACACGAGGAACACCATCGGGCACTGATCAGGATGAGGGAGGATCAGGAGCAACGTTTCCGTGCCCTCGTCAGTGCCCAAAAAGAGGACCGCGAGCTGTTCCGGAGCTGTCTGGACCGGGAGGTTCGGACCGAGGACCATCTGCTGCGACAGCGCCGCCGCAC
Organism: Gobiocypris rarus; assembly: GCA_023029165.1. Lineage (NCBI taxonomy): Eukaryota > Metazoa > Chordata > Actinopteri > Cypriniformes > Gobionidae > Gobiocypris > Gobiocypris rarus. Next base: position 5,634,461 of record CM040929.1, read on the forward strand.
CCACGTGCTCCTGATGAAAATGAGTGCGCAGGACGATCCTGAGGCGTCAATAGATCTATTTGAGAGGACCGCGGAGACCTGCGGATGGCCACAGGAGCACTGGCCAGTACGCCTCATTCCTTTGCTGACAGGAAGCACAATTGGCGGCGCAACAGCTACCGGTCAAGAACCTCCTGGTCTATCAAGACCTGAAGAAGGCCATCCTCCAGCGGGTCGGCCTGTCCCTGAGCAACATTGCCAGCGCTTCCGGTCGCTGGCTCTGGGGAGAAGGTGGCCGACCCTCCGTGATGGCCCAACAGCTCCGGACGCGTGCCGCAGATGGCTGGTGGTCGAGGGACGCGGCGTGGAGCATAGACATAATAAATACATAGACGCCCTATTGGCGCTTTTAGAACGTTGCTGCAATACGTCCAACGCGTCCGCCATATTGCGGAGGGCAAGACAGCGCTGTGAACAAATGCAAGTAAACGGGTGATCTGCGGTTTCTCTGGATAAAAATAAAAATAACGTTTACATTTATCAACCAATTTCAGTAGTTTAAGATGTACAAAATGTCCATCTCTAGTTTTTTAAAATCTCGATAGTTAGACTTATAAAATATTTATTTTAATAAGGAATTGTCAAAGGTAAGGCTTGTAACCACTGATTTATATAGAGAACATTTATATAGATCAGTGCTTGTAATGTATTTGGCTTTTTAGTCTTGGATAATAATTGTGAAGACGCCCATACTGAGATATAATTTAATTGTCACATTAAATGAAATAAAGTTTTCTTATTGTGGAAAAAGCATTTTGTCTTTAACCCGCTTTTAGCTTTTCTTGTGCTTAGAATTGACTGTCATTGAGAAAATGAAACAAATGGGCAAATACAAATCACACTGACAGGCTGCTTTCAGCATTTTTATAGCACTAAAATAATAAATATTTACAGATAGATACTCCAAATATACAATAACAAAGAAGATTGATGGATCCTTTATACATATGATATGGTACAAGTGCAATGCAAATTGTAAATATAAGATAAAGTAATAGTAAATCGTTTAGTGCAGGAGTTTTGGTCCGGAGACCCCAGGGTCCTACAGAAGCTTCTTATAATAGTAATGAATAGTATAACTATATAATATCAAAAATACAGTAGTATAATATCATATATTGATAATAGCATATAGTTTGTATAATACTATAATAGCAATGGAATATGAAATATCAATTACAGAATATAGACACTAATACAAAATAAGTTAAATAGTGACTAGTAAATAGTACAATAATTTAACAGCATAACTATAATAGATTGATAATCACAAGTGGTATAATATAACAACAACAATAATAATAGTAGCAAATACAATATAATATCAATTGCAGAATAATATAGACAATAATAAAAATAGTAAATTAAATACTGGTACAATAATAATATAATAGTATTGGTATTATTATAATAATAATAATAACAAAAGGCTATATATTATCCATCAATCATCTATAATCAGTCATCCTTTGTAGGGTCACCAGAGGTTAGAGCTAAAAACCCTTTGAAAATAATTGTTTGGCAGAGCTTTTTCTAGTGTTGCCACTCTGTAGTGTCAGAGTGATACGTCTGGCAATGTGGTGCATCCTTGGTTTGTGAAAGACAGACACACCTAATGACAACTAATGGTTGTCAATTCCAAACTGTTTTTCTTGAATGTGCTCCTTGAGAAAACCTGAACCACCTTCACTGTACCTTCAGAAGGAATCATCAGCCTCCATTGTTTTTCAGTGAAAGCAAGTTCTGATCAAAGGACAGCATCTGCCACCAAGCTAGCACAGCACACATCACAGGAAAGCTTTCTCAAAATCTGAAGCACCACAAAACCTGAAATGTACGCAAGGGCATTGTCCGCAAGGCTACCAAAGCAGGTTGGCAGGTAGCTGTGGTCACACACAAGTTCCTCCACTGCTAGAGATGACATTTCAACAGCTGGGGTCCGTTCTTCTTCGTACTCGCCTAATACATCTGAGATGATTTGACAGATCCCAGATCTTTTAATAGTGATAACTGATCTCTGGCTAATTTGCTGGATTAAAATATCTGGATTAAGTTGTTGAGATTACTCATCTCCGGCCGCATCAAGCCATCTCATAATATCTGTCACCACTCAAATGGATGCACGGCTCAGATTAACTGTACAGCATGTGTGTAAGAGCCCAATAAAATGATAAAGTAATTATTACATCACAAATAAATCTCTCAATCAAGTGGCTGTGTCTATAGCATTATACACAGCATTATAATATTTTCAAATACATTTTTATATTATTATTATGGTAACACTTTACAATAAGGTTGTATTAGTTAATGCATTAGTTAACATGAACTAATAATGAACTGCACTTATAAAGCATTTATTTATCTTTGTTAATGTTAATTTCAACATTTACTAATGCATTAAAAAAATCTTGTTGACATTAGTTAATGCACTGTGAACTAACATGAACAGCTGTATTTTTATTAACTAACGTTAACAAAGATGAACTAATGCTGAACAGAGGGGTTGTTCATGGTTAGTTCATGTTAACTAATGCATTAACTAATGTTAACTAATACAACCTTATTGTAAAGTGTTACCATTATTATTTAAAATGATTATTGACCCTGGTTCAGTAATGAACTCTTGTAATAAAGTAGCAGTGGCTGGGACAGATTTTAAGTATAACCTAAAGATTAAGTCTAATCCTGTTTACATGAAAGAAACTGTTCCCGAGCAGGTTTGAGTACGGACCTGTTGCTATGACAGCAAGTCCAGGATGAGCTTCGAAGAACCAAACAATCCAAGATCAGGCCAAATCATCAACAATCAAATCCAGCTAACTGAGTTAGCCATGCACGAAGAACGGACCCTGATAGCGACACGGTCTCATCCTGTGGTTCCGCATTCCCTGAAGTGCTTGGAGAGACACTGCACTGGACCATGAGACGCCAGAAAATGCCCTGGATCTGGCCTGCAGTAGGATTGCTATTCCATCCCCTAAAAAACAAACACACACATACACACACACACACACACACACACACACACACACACACACACACACACACACACACACACACACACACACACCTTGGCCTGATGGTGTTTTAAAGTTTCATATTTGGGTAAACTAGAGCAGCACAATAATGGATACATTTGTGATTCTGGATGAATCACGATTTTTTTTGCTGTAATCCTAATTTGTCAAAGGTTTAATAGACATAATTGTCATTTAAGAATAAGATAGTTTAGGTATTTTAATTAATATATTTTTTTACGATTACTCATGCAGCTCTTTCTTTAATCAGATAGTACCTCTTTTCAAATTATATATTTTTATAATTTCTAAATATCTGAAATCCCTACCTGATGCTCGAATTGAACAGAAGAGGAGCTCGACGTGATCCTGGCTAAATCGGTGTGCAGATGTACCGCTGGAATCGTAGCTGTTCAGGAATCATCAACTTCCCACTTCTCCACTGTCTCCTCAACTCTTTCTCTTTGGAAAACCTTCAATGTGTGAGAAAAGTTAGCTAGCTAACTTAGTTAACTACGTTAAGAGTCACAATATGTCAGTCGCCTACCCGATGCGAGAACTCGTCATAAAAGTCGATTTTAAGAAAATATAAATTAATATTTAGATTTCAGGTAATTTACCTTATAATATAATATAAGCTAAAACTAAAATATAAATCATTTTAACTCATGTCTCAACTTTCACAGCTAAATAGCGACATCACTAACGTTAGCTATTTTAGTCTGACTGACTCTGATGGCCAACTAACATTACTATTACTAATTATATAATGACCAAACCAACCAGAAACAAATGTTCAGTCTTACTTGTGAAAGGTAATTCTCGAGAGCTGTTTCCAATTGTGTGGCGATTTGTACAGCAGCAAGAAGCACACGAAGCAGGCATTTTTCTCAATTCCAGTTATGAGAGTTATGTGAATGTTGCCCTCCGCAATATGGCGGCGCCGTTGACGTCGATCCAGCGCCAATAGGGCGTCTATGTATATATTATGTCTATGGCGTGGAGGACATCGTAGACCAGGTGGTACTGGAGCAGTTCAGCGGCTGCCCAAGAAGACTGCACAGTGGGTCCAGTGCCACCGCCCCACGTCGCTGGACTCGGCCATCCGACTGGCGGAGGACCAGATGGTGGAGTGCCCGGGTCGGCGAACCCCACCCAGCAGTCTCTCTCTCTCTCTCTTCCCCCATTCCCATTCCTTCTTCCCCTCCCTCGGCCTCTTTAACGAGGCCGGTCCCTTCCCAGGTCCCGCTGGGGATGCCGAGGCCAATGCCCGTTGGAGGGTAGCGAGGACCCACGGGGTCGGGGACCCGTGCGGACAGACGGATCATCGGGGTGGGCCAGATCTCCACAATGATGAACCACAAGCCGCCCTCGATCAAACCGGCCTGTACCAAATACCCGTGATTATTAAGGGGGTACATATCAGGCTTTGGTGAATTCAGGGTGTATTCAGACCTCTATTCATCAAAGCCTGGTTCAACCCGAGGCATTGGATAATGGCCGCTTGGTTACGTGAGGTGTGTGCACGGGATATGGTGAAGGACCCACTGGTACCAGTCGTGATTCAATTTCGGGGAATAAAACATAGTGTGGAGGTAGCGGTTAGTACCCACCTCAGACACCCGCTGATTTTAGGGACAGATTGGCCAGCGCACGGAGTTATTGGGGTGTATTTGTGCGGGTGTCTCCTGGGAAAAAGGAAGCGGGAGCGTGCGTCGCGCAGCTGGGGGAAGCCGATCCGGGACCGTCTGGGGCTGGGTCAGAGGAGGGGAGCGCGGTAGAGAGGCTAATCCTTTCCGACCGCGATGATTTTCCTCTGGATCAGTCCCAGGATGAATCGCTCAAAAATGCCTTTGAGCAGGTCCGCACCATCGACGGACGGCTGATCCAACCGGCGCGACCGCTATCGTATCCTTATTTTGCAGTAATCAAAGATAGGTTGTATCGAGTAACCCAGGATGCTCAGACAAAGCAGGATACAACCCAGTTATTGGTACCAAAGAGCCGTCGGGAAATGCTTTTCCAGGCGGCTCACTGTAATCCCATGGCCGGTCACCTGGGGCAAACCGGCACGTTGAATCGTTTAATGGCTCGATTTTTTTGGCCGGGCATTCACGAGACTGTGCGCAGATGGTGTGCCGCTTGTCGTGAATGTCAGCTGGTGAACCCACCGGCCGCTCTAAAAGCGCCTTTGCGCCCTCTACCTCTAGTGCAGGTCCCCTTCGAAAGAATTGGGATGGACCTCATCGGGCCATTAGAACGATCCGCACGGGGGCATCGTTTTGCATTAGTCATAGTGGATTATGCAACACGATACCCCGAAGCAGTAGCGCTCCGTAACATCTCAGCAAAAAGTGTTGCGGACGCGCTGTTTCGTTTAATCTCCCGGGTGGGAATCCCGAAAGAGATTCTCACCGACCAGGGCACTGCGTTTATGTCTTGCACCATAAGAGAACTTTATGGATTGTTGGGCACCAGCGTTTACCACCCACAAACAGACGGTCTAATAGAACGATTTAATCGCACGTTAAAGACAATGATTCGTAAATTCGTACACGAAGACGACCATCCACCAACCATCCACTACTCCATCCATCTGGATCATCCAGGGTTGCACGACACTCATGAGTAAACAAGACTGTTTGAAAATTAGTCTTCATGTATGTCTGGGCCCACTGCAACTGTGCTTGTGAGCATTGGATAGGGGTGGCCAAATAGTAGGTTTATGCACAACTGCAAGTGTCTGGAGGATCCTACACCTTGAGGTTCGCGGGACTCCAGAAGCACCAGCAGCTTCAAATACCTGTTTACTGCTTTGTAATGGCATTTTAGCAGCTGCTCTCTTAATACGATGAATATGTCTGGCAGAAACCTTCCTCCTTCTGCCTTTATCTGCATGAACCCATGTGTGCTCTGAATAAGCCACAGATCTCATCACAGTACGATGATCACACTTAAGTTTTCCTGAAATATCTATTGTTTTCATACCTTGTCCAAGGCATTGCACTATTTGACTCTTTTCGGCAGCAGAGAGATCCTTTTTCTTTCCCATATTGCTTGAAACCTGTGGCCTGCTTAATAATGTGGAACATCCTTCTTAAGTACTTTTCCTTTAATTGGGCTTATCTGGCAAACTAATTATCACAGGTGTCTGAGATTCATTTCATTGATCCGAAGAGCCCTGAGACAAAATACCATCCATGAGTTTAATTTAATATTTCTTTTTTTTAAGTTTTTGTCACTTACATCCAATTTGCATAATAATTTGGAACGCGGTGTACCATCAAGAATGATATTTCCGATTTCACACGGAAGTTTGCTGAAGTGGACAAAACTGACTATGGATGAGCGGATTACAAAGTTTGAGACAGTGTGCGGGAGATGCTTGAATCAATATGGAGCTGTATACAGCCAATTTGGAGTTAAAAGAGAAAGCAGAGCGGCTAGAAATGCACAGTCGCAAATACAATGTGCGAGTATTCGGCCTGGCAAAGGACAGGGAAAAGGTAACCTGACAAACTACATGTCCAAGCTGTTCAATGAGTTATTTCAGGAGAAACGCGTCTCAAGTTACTCACGTAACCTATGTTCTCTGAATAGGAACGAGGCGCTGCGTAGTGACGCATATGGGAACGCCCTCTTGGTGTGCCGATTGTCTGAAGCCCTTGTAGAATCACGCCAATTCATTCTCTGCCGAAAAAGGCGGCTTGTCGGCAGTGCGAGGAGCTTGGCAGCGTATGCAGCGTCTCATTCCTATTCAGAGAACATAGGTTACGTGAGTAACCTGAGACGTTCTCTTTCATAGGTTCACTCAAAGCTGCGTAGTGACGCATATGGGAACGGCATACCACACACGTCAAGCCACGTGCTGCTGCATCTGGCACAAAACGCCAGGAAGAACCCTGCATGACTGGATTTAAGCCAACAGGGCATGCGAACCCAGAGCCATGTCAAGATCCAAACTACAAAACTTGAGAAATGTGCGGGAGGACCATCCTGCCTACACAAATGTCCTCCAACAGAGCTCCTTTAAAAGAGCCTGAGAGGCTGCCACACTTCTAGGACAGTGTGCCCGAATGCCTATCGGTGAAAGAAGCTCACGCACCTCATAAGCCAAAGAAATAGCCTCTGTAACCCAAGGTGAAACTCTCTGTTTGCGGCGAGCCCACAACGGCCGGTTCGAAACATACCAGTAATTGGTTAGACTTCCTCCAACCACCCGAGCGGTCCACATATATCTTCAATGCCCGAACCGGGCATAACAATGCAACCTTTCGCCCTCCTCTGAAGAGGCGAAAGGTGGGGGTGGAAAGAATGGAGGACGGTGACCTGCGAGCGAAAGGAGGTGGACAAACCTTGGCCACATAACCCGGCCTGGGTCTTAAAGAAACCTTAACCAACCCAGGAGCAAAATCAAGTCTCATAACAGAGAGAGCTTGTAAGTCCCCTACTCGCTTTGGAGAGGTCAAAGCCAACAAAAGAGCCACCTTAAGAGTCAGAATCCGAACTGGTGCTTACTCCAATGGCTCGAAGGAGCGTCCGACAATCCTCCAGGACAACTGACAAGTCCCAGGAGGAACACCAGGCGGTGTACTGGTCTCAGGCGCCTAACCCCTCTCATGAAGGACGAAACCAATCTATGCGGCCATGGCAGCTATGTACACCCTAAGGGTAGTTGCCGCACCGGCCGCAAACTTCTCTTGTAAGAACTCCAGTACATTCAGCGGTGCATTCTGAAGGATAATTTCCTTTATGACAGCGGATATAACTCACAATACTTAGTCATTTTTAGCCATACAAATAAGTGCAAGACATTAGACTGGGTAAACCCAGCCTGATCTGCTGGTGATTTGATTTTGCCCTGCAACTCAGTCTGAAACCTGTACATTTATTTTTTTACTGCTTCTGTTACACTTTGCGAACCAATCACAGACTGGCTTATCCACCTGGCGCTATTGGCGGGTTAAACATGATGACGGATAGAGCGATAGGTCGTGCCCATTGATCACGCCTCTTGTGGTCTGATTGGTTGGACTATCCAACTGCATAAAGAGTCATTTGAATTATGGTTGTTTATCATGCCTCTTGTGGTCTGATTGGGTGAAGGACTATCCAATTGCGCACAGAGTCATTTGAATTATGCCCGTTGATCACGCCTCTTGTGCAGTAGAAAATACAGAGCAGACTCCCCAGACCAGTGTTCAATCTTAAACTGAGCTTGGTCTGGTGACAGCCAGACATAATTCTAAACTATAAACGGTCTACTTTTATTTGTGTACACTCACAATAACAACAAAGGCCGTGGATTCAGGGAACATATTTTGCACTACACTCCAAATGCTGTCTCCATTTCAAAAATGTATTTTGTTTATTAAATGCAAAGATTTTTATTTCAAAAGCACTTCTAAATTCAGTTAATATTTCCAACAAACAAAATTAAGCCAAAATAAGGAAATGGTAAAAAAACAAAAAAAAACATGTTACCACCATGCAAATTCAAACATTTTTCTCTTTTAATTTTAATTAATCCTTGGATAACACGCCTATGTCTCCTTCATTAAAAATACATTGTGGTGGCTGGGATATACATAAACCTACTAAAATACGTGGCATACTTTTGGAATGACATCACGAGAGGAAAAATTTTTAGTCACATAACATCGGTTAATAGGAACGCCATCATTTCGCAATCGTTTTTTTATCGACATTTAGTAAATATCGCAAAGGTTTTGCGCAAATCTGTAATGGAAATGCGGCTACTGAGAGAGCAGTCCAAACGAATTGAAGTGGATTCAGGCTGTTTTGCAAGCGCGTTTGACCCATTCATAATTTAGAACATAATTTAAGCGTCAAAATGTGCGCACTGGGCAGTTCAGTTACAGTTTAACTTCTTGAACCCAATGCGGTTGAACTGATTATATAATTGTTTTTCTTAAATATCCACATTAACAACAAATTGTTTGTCACTATAGCAACAGTAGTTCCCGTTAATATACCCCTGGGCCTCGCACATCATGTTCACACAGGGCCTCGCAACCCCTTGCGACGGCCCGCCATTTTGACAGAGCTTCAGCATTTCTCTGTGAGAGGTGAACCTTCCAGAAGAACAACCATCTCTGAAGCACTCCACCAATCAGGCCTGTATGTTAGAGTGGCCAGACGGCACATGACAGCCCGCCTGGAGTTTGTCAAAAGTCACCTGAAGGACCCTCAGACCATGAGAAACAAAATTCTCTGGCCTGAATGGCAACCATCATGTCTGGAGGAAACCAGGCACCGCTCATCACCTGGCCAATACCATCCCTTCAGTGAAGCATGGTAGTGGCAGCATTATGTACAGAGACATCCTTTATGAAAACCTGCTCCAGAGCGCTCTGGACCTCAGACTGGAGTGAAGGTTCATCTTCCAACAGGACAACGCGCTAAGTACACAGCCAAGATAAAAGTGGCTACGGAAAAATCTGTGAATGTCCTTGAGTGGCCCAGCCAGAGCCCAGACTTTAACCCGATTGAACATCTCTGGAGAGATCTGAAAATGGCTGTGCACCCACACTCCCCATCCAACCTGATGGAGCTTGAGAAGAAAACATTTCCCAGAAATAGGTGTGCCAAGCTTGTAGCATCATACTCAAAAGACATGAGGCTGTAATTAGAGCCAAAGGTTCTTCAACAAAGTATGAAGGCAGCAAATGTTGGACTCTGCATTTATCTCTGAAAATCTAAATAAAAGAACAGCAGAACAGTGTACTTTGATTAAACTATGTGAAAGAAAATTTAAAAAAACTTTCATTGGAATGGAACAAAGAACAGCCAAAATGGAAAATGATCAGCTCCAGAGTGATTAAATAAAGTCTACCTGTGAGAACTGTAACAATTAGAAGAGGCCTATGTATGTAAAGCCAAGCTATTGCCAAGAAACCCCGCAACCCTACGTAGGAAGGGTCATATAATAATGTTCCCGATATGACTTTGGAGGACATTCCGCATTGGTTATTCTATGGTCACATAGCAACGTTACAAAAATACATTTGGAATGTTAACAGAACGTTCCCATACACTGTAAAAAATAAAGTTGAAATAACTTATCGCATTCAACTTTTTAAAGGGGTTATGAATTGAGAAATCAACTTTCCCTTGAGCTTTGATATATGAAAGGTCATGGTAATATAAGAATATCCTGTAAGTTTCAGAGCTGAAAACTTCCTCTTAGTCAAAGAAAAGCTTTTATAGACACTAGGCCCAGAAAACGATAGAGTGCTTTATACTGACGTCATCATGTAAAACACCACTTCTACAGAATAAGCACGTGTAATTCAGTAGCCCGCCCACCGACTCATCGGATCACGCTAGCCAGCAGCAATAAACAAGTCAAGAAGACAGCAAGATATTGTGGATGAACTCAGTCGCTGCATTGGCTTCCTTCAGATACATAAAATTAGGAATGTGTGATACTTCATTTATTTTTAATGAAGTTCCAGCTCACATGGGGAAGACATGTATGTGTGTTCGCTTCATTTCACTGCGGAATCGTTTGAACACAAGTCTCAGGTGCTGGATTTGCAGACACAGTGTTGTGCCTTCTATATTGGATTCGACAGGAATGGTGCAACAAACGTATGTGAGTAAAACGTCTTTTTTAAATGTAATAGTAGTCCCGGGCTTTGTGTTTTCCAGATGCTACCAAACCTAAGCCCATCGGCAGGCCGATGAATCTCAAATAGTGAAATAATATTCCTTTCTTGATCTGGGCGCATGTGTGTGTGCATGCGGTTTGTGCTTATCGACCCGATCGAGCGGGCCATGTAATACAGAAATAATATTCCAATCAATCAAACTCGGGTGGATGAGAAATAAATCTTTGTGTTTGTTTGATAAAGACGCTTACTGAGCCCTGTAATCGAGAGAATCATTCCGGTTGCCGCTTTCAAAACGATCCTCCCTAATGTGAACTGAACTGACAGGGGAGCTGAAGCTCATTAAATATGCAAATCTTATCCAATCCCAGCCGTGGGCGTTACTTCCAAGTCTCCAGTGCGGCACGCCCATCAAAACCCAGCATTCAGGAGAAAGCCTCAAAACCAGTGTATAAAATAGCCTATTACTTATTCATTATGATGTTTTGAATGAAAAAACCACACGAACGTCATTAGTTGACCTCAGACAACAGTATAAAAAATTAAAAATACAGTTCATGACACCTTTAAGTTAACTCAACTAACTACCAGTTAAAGTCAATTAAAAACATTAGTTCATCTAATGAGCACCAGGAAGTATTTTGAACTTAAAACTTCTTGTCTAGACAACAACAAAAAAAACAATTTAAACCAACTTAAAATGTTGAGTGCGATAGGTTGCCTTTTTTAAAAGTTGGCTCAACTTGTTTTTTTAGTTGTTTTGACAAGAAGTTTTAAGTTGAACAGATTACCTTGTACTATTAGATTAACAAGAGTATTTAAGTAGATTTTTACTAGAGTGGACTAGTTGAGTTAACAACTAACGCCACGTGCTGCGCCAGAAGCCATTGTCAAGCAGAGCTTTCAAAATTACAGAGTTGAAGATGACTTCAGTTTACAAGAACTTCCCGGACTACTGTAAATTTTGTTCATCACACTGTGAGTCTGTCAGCTTTGTATTTTATCTTTGAATGTGTTAAGCATGAACACAGTGCTTATGCCTGATTAAGGATCTGCAGACCAAGAACTAGTGTGAAAGAAGTGCTGCAGATTCTAGTTTGGTCCCCTAAAGTTTCCTGTTACTAAAAGTTCTGAAAACATTCAGTAAACGTGACGGAAGGACCTTAATAGGACCAAAAATATAATTCCAACGGGTGAAATGCATGGCATTAAAGATCATGAAACATTTTTTTAGAATTAACAGAGGTTTAAATGTTAATGTTTCATTGAAAATAGTTTGAAGTGCCCGTTATGGAGGTGAGCGTTTGCTTTAGTTGGGCTCTTGATTATTTTATTTTTAACATTAGATTTTCTCTGGCTGCTGTAACTGTGTGTTTCCAATACATGTTTGTTACAGCAAAATTGCAAGAGAAATTCTGATCAGATGAATTTTCTTAATCAATGATGGCGATACACTCATCTCCACTACAAATAGGAAAAAGAGGCTACAATTTGCACAAGCTCACCAAAATTGGACAGTTGAAGACTGGAAAAAGTTGCCTGGTCTGATGAGTCTCGATTTCTGTTGAGACATTCAGATGGTAGAGTCAGAATTTGGCATGAACAGAATGAGAACATCATCATGCCTTGTTACCACTGTGCAGGCTGGTGGTGGTGGTGTAATGGTGTGGGGATGTTTTCTTGGCACACTTTTTGCCCTTAGTGCCAATTAGGCATCGTTTAAATGCCACGGCCTACCTGAACATTGTTTCTGACCATGTCCATCCCTTTATGACCACCATGTACCCATCCTCTGATGGCTACTTCCGGCAGGATAATGCACCATGTCACAAAGCTCGAATCATTTCAAATTGGTTTCTTAAACATGACAATGAGTTCACTGCACTAAAATGGCCCCACAGTCACCAGATCTCAACCCAATAGAGCATCTTAGGGATGTGGTGGAACGGGAGCTTCATTCCCTGGATGTGCATCCCACAAATCTCCATCAACTGCAAGATGCTATCCTATCAATATGAGCCAACATTTCTAAAGAATGCTTTCAGCACCTTAATGAATCAATGCCATGTAGAATTAAGGGAGTTCTGAAGGCGAAAGGGGGTCAAACACAGTAATTAGTATGGTGTTCCTAATAATCCTTTAGGTGAGTGTACATGAACCTGATAATGCACCATCTACTGGATAAAAGTGTCATTTCAACAGCTCTGTCACTGAGATATTTTAAAGTATAAAACATTGATAGGCAAGATATACGTTTCAAATTCTTTCTCCTTTTTTGCTTTGAGCTTTATTTATTTTGTAAAATACTGTTCGGTTTGTACTATCGTTATGTAGTACAGGATCTTTCTTCTGTTCACATATTTTTGGATTGTAGAAAAAAAAAGAGATTAATGACGAATGACAATGAAAAGACACTAATTTTGTCAAACATTCAATTTCGAACATTTAAAAAAGTGACAAACATTTAAAAAGTGACAAACATTAATCTCATCAAAGCTGTTGAAAACAAACTGTTAAACTGTTCTTGGAAGATGTTGACCACTGGAGTGGAAAATGACAAACAGTCACTCTCACAGTTGCTAAAATAAATGTGCGAACTTTTGATCTTTATCCATATCAAATATTTTAGCAATTTTTTTGCAAACATGTCTGTTGAACCCCATGAGTTTCTTGACATATACTGATCTTCAGATGTTTGGCCTGATCAAGTCTCTCATTGACCTTCAGCTGTTAAAATCATTGTTTGCTTCAGTCAGTGTTTCTCTGCTCCCCAAAAACCATCATGAAACTCCACAGATCAACTAAACCATCAACATCACCTCCATCAGTCTCTGAATCACCACATCAAACACTTTACAGTGAGAGACGAGTTCAGTACAACAATCTGAAGGGTTTACATCAATAGAACATGTGTTCGTGCAAATACAGTGAGGGATCAATTGAGAAGATAGAGAAGAACTGTAACATTAGAGACACTTTAACCTTAAATGCTGTGGTTTAATGCACTTAAATGATGCTAAGCAAAATAAATGCTGATAAGCATTCTCTCACGAAAATGCTTTCAGGAGCTAAATGTGTTAAAAAACATGCAGTTACTTCTGCTTTTATGCATGTGAACATGTGAGAGAGAGTTGAAGTGAAACAGAACAGAAACTGACCAGTTTACAGAACAATTACGTTTGAAATGGCTTCTTGAAATATTAAAGATTATAGACCTATTTGATTTAAAAATAATAAATGCTAAATCAGGGGTGTTCAATCCTGCTTCTGGATGGCCAGTTTCCTGCAGCTTAGCTCCAACACACCTGCCTGGAAGTTGCTAATGATCATAAGGACCTTAATTAGCTGCTTCCAGAGTGTTTAATTAGGGTAATAGCTAAACTCTGCTTCAATTACTCAAAAGGGCATCATTTCTCCATACTGTCTTAAACCTCTTCATGGTCTCAACATTAGCTGTACATTACCTGATCACTGTTTAAGTTGCTGGTTTATGGGAAAGAATTTCCCCATGGGCTTTCGGATTATCACCTGTGATCAAGTAAAGTTTATGATACTTGCATGTTTTGTCCATCAAGATAATTATCACAGACAACATTTAAGAATTTTTAAGCCCAAATGCATTCGCCAGAAGTAAAAAAGCTAAAAGGTAGGCTATAAACCACTTCAATGTCACCATCAATGAGATTCCAACAACTCTTTCAGTTTTTATCGCAAAAAAAATCCCAGAAAGTTTAAGTTAGACTAGTTTATAAGAGTACACCTTTGAGCATAATGAGGCTGTAAAAGCAGATTGAGGTTACCTGTTCGGTGTGAGGACGTTTAATCTCCTCAGCGGTCTCTGTAGTCCCATTTAGCCACTTCTAATCAACCGCCTATTTCAAGACACATAACAGCTTAAAAAAATCACGAGTGGGGTAATACTGATGTATTTTATGTTGTAGAATAAAACGTGAAAGTGTCTTGAGCTTACCACAAACTATATTTCAGCCAATTAAACAAAATCCCATTCAAAAACCAATTGACATCATGATGAGGGAACCGGAAGTGCTAAAATGCTAACTCGCTTCTGCGTTGGCCTACAAAGGGATGTCATACCTGCACCACTCTATATTCCTGCAATACTGGAGACTGCAGTTTTAGGACCGCAGTTCTAGGAACCTAGTTTTTTTGTGACTGCACCACTTAGCCAGTTCCAGGGTTCCCACACCTTGGTTAACTTCAAATAAGTGGTTGTCTTTCAAATTCCCTCTGCACGCAAAAGGATAGCGCTACAAACAACCAGAGGAACGAAAAAAGTGAAGCGGAGCTTCTATTAATACATCTTCCTTTCTTAAAAGTGACTTCAGTACTGTTCTTTGTTCTTTTCTCAAAGTCGCGCCAAAGCAGATTCGAAATACCGGTGTTCACCAGTTTCTTTGTTTACAAGTAGTACGCGGAACTGAAGCAACTCTGCCATCATTATGTTAAGCCGGCCCACCAACTCTAAACACGATGTGATTGGCCTGACCAGAGTTTGTTTCTTCCAGCTCGCAAGCCAACGGAGAGTTGCTAGACAACCCTGGCTGCAAATTAGATTTGCTGTTGCTAGGGTGCGTCAAGATTTCTAGGCTAGGGTAGGGATTTCTTCCAGAACATTTTTATGCTGGTTGAAAGTCTCTTCACATCCTGATAGCAATCACTAAGTTACGTTGTCTAAATGTTGTGGAGGACCATAAAATGTTGGTACGATACAATCTCCTACCGGCCTGTCAACTTTTACAGTTACATACTTTTACTTTTACATACCCTCACGCATTCTGCTCGTGCAGAAATCACACGTCATGCTATGCAGAGTTACACCGAGTTCACACTGCACTGCAAATAATCAGATCACTGCTCTTTTCACACTGCATTCTTATCTGGGGTAGCATTCAGTCATTGCTGTGTTCACACTGCACGATGGAACGCAGCGACAGGGGTTTCACACTGCATGACTTTGTAATAGGAAGAATCGCCAACAATTTCTCTGCAAACTATGTTTCAGACGAGATGTGACAGGGAAACTACGCGAGATCACACGTGCGTCTGACTGAAGTTCTCCCTCAAGACTGGAATTGTTATTAAAAATGATATCCCACAAGAAGCTTGCAATCCAAATTGTCTGTGCGATTTGAACGCTATCAACGGCGAAATGAATCTGCAGCAGTCAGGTGGCACAGGTCAGTGCTCTTTGAGTTGTGTATGTGATGCTTTTGTTTTCTTATTCATATTGTGCGTTCATGTGTTTTGGAGGAGGTGTGACTTTGGAGATGCTCTGAAGGGAGGGTGGGATCTTATGCTTTCAAAGCTAGCTCACTTTTGCTTGCCTCTACGAATATTGCCTATCCTACCTTTAAAGGGATAGTTCACTTTGAAATTAAATTTTGATATGTTTTAGCTTACCTCATGGGCATCCGAGATGTAGGAGTATTTGTTTCCCCAGTAGTTTCAATTTTGATCATTTTAGGTCAAACCGTTCTTGTCTGTGCCTCACATAATGCAGGTCTATGGTCACCACCTCAAAGAGCATACACAGAGAAGTCCAAATTAAACAATCCCCCATCGTAAGTACACACTGATGGCCTAAGACAAAAAACGAGCCTCAAAGGAACGAGTCTTCGTTCTTTGTGTGAGAAAGCGAACAGTATTTATATCGTTTTACCTCTTATACACCACTACGTCCGACTGATCCGAGCGGCGTGCGTGTTTCCTGTTGTGACATTCGCGCATGAGGCTTGAAGACGTGCTGATGCAGCGGATGCTTCCTCCATCGCTCTGAGTTCTTGATCAGTGTATTCTGGTTCAAATAAATATGGTTGTGAAAAAAATTCAACGTTGTCTGTTAATATATCGAAATCTTCTTCCATTGCGATGTCCTGTACGTCTAAATATGTTTAGATCTTCACAGTGAAAGGTAACACTTCCCAAATTTCTGTGTAAACAATGAGAGACGTACACGCGAGAGATCCACTTCCGGCGCTTTCCGCGCTTGCGCAGACTAAAGCCAGAACGCGCGAATGTCACAACAGGAAACCAGTCGGACGTAGTGGTGTACAAGAGGTAAAAACAATATAAATACTGTTCGTTTTCTCACACAAACCGCTCATTTCGTGTCTTAGGCCATCAGTGTGTACTTACGATGGGGATTGTTTAATTTGGACTTCTCTGTGTATGCTCTTTGAGGTGGTGACCATAGACCTGCATTATGTGAGGCACAGACAAGAACGGTTTGACCTAAAATGATCAAAATTGAAACTACTGGGGAAACAAATACTCCTACATCTCGGATGCCCATGAGGTAAGCTAAAACATATCAAATGTAATTTCAAAGTGAACTATCACTTTAAGGGTTACTAGAAAGCAATGGGCAGGAAAGTTTTTATTAGGTTTGGAGAAAAACTCTGCAGGACTGTGGCTCTTCAGGACAGGCGTTAGCCACTCCTTGTGAGACTGGCTGGCTTTCATGACATATTTTGAGATGAAACTTAACGAACATCCATGATGGTATTTGACCAGCTGAGTGAAGAACTTATAAAATGTGTAAAGGAGTCAAAAGAGGGCAGGAATCCCTTCACCACACACACAAATGAAGATCTACTGCGGGGAGACCCGGTTCTGATGCCGGTACCGAACTGTGCGACTATGAAAAAACAGGTATTAGTGAGCATTCTGTCCTTTTTAGGATCACATCATGTACTGTTTATGTTTCATTTACATGTCTTTGGTCTGTGTGGTGTTCATATATCATTCGAACAGCACCAGAGTTCGTTTGGAAGCGGAGCAAGACCCAGTGCTCTCTGTCTGCTTGTTTGGTGTGCACCAGGGTTCAGATGGCAGGGTTCACACATGTTCAAATGAACTGCACTGATAGAGCAATCACACCAGGGTTTGTTTTAATCCAACCAAACATGCCAAGAGTAAACACACCATAAGACCCTGCTGGAGCACCAACATGGAAAAACAAGTTATTTTATAGGGTCAAGGACTTAAAAACGAATGTTAAATCTTTGTAAACAATCACTTTTGCTGTTTTGAATAAAAAATAAACAGAAGCTGAGATACTCTATTTATCCCTTCGACCTTTCCTTTGAGTCTGCAACTTAATGTTCAATAACACAACAGAATACAAAAAAATTAAATGAATAATATTTAGATATATTGAAAATATATACTGTTGATATACAGAATGATTTGCATTGTAAAAAGTGAGATACAAACATAGAATGAAAAATGAAAAACTAAAATATACAATGTATTTTTTTCATTTAAAGCTGCAGTCCATAACTTTATGCACTTTAGCGGTTAATAAACAGAACTGCATGCAGCTTTACAGGAGCATATCCATTTGATAAAATAAATTTAATATATCACTTAAATTACATTTATTCATGAAAGGTACTACCTCAAAGGATTTCTTGTAATATAATGTCTACAGTCGTTGAAGAATCTCCACCTTCCTGAGTATCTGATTATTCAGTTTGATGGTGACGTCTGCTCTCTCCTCTTCTGCTGAAGACTTCTGGATCTGATGTCATAAACCAGAACAACCACAGCAGCCACGCCCACCAGAGCAGAGAGAGCCAATCGGATCACAGCTTCAGTGAAACCACAACAGTGGATACAGTCTTGAGAGAAGAAACAAGCAACTTAAATAACTGAAATATGATTAATTTATTTTGTTTTATATATGTCTGCTGACAAACCTGAACTTGTCTTGCAGAGTTGAGTGATGTTGGGATGTCTGGTCTGGTTGCTGATGGGATTGTTGAGCACACAGCTGTAGGTGTTTTTATCCTGATATTCCACCTCCAGAGGTAGAGAGAGACTGATGCTGAGATCAGACACACTGATGCTGGACAATAAACTGTTTCCTTTGTACCAGGAGAGAGTCACATGACTCACATTCAACACTGAACACACCAGTGAACATGAGGATGATGATGATGAACAGTCTCTGCTGATGACAGGAACTGGCAGACGAGCTGGAAAATATGAGAGAATAAATTTAATTCAGTAAATAAGAGTCCTGTGATATTTTTTGGTATAAAAAATAAATAAATTCATTGATACTTAACATTGAAGTATAAAAAAAACACATGTATTAAATGTTAGTTATAAAATGTTGATTATTAAAGAATTACAATAATGTATAAAAAAAAAAAAAAAAATAGCGATTAGATAACAGCGATCATGAAATTAACCATGTATCTTGTTTAACATTTATTTTGACATCATTTGCTGTATCGAGAAAAGTAAACCATCAGATTGAACAATTTTAGCTACTAAAGTGAATCAGTCAGGAGCAGTTTGGGATATTCCTTTTCCTTTTGAAAGGCTTTAAAAGTGCTGCCGATTTGTCTGGTTGAGGACAATGGAAACTTTTGCAGACGACGTCACACTGAGTGAATCAACTTAGAATGGCTCTAATTTACATGTATTTATTTCTCCCCCCATCCTACTTCCTAATGGCTGTGACCATTGAAAATATACCCAAAATCTATATGATCTAAAAATGAACAAATACTAAACAATATATATGTGTTTGATATCATTGGAAATGTCTTAGTGCGACTGGTACAAATATCTCATCCCCACAGAAATATTCAAGAAGATAACAATGGTTTTAAGAGTTTAAAGAGATGTTGCATGGTATGGTAGGTGTGGCTCTCAGCCATTTGGTCTTTGTCAATACAGGTCTGTCTGTATCAATACAGACAGTGATTAAATGTAAATTCCTTTGTTAACATATGTTACCATTTGAAAGAAGTTATTGTCAGGTCTGAATACTTAAGGCAGTGTAGCAGAAGAGTCAGGGCGCAATTTTGTAATCAGATTCGCCCGTAACGTTGTGTCCAGCCAACGTTACGTATCATATGGAAAGTCAGGAACGCATCTCTTTACTTAAGAGTATTCAATGTTTTGAGGATCTTTGAATTGATTATGTAATTGGAATTATACATTTACCTGACTGTTTAATAAATTGTTACATTTTGATTTATTCTGACTCTGGAATGATTAACGATCTATATGAGATCATGAATGGGTACTTTCCACAAAGGGTTAAACGGAATAATTAAATGTGTGTCTAACTATTAAACATAAATGACCAAATAACCAAATTGGCATTCTAATCTAAATTCAAAATTATAATAAAATGGAGTCAGATAAAGAGGAATTGAATTAGATCCATTTTGCCCAGCTGAGAACATCGATCAAGTTCCTTCGCCGCTCTTCGCTGCCGCCATTGGAGCGATTTCAGCGGCCTTACACTTTTGTTGTTTGATTAACATTAATGGCACATACAGCTGCAGGTTTATTAAGCTGGTCACTGTACCAAATGCATGGATCTAATAAACTGACACATTCAATTCCTATGTGCACTTAAGACATAACTAACTGTGTTTATGAGAATACTCCCCATATTTTTGTGTGTATTTGGCCAAAGCCCAAAGTAGTTTGCCAGTACTTTGTTTGTCTGTGTTTCGGTTCGTCTTAAAGGGCGTGCACAGAGGCTGAGTTGTCTTACACAGCTTAATATGCAGCTTCATATCTTATTAAAATTAAATGATTAGACTGATTTTGACATTAAGGAGGACTGAAAGTACAACTTTAAATCAAAAGAATTGTTTATTTACCAAAAAAAAAAAAAAGGGGACACTTAATCATCACAGAATAACAGAGTCAACTTCAGGTATATCAATCTGTTTAGTTAGGAAGCATAAGTGATTGTGTATCAGTTTCACCTACTTGTGCAAATGAAAGTGACAAAAGTCAAAAATAGTGAGATATATTGCAGAGGGATGCAGCAGTCTTAAAATAGCCAAGCTTCTGAAGCGTGATCATCAAACAATCAAGCGTTTCATTCAAAATAGTCAACAGGGTCGCAAGAAGCGTGTGGAAAAACAAAGGCGCAAAATAACTGCCCGTGAACTGAGAAAAGTCAAGCGTGCAGCTGCCAAGATGCCACTTGCCACCAGTTTGGCCATATTTCAGAGCTGCAACATCACTGGAGTGCCCAAAAGCACAAGGTGTGCAATACTCAGAGACATGGCCAAGGTAAGAAAGGCAGAAAGTCGACCACCACTGAACAAGACACACAAGCTGAAACGTCAAGACAGGGACAAGAAATATCTCAAGAATGATTTTTCTAAGGTTTTATGGACTGATGAAATGAGAGCGAGTCTTGATGGGCCAGATGGATGGGCCCGTGGCTGGATTGGTAAAGGGCAGAGAGCTCCAGTCCGACTCAGACGCCAGCAAGGTGGAGGTGGAGTACTGGTTTGGGCTGCTATCATCAAAGATGAGCTTGTGGGGCCTTTTCGGGTTGAGGATGGAGTCAAGCTCAACTCCCAGTCCTACTGCCAGTTTCTGGAAGACACCTTCTTCAAGCAGTGGTACAGGAAGAAGTCTGCATCCTTCAAGAAAAACATGATTTTCATGCAGGACAATGCTCCATCACACGCGTCCAAGTACTCTACAGCGTGGCTGGCAAGAAAGGGTATAAAAGAAGAAAATCTAATGATATGGCCTCCTTGTTCACCTGATCTGAACCCCATTGAGAACCTGTGGTCCATCATCAAATGTGCGATTTACAAGGAGGGAAAACAGTACACCTCTCTGAACAGTGTCTGGGAGGCTGTGGTTGCTGCTGCACGCAATGTTGATGGTGAACAGATCAAAACACTGACAGAATCCATGGATGGCAGGCTTTGAGTGTCCTTGCAAAGAAAGCTGGCTATATTGGTCACTGATTTGTTTTTGTTTGGTTTTTGTCAGAAATGTATATTTGTGAATGTTGAGATGTTATATTGGTTTCACTGGTAAAAATAAATAATTGAAATGGGTATAAATTTGTTTTTGTTGTTGCCTATAATTATGCACAGTAATAGTCACCTGCACACACAGATATCCCATAAAATAGCTAAAACTAAAAACTACTTCCTAATAAACTACAAAAATATTCAGCTTTGATATTAATGAGTTTTTTGTGTTCATTGAGAACATGGTTGTTGTTCAATAAAATGAATCCTCAAAAATACAACTTGCCTAATAATTCTGCACTCCTGTATATAACTACAAACACGCACACACACACACACACACACACACACACGTTTGTTTTTGTGAAATGTGGGGACATTCCATAGGCGTAATGCATTTTATACTGTACAAACCGTATTTTCTATCCCCCTACACTACCCCTGCCCCTAAACCTACCCATCACAGGAGACTGCACAGTTTACTTTCTGTGAAAAAACCTCATCCTGTGTGATTTATAAGCATTTTGAAAAGTGTGGACATGGGGAACGTCCTCATATTTCACCCTGTTTTTGTAATACCTATGTCATACCCATGTCATTATACACATTTGTGTCCTGATATTTCACAAAAACATGCCCACACACACACACACACACACACACACACACACACACACACACACACACACACACACACACACACACACACACACACACACACACACACACACACACACACACACACACACACACACACAGCAGTGTTTGGAGTTCAATTAGTGATCATTTAGAGGTTATTCATTCTGTGAAAAACAGGTGTCAAACAATTGGCCCTTATTTAAGGACGAAGGCAGTTGTACTGTGCATTTCTCTCTGAAAATCTGAGTAAAATAGGTTGTTCCAAACATTGTTCAGCAGAACAGCGTACTTGAAATTAAAAAGTTGATTAGAGAGGGGAAAACATATAAAGAAGTGATGCAAATGATAGGCTGCTCAGCTAAAATGATAACAAATGCTTTCAAATTGGAAACCGAAAAACTACCATTTGAATGGATCGTAGAATAGTCAAAATGGAAAAGACTCAGCCAGTGGTCAGCTCCAGGGTGATCAAAGAAAGTCTACCTGTGAGTACTGTAACAATTAGAAGATGTCTACTGTATGTGAAGCCAAGCTATTGGCAAGTAACCCCACAAAATCCCATTGTTGAAAAACAACATACTGAAGAGGTACACCTTCACTGGCCTAAATAGAAATGGCACAATATTTTGTGCACTGATAAAAGCAAGATTGTTCTTGGGTCTAGGGGCGCAGACAGTTTGTCAGACGACCCCAAACACTGAATTCAAGCCACAGTACACTGTGAACTTGAAGACACTGTGGCACAAGCATCATAACATGGGGATGTTTCTCATACTATGGTGTTGGGCCTATTTATCAAATTCTATGGATTATCGATCAGTTTGAGTACATCAAAATACTTAAAGAGGTTATGTTGCCTTTTGCCGAAGAGGAAATGCCCTTGAAATGGGTGTTTTAACAAGACAACGATTCCTAACACACCAGTAAGCGAGCTGCATTGGTACAAGACCCACAAAATTAAAGTAATGGAGTGGCCAGCCCAATATCTGGACAATAATCCAATAGAAATCTTGTAGGGTGACATAAAAAAGCTGTTTCTGAGGCAAAACCAAGAAATGCTGAGGAAATGTGGTATGTAGTGCAATCGACCTGGGCTAGAATACCTGTTCACAGGTGCCACAAGTTGGTCAACTCCATAACACAGATGTGAAGTGGTTCTCAGAAACCGTGGTTAATTAAATATTAGTTCAGTTATTCAAAAGAAAACTAAATCTTCAAACAATTTTCAGTTTATACAGCAAATGTTTGACTTTTGTAAAGAAAAAATGCAGATACTGCTATTTTTTTGAACAGCCTAATATTCCATTTGTGTATATTATACATATATATATATATATATATGCTGCTCAAAAAACATTTATTATTATCAATGTTGAAAACAGTTGTGTACAATTAATTTCTTTAAATTCTCATCATATTAGAATGATTAGTGAAGGATCATGCGACACTGAAGACTGGTGTAGTGATGATAAATTCAGCTTTGATCACAGGAATAAATTACAAGTAAAATAACTGTTTACAAGCAGTTATTTTAAATTTTAATAATATTTCAGTTTTGGTGAGCAGAAGAGACTTCTTTAAAAACAATCAAAATAGTAGTTTCCAAACTTTTGACTGGTAGTGTATATATACTGGGTTGTTTCAACCCATGTTTGGGTCAAATATGGACAAACCCGACCGCTGGGTTTAAACGTTTATTTAAAAATTTAAGCCAATGTTTGGGTTTGTCCATATTTGACCCAATCAGGTAGGAAATATACAGAAACTTAATTAAATATAAAACAACACCACACAGTCTTCACTGTATACATTAAAATAAAATATATAAATATTAATATAATACAACATACATAACACACACACAAAAAGTATATATGAACAGGGCAAGTAATTCTCTACTCACCATAGACAGTAAGATTGAATGTGTTGAGCGGCTCCTCTGTGCTGCTGCTGGTGACTTTATAAAGTCCAGAGTCTGTGGTTCTGCTGTTTGTGATGGTCAGAGATCCAGTCTGATGATCCATCGTCAGTCTGTCTCTCTGAAGCTCTGGCTGACTCTTTTCTTTCATTTTAGCAATAAGAGTGTTGCTCTGTCCATCTCGCCACATTATCAGATCTTTTGCCTGTATTTCAGTGAGACCAGAGTTTAGAGTGACGGATTCTCCCTCCATCACTGACTCTGACTTCACCGCATCAGCACTGAACACACCTGATCAACAAACAGAAATATTCACTCAAAAGTTTTAAACATTAAAAAAAACTATTATTTTCTCTGCACTAATTTCAATGTAAACTATTTAAATATATTAGTCTGATACAACTTATATGAGAGGTATATATGAGGTAAAATGTATGAGGTAAAATGAATAATGGAAATAATAAATAACGGATTTATGTTTGTCGACAAATGATAATATAAACAGAACTGAAGCCATAAAACACTTACCAGTCAGACTCCAGCACAGAAAGATGAACATAAACATTTTCTTCAACAGTTTCACAACAGAACTCATGCGTGTGTGAACTGAGGCTTCTGACACGGGTCTTGAAAATGTTGAATGCTTTCTAACAAAGCGAACAAAACTGCTGGCCTGTTTTAAAGTGGTTTAGTGAAACTCTTCAGGCAATGTGAAGAAACTCCTCCCTTCAGAGACTGTCAATGCCTTCTCAAAATGACACTGTTTGATCTACAGTAAGAAGAACGGAGAACGTTCATTATTTAAAATTTTTCCCTTTTTTAAACAAATATGAACCTATAGGCCAGTGGTTCTTCAAGAAGATTCATGAACTAAACAGAGTGCGTCACATTCTCTACATTTGTTCTAGTGTCAGAGCAGGGAAAGACCCTGGATAGGTGCCCAGTCCACTCCTCTGTCCACACAAAGAACTTACAAACTCAACACAAAACAGCCTCCCAAGTCAATAAAAATATTAATTTAGCTTTTAGTTAATCCAGTGCTTTTATTTCGTTTTAGGAAGGGGACTTTACTGTGCTTCTGCTGTGGCTTTGTTTGAGTGATATTTTCATTGAAGGAGCAAAACTGACAACATAGTTTAACTTGTTTTCCAAACTGTTATAAATTCAAAATCACATCACATTTACAGTCATGCTGATAATTTTGGAAAAATATAACTCTTGATATTGCTTAACTACATCATGTTATCAGTATAAAATCAGGAACTCGATATTGGGATATTTTTACCCCATAACTTGAAATGTTTAATTAAATGAAAGAATTAAATAATAGATTATTCATTTTAAGAAAGAAAATTATGTTAAATTATTTAAAAGTTGGCAGGACATAAGTAAGTATTAACTTTTCTTAAACTTTAATAATTACTAAAATAATAAAAAGGTGTGTGTGTTGTGTGGGCGGTGCTACTGGAGGGGTTTATTCACACTAACGGCAGAGTTTCACTCAACCACTTCACTACAGACCGGCAAAACGACTTTTTCAATAGGGCAAGAACTGATTATTTTAACATTTCTGTTGTGAAACCACTTATAGAACTGCTGAAGAAAATTTTTGATATGTTTATTTTCTTCTGTTTGTTCTCCTGGGCTCTGGCTGGTAAGTATTTTGTTCTTTATTGTTTCTATCCATTCTTTTTGCCTCTAACATTTTGAACATTTATCAGAATAAACCTACTCAACTACTAATGTGCAGAATGAAGAGAATTGATTCAAAATGACAAATCTGGTAAACCTCCAAATTGAGTGAATATTTCTGTTTGTTGATCAGGTGTGTTCAGTGCTGATGAGGTGAAGTCAGTGTCAGTGATGGAGGGAGAATCCGTCACTCTAAACTCTGGTCTCACTGAAATACAGACAAATGATATGATAACGTGGAGAGATGGACACAGCAACACTCTCATTGCTAAAATTAAAGAAAAGAGTCAGCCAGAGCTTCGCAGAGACAGACTGAAGCTGGATCATCAGACTGGATCTCTGACCATCACAAACAGCAGAACCACAGACTCTGGACTTTATAAAGTCACCAGCAGCAGGACAGAGGAGCCGCTCAACACATTCAATCTTACTGTCTATGGTGAGTTAAAACACTTCATTTCTCAACTAACAATATCCAATCAAAACATAGTCCATATTTGTACAGACTAGTATTGGTTCTTGAAAATAAAAATAGTTCTATAAAATATCAGAACAGTATAAATATATACACATCATCACAAGAGAATTCGGTCATTTTTATCTGTTTTTGAAAGTCATGACGATTTACACCACATCTAAAATGATATACAGTCAAACCAAAATGTAGTCAGACACCTTCAACATTTTCTCACATTATCACAGTTTATTTTCTATGGTTTAGAAATTCGTAATAAAATATGACAAGAACTCAGAGTTAAACTGTGTCAGACAGGGCTGGACTGGAGCTAAAATTCAGCCCTGGCAAACCCAGCCCATCCGGCCAATGAGTTCCCAGTGATTGGAGTAAATAAATAAAACTAGGACAGGGACAAAATGATGGATATTATCAAATTTACTGCAAATGCAGATAAACTTAATATTGTGTCTTACAGAAATTCACTTGACAGTAAAGCACTGATTTTGAGCTAGGATGCAGAAAAGTAAATTTAATTTACTCACCCTCATGTCATTCCAAACCTGTATGACTTTCCGTGAAACACAAAAGAAGATATTTTGAACAATGTTGGCAACCAAACCATAGGCTACCATTGAATATTGTATGGACAAAAAAACAGATTCAAATTATTATGTTACACAGAAAGAAATTCATTTAGGTTTGGAATGACATTAGGGTGAGTAAACGATCACATTTTTGAGTTGAACAACCCCTTTAAAAACAATCATATTTTTCAAGAGTTAACACCTAATTTATGCAAGACACTGATCTTTAAAGGGGTTCTCATTGAAATAACATTTAGTTACATTTCATTAGATTTAAAAGGTTCATAAAATGTTTAAAGAGAAAACTTTCCTTAATTCATGGGATCCAGATCCAGTTTAACTGTAGGCCAGTTTCATTTAACTGTAAGAGCATAGTCACCGGTAAAACCATGCTCCTCATTACCAAGGGTATATGGTTTCTAAAATAAATAAATAATAATCTATTGAAATTGTATTTAAAAAATACTGTAAACACATGTAGAAAATATGAAAACAGCCTCTATAAAAGTGATTTATATTCCGCAATATTTAATGTAAGTAATAATAAAAAAAAATTTAATAAATACATTTCTTCCTAAAAATATATACAGGGAGTGCAGAATTATTAGGCAAATGAGTATTTTGACCACATCATCCTCATTATGCATGTTGTCTTACTCCAAGCTGTATAGGCTGGAAAGCCTACTACCAATTAAGCATATTAGGTGATGTGCATCTCTGTAATGAGAAGGGGTGTGGTCTAATGACATCAACACCCTATATCAGGTGTGCATAATTATTAGGCAACTTCCTTTCCTTTGGCAAAATGGGTCAAAAGAAGGACTTGACAGGCTCAGAAAAGTCAAAAATAGTGAGATATATTGCAGAGGGATGCAGCAGTCTTAAAATAGCCAAGCTTCTGAAGCGTGATCATCGAACAATCAAGCGTTTCATTCAAAATAGTCAACAGGGTCGCAAGAAGCGTGTGGAAAAACCAAGGCGCAAAATAACTGCCCGTGAACTGAGAAAAGTCAAGCGTGCAGCTGCCAAGATAACACTTGCCACCAGTTTGGCCATATTTCAGAGCTGCAACATCACTGGAGTGCCCAAAAGCACAAGGTGTGCAATACTCAGAGACATGGCCAAGGTAAGAAAGGCAGAAAGTCGACCACCACTGAACAAGACACACAAGCTGGAAAACGTCAAGACTGGGCCAAGAAATATCTCAAGACTGATTTTTCTAAGGTTTTATGGACTGATGAAATGAGAGTGAGTCTTGATGGGCCAGATGGATGGGCCCGTGGCTGGATTGGTAAAGGGCAGAGAGCTCCAGTCCGACTCAGACGCCAGCAAGGTGGAGGTGGAGTACTGGTTTGGGCTGGTATCATCAAAGATGAGCTTGTGGGGCCTTTTCGGGTTGAGGATGGAGTCAAGCTCAACTCCCGGTCCTACTGCCAGTTTCTGGAAGACACCTTCTTCAAGCAGTGGTATAGGAAGAAGTCTGCATCCTTCAAGAAAAACATGATTTTCATGCAGGACAATGCTCCATCACACGCGTCCAAGTACTCCACAGCGTGGCTGGCAAGAAAGGGTATAAAAGCAGAAAATCTAATGATATGGCCTCCTTGTTCACCTGATCTGAACCCCATTGAGAACCTGTGGTCCATCATCAAATGTGCGATTTACAAGGAGGGAAAACAGTACACCTCTCTGAACAGTGTCTGGGAGGCTGTGGTTGCTGCTGCACGCAATGTTGATGGTGAACAGATCAAAACACTGACAGAATCCATGGATGGCAGGCTTTTGAGTGTCCTTGCAAAGAAAGGTGGCTATATTGGTCACTGATTTGTTTTGTTTGGTTTTGAATGTCAGAAATGTATATTTGTGAATGTTGAGATGTTATATTGGTTTCACTTGTAAAAATAAATAATTGAAATGGGTATAAATTTGTCTTTTGTTAAGTTGCCTAATAATTATGCACAGTAATAGTCACCTGCACACACAGATATCCCACTAAAATAGCTAAAACTAAAAACTACTTCCTAATAAACTACAAAAATATTCAGCTTTGATATTAATGAGTTTTTGTGTTCATTGAGAACATGGTTGTTGTTCAATAATAAAATGAATCCTCAAAAATACAACTTGCCTAATAATTCTGCACTCCTGTATATATTTCTTCACTGTTAGTAGCTGCAAGGTAAATTGTGGTTGTGCCGTTTTCCAATTTACTTGATATGTATTTACCTTTTATACAGTCTGTGGTATTTACATGCTCGCGGCTGTTTTCAGCTGATTCACCACAGAACCGGTAATGTTCCCATATCAGATGACTGTATAAAACTAAATTCTGATTCAAAGTGCCGTTCTTCCCTTTATAGAGCAACAGAAACGCAGCGTAGGTTTGTTAGTAGCAGAGCTGTACGGATATTCGCTTTGGCAGTTTCCCATGCACTCAAAAATAAAATTAAAAAAATGTGCCTAATATGGACACTATGAATATGGAGGAGGGGAGGTCTCTCTCGCTTTGGCCTGTCAATTCAGAAGATAAAATGCCTGGTATGCCAGATTACCAGTCCAGCCCTGGTGTCAAATTCATCTTGATAATGTCAGATAACTTTGATAGAAATGGATTACAATCAAACAATCAGCTGTTCAATTTAAGTACACAATCATTTGATACCAATTTAGGTCAACCAATGACCAAACAATGCTTCATTTAGTTCAGTCTGAGGTGTCAAAGGTCGCTTTAGCAATTAAAGAAAAGACCCTTCAGCAAAACATGCTCAGGTCAATGTGTCTGAATCATTTTGGTCCCAAATGTTTTATCAATTTTACTGATAGTCACTGTACGAAGAATTTTTGGATTTACTTCTGTGGCAAGCAGCGAGGCGAGGACCGTGAGAGCGGGCGGTGGCGAATCAGGATGATGAGCGCCAGCTGTGCGCCACACCGGTCTTGCCGGTTTATGGTTTGTTATGTGTGTGCCACGGTTTATGGTTTGTTATGTGTGTGCGGGCAGTCGTCCGTGAGGGGCTGCCAGCGATTTACTTTCGTTTTGTTTATTCATTTTATTAAAGTATTTTGAATGTTCGCCGGTTCCCGCCTCCTTCCTTCCACGAACTGCGTTACAACTTAATTTTGCTATCCTCACACACATAAATGAACTATAGTGTCCTGCACCCTCCAGTAAAAAATTATATCTGGTGTCTGAATCATTTTTGGTTTGACTGTAGTGATTGATCTCGTGAAGGAAATTATATTTTACACGTTTTTTCTGCAGAAAAATGTTAATGTAATAATTTTTACCAGAAACTGATACTTCAGTTTACATTTTAAAATCCGTTATGAATGTTGAGAGAGGGAATGTTCTGATCAATATTGTCAGTGCCGGCTTGGACCTCTGTGTGTGATGAATTTTTCAGCTGTCTGCCTGTTCCTGTCATCAGCCTTCCTTCAAAAGATTCATCATCATCATCATCATCATCATCATCATCATCCTCATCATCATGTTCACTGGTGTGTTCAGTGTTGAATGTGAGTGATGTGACTCTCTCCTGGTTCAAAGGAAACAGTTTATTGTCCAGCGTCAGTGTGTCTGATCTCAGCATCAGTCTCTCTCTACCTCTGGAGGTTGAGTGTCTGGATGATTCCTACAGCTGTGAGCTGAACAATACAATCAGCAACCAGACCAGACATCCCAACACTGAACTCTGTCTGGCATGTTCAGGTATCTGTTATGATATTTTGTGTTTATGAATACATTAACTCACATTTATTTACCAATGACTCTCTTCTTCAGGTCATCTGGTCTCTCTGATAGTGGTGATCTCTGCTGCTGCTGCTGGATTTCTGTTGATTGTTGCTGCAGTCTTTGGGATATTCTGCATCTATAAGAAATGTAGAAAAACAGACCAAAAAGGCAAGTATAACCTACTGTTACCTTCTGTATGTATGTATGTACAGTCAAACCAAAAAATATTCAGACACCAGATATCATTTTTTACTAGAGGGTGCAGGACACTATAGTTCATTTATGTAAGTGAGGATAGCAAAATAAAGTAAAGTGTGACATATTATACTCAAAAATTCTTCGTACAGTGACATTTGGGACCAAAATGATTCAGACACATTGACCTGAGCATGTTTTACTGAAGAGTCTTTTCTTTAATTGCTAAAGCGACCTTTGAGACCTCAGACTGAACTAAATGAAGCATTGCTTGTCCTAAATTGGTATTATCTGATTGTGTACTTAAATTGAACAGCTGATTGGTTATGTAGCGAATTAGCTCAGAGGGGAAATATTAATAATTATTCATAACTCATTATGATTATTCATTGATTAATTATGAATATTTGAATCAGTTAAATAGATTAACTTAATGGCGCTACATTAATATTACAATCAATCGGTTCATTTTGTGAACATTCAGTATTGATTATTAATTAATTCTAAGAAAAGGATATTTTTCATGGCTACAGAAAAATAATTCTTCCTTTGTATTTACATAAGCGCTTAGAGTGCATAACAGATCGATCATTTAAGGGACAGTTTGTTTGCAGGCAGGGAGTCAGAACCAAACATATATTGTGCTCAAATTTTAATAACTAAATCACAAAAAAGATCCAACAGACATGAAACATACATACATACATACACAAAACATACATCAAGAGGTAAAGTTAAAGTGGTTAGAAAAGCCGGGTCAGAACAGATGGATGAAGTTATGCAAAGAGTCTAGAACCTGGGAGGAACCATCTCTGACTACTGGAAGGCGAGGCGTCCAGATATACAGTCACAGGAGAAAGCCTTGAGGGTTCCGTCCGATGGTTTTGCCGTTGCAATCTTTTCCTTTCATGTTGACTGAAGGAACGACAGTGAACTTGCAGAGACTCTGATGGTCAAAGAAGGTCCACATGAAGTGTTGGGGCTTGCTGGCTCACTCCTGGCCGTGTGGTGGCTTCCTTGCTGGGTGTGTAGGCCTTAAAGAGTTTGGGCCTTCTGGCTCAAACTCTGGGAGTAGTCACACCCTCTTGGGGTAGACTTGACCAATGAGATTGTTGGGATTTCCCAGTCGGAAATTCCTCTGGAGATTTTATGGCTCTTTGCTTCAAACATGAATCAATGGATCTGGGCCCATTTATACTCCAATTAATGCAACAAACGCACGTTGCCGCCTACGAGGGTAACATACGTGAAAGTGTAAGTCGCAAAGCGAGCATTAATCTGATAGGAGATCCGACATATATGAGGTAACATGAAATAGTAAGTCATTCATGAGATATGCATGGACGAAATTACATACAAGAGACATTTTACAAGACACTTATGTGTGTGCATACAATGTCCTGGGGTGCATGTTCATTTATTGATGGTTTGTCTATAACTTGAGGCAAAAGCGTGTGTTTTACAAACTTTGTCTTTAACTCTGTACTTTTCATGTGGCCACATTCTTTTGGGCCGTAAAACGTCTTATCATTTGGTTTCCAGGGTAACTCAGAATCTTTCCCTGTTGTGTTGGGGAGGGTCTGGTACCAAGCACAAAGCAATTAAAACACATCCATTATGTGTCTGATTTGCCTCAGTCGCTACAGTTGATTGTAATCCATTTCTTTCTATCAAAGTTATCTGAAATTATCAAGATGAATTTGTTCTTGTCATATTTTATTACCATTTTCTAAACTATAGAGAATAAATTGTGATAATGTGAAAATGTAGGTTTCTGAATAAATTTTGGTTTGACTATATCTATCTATATCTATAATTAGATAATTGAGTGTTTTGTTTCTGTTATTATGAAACAGTTCAGACCTGTGCTAGAGAGATCACTTACGCTGATCCGACATTCTACAAAAGACATAAATCGGTAAGAGAATTTATTTACGGTGTGTCTCTGAATTATTTTAGCAGTGGGTCTGATTTAGGTGTGTTCAATGATTTATACAGACCAGCATGACATCCCCACATCGGATCATTTTAAAAGCAGTAGATGTATTTCAGTGTCCCTTTGTCTTCTGCTCTGATGTGTTTATTGTGGGGTCACTGAAGGACATAATTTAGGGCATCATCATTTTAGATATTATATCAATATCACAAACTCGTATATGTCATCAGAGATACAGTTCAGATACATTTATTTAGTCACAGATAAATAGTGTTAATACAGTTCTTGATAAATATGTCGGTGAACGTGAATTTGTGTTTTCTTTTAGAGAGCTACAGATCAGGATGCTGTGGTGTACGCAGGAGTCATGAGACGTTGAACTCTTGATCAAAATGTGATTCTGTTTTTGGGTTACTAGCTTTCTACACCCCAAATACTGGATAGAAGATCGAATCACATGTTGAGTGAATATAAATATATGCTTAAGTCATAGTACTCTTAAAAATAAAGGTTCCAAAAAGTTTTTTTTTTTTTGTGATGTAATAGAACAAGGCTCCTCAAATCTGATCCTGGAGGGCCACTGTCATGCAGAGTTTAGCTCAAACCCTGATCAAACTCACTTGGAATTTTACTAGTAACCTTGATTAGTGTTCTCAGGTGTCTTTGATTCGGGTTGGATCTAAACCCTCTGGGGCCGGATTTGAGGAAACCTGACCGAGCAGAACCGAGAAGAACCACTTTTGGTTCACCAAATCTTTCAGTGAAATTTTTTTAATTCTTATGGTGAAGAACATTCTAATAATCTACCTACATTTTCCACTATAAAGAACCTTTTGTGGAATGTAAAGATTCCATGGATGTTAAAGGAACACTCCACTTTTTTCTAATTTTCCAAGTCCTCTAGAGTTAAATAGTTGAGTTTTACCTTTTTTGAATCCATTCAGCCGATCTTTGTATCTGGCAGTAGCACTTTAGCATAGCTTAGCATACATCATTGATTCTTATCAGTCCATTAGCATCTCATTCAAAGACATTTTCAATATTTTCCAATTTAAAACTTGACTATTATACAGTTACATCGTGTGCTAAGACCAACTGAAAATGAAAAGTTGCGATTTTCTACACCTATATGGCTAGGAACTACTTTCTCATTCCTGCGTAATAGTCTCGGATCTTCGCGTACCATGGCTGCAGCGGCGCAATGATTCGTTGGTATTCTGTGAAACATGGTGGTAGTATACTCCTTCAACTTACTATCACAGCCCTTTACAACACACAAAACCATGGCTGATGGCAAACACACAGGTAAATCCACAACACAATTTGTCGGCTGCAAGCCTGAAACTTTCTCTGCAACTACACGAACTTAGTGCCAGTCACATTGAAAGTTACCAAGCTGGGGGCTACTTTCAGCACTGCGTAATATCATTGCGCTGCTGCAGCCATGGTACGCCTGATTAGAATCAATTATGTATGCTAAGCTATGCTAAGTGCTACCGCCAGATACAAAGATCGGCTGAATGGATTCAAAAACGGTAAAACTCAACTGTTTAACTCTAAGGGACTTGGAAAATGAGCCTATTTTCAAAAAAAAGTGGAGTGTTCCTTTAAAGGTGTTTCATGGAACCAACAATCCCAAAGAACCTGGACTGGGGCTAAAATTCGGCGCTGGAAAAAATCCAGCCCATTTGACCTACACATCAAAGCGATGACTCATTGGAATGCTATGCCAGGGGATATAAAAATGTAGATCTATTGGTCTTTTTAAAATGAAGTTAAAATCTTTTTTTTAATTGAATCAACTTTGTAGACATTGGCATGGTTGCTGTTTAATAGATTTTTTGATCTGATATTATGTCTATGTTTTATTGTATATATGTATTGTGTCGCTTTACTGTTTATGTCAACCTGCCAGGGGAGTGCGGGTGAAAATTGGCTTTCAGCTAAATCCGGTAGAATGCATGGAATGGAAACATTTATGTTAAAAATCGTACATGGTCCCTTTATAAATAAAGTTAAGTAAGTAAGAAAAATTACAGCCTCGAGTCTTTTTGAGTGTGATGGTACAAGCTTGGCACACCTATTTTTGGGCAGTTTCTCCCATTCTTCTTTGCAGGGCTTCTCAAGCGCCATCAGGTTGGATGGGAAGCGACAGTGCACAGCCATTTTCAGATCAGGGTTCCTGCAGGTTTTAATAATCATAAAATATTCATTTATTTAAATTGAACAAAGTATCAGTAAACTTGCACTTCCTCATAGCTTATTTATTTTTTTATCAAAATGATTTTGGTGGTAACATTTTCTGGTGGTCATTTTCAGAAATGTGCATGTTTTTTTCTTCTTCCATAATAAGGATGCCATAACAAAATGCATGACTCTATATTAGGTTTCTTTCACTTTAAGACCTACAGTGCTGATCCAATACTGACATACTTCCCAAACGTTTTTACACAGAACATACCCGCCAATATGGGCATAGGGATAATAATGTGTGTGTTTGATCATTCAAATGTAATGAGCCTATAAATAGACACATTGATTCATATACTCGCGAGCGCTGATATGCTTGACGCCTGCGCGTGGACGGAATCCACAGCCAGTCTGACATCGGTCCGTGGTTTAGATCGCTATTATTAACTATTTTTATTGCGCAATCGCTCTGCCCGGTCCTTGGCAGGTGAGAAAGATTCCCCTTCACTTTCACGGAACTGGAGAACTAATTTAGCTAAAGAATAAAATCCGTTTTATTTGTCTGTGGTACGATCTGAAAGAGACTAATGCTGGGTACACACCAAAAGATTTTTACATCTTATAAGATTTTCAAAATGTGATAGACCACACATGAGGACAAATAATCCTAGATTTAACTGTTTTGCTCCTATAGTGTGTGGGGTGCCATGATGTGACAAAGACAGCACACCACACACGAACAGATTTTCAACCAGAGTCCCGACTGTAACACAGGAAATCAAGCAAAATCTCACGAGACTGGTTTTTATAAAGGAATGAAAATGTCCTGGTTTTCATTATATTCCATTGGGCCATTAAATTGATGCAAAAATCTTAAATATATGTCAAAATGACTGGCTTGGAGAGTATTCACTTAAACACAGTTTATAGCTTAAATGTGCGTAAATAGTTTGGAGAAATCATGAATGATTATAGAGCTGCATTAATTCGGTCTTAAAGGGCAGCATCTAATAAACCTTCCATTAATGTGAATCAAACAACAAAAGGAAAAGAGAAAATTACTCGCAGCTCTTGCATGAATAACTTTAGTTTTAATAAGTAATAATAATTAATCTATCAACAGTGAAAACTATGCAATGCCATTTTACATTTCATTAATTGACTTCACAAGATTCTTTATTTTTTTATTTTTAAAGTTTCTTTGATTAATAAAAAGTTCTGAATGTAATATTTAACAATATTAAGCTATTGTTTTGTTCTGTAATTTTGATTAAATAAATGCTGACTGTATATGCATAAGAGACTTCTTGCAAAAACACAAAATATTATCCAAACTTTATACACACACACAGCGTAGCCATCATTTCAAAAGTGAGGGGACAGAATGTCAAGCGATATCAGTTTTTTCTGACTTTCGTCTAATTGACTGGTTTTAGTTTTAATGTTATATCTTTTGCTTAAATATGCTATTTATGTTAAAGCAATAAGCCTCCTTCTACAACAGTCAACCTAAGTCTGATGCTTTCTGTTCTGTCTATAAAAATTACAAATTAGTCAGATTAGTAGCAGAAATATTTAAATGTACACTGTAAAAATAAAATTCAGCTCTCAATTGAAAATTTTCTAGTGAGCGATCACATCTAAATTTTTCAGTTGGCCAAATTGAATTTCTTTGAATTGATGCAAATTTAATTCAATTAAAATTCAAGAAATTCAATTTGGCCAACTGAAAAATTTAGATGTGATCGGTCACTAGAAAATTTTCAATTGAGACCGGAATTTTTTTACAGTGTAGACATTGTTGCTAAATATTTTGTACATTCCATTCAGTTTGCAAATGCATACGATAAAAGGTACACAACAACAAAAGACCCATTTTTGGTTCCCAAATCTAAGCCAAATCCTAAGAGACTTGATTTTAGTTATAACTTTAGTAATAACTTTTCACAAGTTACTTTGTTTTGCTTATGCAAGGCAGTGTAGACATAAAACACATAATGATTGTTTAATGGAAAAAACATTCCATTAATAATCTTATTCCAGTCGTTTGTTTTTCCTCACCTCTGAAGCCTCCTCAAAACTTTCTGCCTCATCCTCTCTCAACTTTGAATTAACTTCTGGCTCTGTCTATTGACAATAAAGAAGTGTTTGAACTACGTACATACAGGGAATTATGACATACAGAAGAAATGATGTACACTGCTAGACAATAGCCAATCATTTGTATCCTAAATTATCTTTCCTATATTTTCCTAATGACAATTTTATGATTGGTCTATATGGTACTACAAATATTGGTTCAACATTAAGCATAGATGTATAGAAAAATTGTACAATGTATATAAAACATTTTTAAAAGCCACTCTATCACTTCTCACCTGTGACGTTTCTTTTGTTTGTGTGTCATCCTGTTTCTGACCTGATAACCCTAAACTGCCTGTGTCTTGTTCAATCTTAACAACACAGAAAGAAAGTTAAATTACTTTCAAAATTGCATTTTAAACAATAAAAGAAAGAGAAAACTATAAATTAAGACCTATGTTAGAACGTTAATGCATACAATTGAATACTGCATTGCTAATGAATTGTATAATATAATAAAAATTGTAGGGTTAAACATGTCACAAAGCTGCCTGATTCAGACAGATATTTAGTGGCTGTTAATGCGTGAAAACCTGAATTCAACATTAAAAATCACATCTATATTCTAATTGTAAGAGCTTTGATAACATATATTTGAAAATAAAAGACGTTACAAAAGAAAATACACTGCAGAGAGCAAATATTTTCAATTTCCAGCAAAACCTGCTAACGTAATTATTCAACAAGAGAAAAAGGCAGTTATTCATCGTTGTGCAACACAATTCGGATACATGCCAACTTACTGTGCTTGACTTTTCGTAAAAATGAGTGAATCGTTTTTGCCGTTTTGAACTCATCGCGACCTCTATGAAAATGATGATCACAGCGCGGGTGCGAGCATGGGCGTGCGGCGGCCGTGACACGTGAGGACTGATTACCATGGAAACGTGAAAGGCACACGTATGTAGATCGATCTTGTCTCTTTGAATTTTTAATTTTAAATCTGGATTTATACACATTGCCTCGTGAAAACATCAACTGAACACAGTTTGCCGAATGCAAAAGTGAGGGGACGAATTTACATTTTATATAAAGTGGGGACATGTCCTCGCGTCCCCGCGTAATCTACGCCTATGCACACACACACACAAACACACACATAGGCCTACTACATATATATGACGACGGCATATATGGAGACGGCGGGAACATCGCCTGTATGTCACACTTTATGCTGCCGACCGCGCTTCTGTATTCCCTCAGTGTGCTTTCTGATTGATATTATTGCGTTTCACGTGAGTGTGCGCCCGTTTGTCCTCGGGTTCCCCACACATCAGGATTTCTGATCGTAAATATTCAACATGTTGAATATTTACGATTCGCGATCGACGTCTCCGACGTTCTTCCAAGCAGGTTCGACACTCTTAACACACTTCACACCACAGGAAAATCTGATAAGATAATCTTTAGAACCATCAAGATAATCGGGACCGAGCTAAGATTGTCGGAAGGGGGAAATCGGCCCAAAATAAGCCCGATTATCTTTTGGTGTGTAACGTTACCCAGCATAACACGAAAGCTGATCGGCTGCAATATAAGATGCATGTTGGTCTCATTTGTAGTTGTAATACAGCGAACTATAGTTGGACTAGCGAACGAAAGAACTACAACACCACGGAATAAACACAACACACACACACACACACACGCTGCGCAGAGGCGGACAGAGTACACAGCTTCATTACTTGAGTAAAACACAGATACCCCTTGCTAAATTTTACTCAAGTACAAGTAAAAGTACTACAATCAGATGTCTACTTAAGTAAAAGTACTGAAGTACTTGTTTTTAAAAGTACTTGAGTATCAATAATACAAGAGTAGGGGAGCACGGGGCACAACCGAACGCGGGGTTAGTTGTAACAGGCATGGTTTAACACTTTCCTCACATGCCAGGATGACGAAACTTTGTGTATTTACTAGTTTCCATATCAACACTAGCCTATATAGAGAAAAAAATGCGCCAAAATTAAAAAATCTTTGGAAGATATCACTGAACATTTTTTAACCATAGCCAAAGTGTGTAGTCTTTCAAACCATAGTCTTTCTTTTGTTTATTTTTCATCATTTTTTTTTGTGTTTAGCCTATTTAAAATAAGACAAATATGATATTATTTTAATATCTGTTATGTAACAGTTGAGATCGTTCTTTAACACTGATCTAACAGCTGAAGAAACGAGCCGTGGTTTAAATCTGCGTTACAATGAGCCCCGATTAGCGCTATTATATTCTATACTTAAATGAATTCTTTTGAGAAACCATGAGAAAAGGGTAAATGACTTGAGAGTCAATGTTCAAAATTATTAATTATTATGTTTTGAACTATGCTGTACAGCTGTATTTAGCAATGTGTTTGTTGTCAAAATAAAAATGTGTATGATAAAAATTTAAAAAAATTAAAAAAGTTAATTTTAAGCTGTCATTTGCTCATGTTACAATGTGCCCCTACGTTACAATGTACCCCACCTACGGGGCATGTTGTCACATTTCAATTATATTATTTAGGGTAAATCAAGAAAAAGTATACACTGTTTTAATGAAACTAGACCACATAATTATACTTGATGTGTGTGAAATTAATATGGGAAAAATAAATACTCTAAACCCCAAGTGGATTTACACAAACTAAGACAGTCAAAAGCGTTAGGTTTTGCCCGCTCTACCCTACATGTTCTAAATATTGCATTACTACTGCCACAGTGCTTACATTTATGTACAGAAACGTCCTACATGGAGTTATGTGTTAATACCTTGAGAATGTTAAAGGAATTAAAAGTAAAATCAAGTCATTTTCATCTTTTACAATGTTGCTTTATTTAACATTTCTCACTTGCCCACAAGGCAATAGCACAAAGGCAACGCTCTGACAAAACTCTGCTAGAGTTTTAATGGATTTTGCACACACATTTGAACCTGACTGTGTGATAGATTTTGTGTTGATCTCAGCATAGAGTAAAAACTGGACATAGGTATTTGTTGTTCTCTGTGAGGCTGCAGTCCAACTTATGGTTTTCAGTATGGAAGCACCCCACCTATAGCAACAGGTTCTGCTGGGATTGGATGGAGAAAAGGTCCTGGTTTTTCTGTTAAACGTATGAAGAAGTCTTGCAGGGCCTCTAGGTCAAATGGATAGCTGACCAGATGGCAACCATATTAGCCTTGTTATTGTAAAGATCTCACATTCCTTTACCATGAGCTAGATGATGTATTCTCTCTGTGATTGGTTAAAACTTTTCTACCCCCCTTTACATCCTATGTATATATTCTGCATCACTGGCCTTAAAAAAATGAGACTCTTTGAGATTCTTTGAGATACTCTCCCTCAGCGCTGAGACTTGTTTATTCAACTGCCAATTCAGGATTGGGATGAGGCATTATACAAAGGACTTAGAACCTATCAATTCCGGGGCTCGTCCGGGATTTCTCCTGTAGGTAGGAATTTAAATGCTTAAATGCATCTTACTGTCTGTTGAG
This sequence comes from Gobiocypris rarus, assembly GCA_023029165.1. Taxonomy (NCBI): domain Eukaryota; kingdom Metazoa; phylum Chordata; class Actinopteri; order Cypriniformes; family Gobionidae; genus Gobiocypris; species Gobiocypris rarus. Next base: position 5,674,890 of record CM040929.1, read on the forward strand.
AAATTTATACTTGTATTTGCGTGCAAACTTTTTCATATTTGTTAAAAGTGGATATCCTCGTATTTTTGTGATAAATGCGGGAAGAGTGAAGAGGACTGATCACACTTTCATTTTTGGTGTTATCCTCACAGATTTTTATTTGTGGGAAGGGAATAGATGAGTTTGAGTTAAAGATTTTCTTTTTTCTCATAAGCCTATTTCAGTGGTATCCTCAGTTCTCTTTGGCGGTTGAATAAATAATAATAATTTTAATTGGCAATTCTCTAAAATTGTAAAACTTGCATGAAAGCAGAGATCTTTGTTGGCTGTTTCAAATGGGTGACACAATTAGTCGACCATTAATGAGAGAAACTCCCAGGGATTTTATGAATCGCAATAATAAAGTGTTGTACACAGAGCCATATCTATCTAATCTCGCGGGATGGTCAGAAGGAAAAATACATTAGATCTGTTTCCCGATGGTTCTTTCAAAGAGGAAAAATGCGCGCTGCAAAAGATATGATTTTTAATCATTGGGGTGATCCAGAATGGTCAAGCTATATGAAAGACGAATACAAAGTCTGAAAAAAAAAAAATAATAATAATAATAATAAATAAAATAAAAATGAAAACCTATTGGGACAAGGGTCCAGATTTGACAAAACAAGATAGCTCTAGCTCTCTGACTCAGCTGAAAGCTGAATGCTCTAGCTCTCTACCAGAGCTGAAATCTGATATCTCTCTTCCTCTCGCTTTATTTTGACTAAAACACTGCCTGCTGAAATCACGGAGGAAGAAATGATTGAAGGAATTCATTACTTAAATCCTGTATACGATATACACGCCCGTTCGTCGTGTTGAGACTCAGAAAACTCCTTGAAAACCCTTGATTTTCTAAACACTCAATATTTGTTGATTCCGATGGCGAGGAGGATGGCGAGTGGGTATGGGCCAGCTCAGGTAAGCTCAAAGAGTTTTTCAAGCAATTGACTGCCTTTTTGCTAAAAGTGTCTTCTGCTAAACAAGACATATCACATGCAGCAAACACTAAACAGAAAAGTGGTGAAAGCCCTGTTGCATTTTTTAACAGATTTAAACATGCTTGGGTTGATGAATCTGCAATTCCAATTGAGCAAAATTGTCCGTTGTTCTTGAATACGTTCCTAAATAACATGAATAAGGACACGGCACAGTTAATTCGCATAACTACTCCAAATATCACCACAATTTCTGTTGATGAATTGGGACGACGCTTGCGTGAGCTTTCCTCTGCGGGAGCTTTTGATGCCTCCATGGGAAAACTCCAGCAATGCTACAAATTAACTCTGCGATAAATCCACGCTCATCTGTAAATGTGAGATGTTGCTTTTATTGTGGAAAACCTGGACATTTTGAACTAGACTGTAGGAAAAAACATGGGATTTAAGGAAGAGGTCAGAAAAGCAGATGACAAGGAACTTTGGTGGCTCTCAGCGAAAGCCCCCAATTGCGCCCTCTCCTGCTCAGACTGGGAGACACAATCCTGCCTATCCACATCATGGCCACAATGACTGAGCTCCAGTTCAGATAAGCCCTCTTTTGATAATTTTTCATTGATTTCTTTGAATTATCCGAATGTGTCAACTGTTTTGCCATTTATTGAATTAAATGTTGACGATAAACCTTATGTTTTTCTAATTGATAAGAGTGCCACCATCTCATCAGTATCTTCTATTGTTTATTAAGTCCCGATTACAGGAAAGCATCGAATTCTGTGGGAATCAATGGTGTTCCTATAAAATGTGAAATGACGCCAAGCTTGACGGTTACTTCTAATGATATCCCTTCATTGTTTAAAATGAATGCTTTTGCAATATTACCCGATTGTCCATTCTGCCTTTTGGGTAGAGATTTGATGCATAAATTGGGTATTCAAATTCACTTTGATGCTGATTCTCTGCAAATTATGTTTCCTGCAGCCTACTCTCTCTCACTGTTGATACAGGAAGTGTGCTCCTTGAGGACGAGACTGCAACTGAGCTCAAACAGGAAATTGAAGGCGTCAACCCCAAGTTGTGGGCGGCCCATAAGGATGATGCAGAATTCATCAAGTACAGCCCTATGTCGCTAAGATAATAACAGACAAGCCTGTTTATCAAAAACAATACCCTCTCAAAAGAGAAGGTGGATGGTATTATCCCTGTTATTGATAAGTGTTGCGGCAAAATAACGTTAACTCCGTTGCATTTCTGAATAAGAGACAAACCTTAGCCAATTGAGTCTTTATAAAGATTTAATTCTTGCAAGAATGAGTCCACAGTCAATACAACCAGATAATGCCTGCATCGAGTGTGAACTGAGGAACAATAGAAGGCCCAAGCTTTTATACCTCTCAGTGTCTCAGTGTTTTTCCGCATCGAGGAAAAGGTGATACAAATGTCTTTCCCCCACCCTTCTGTAACTAATGAAAAGAAAGCAAGGGACACAATGATCCCCTCCTATCTTCCCCATCAGTGTTTGTGTCAAGGCCTCAAGCGGTGATGGGGGTTTACATTTACATTTTATGTGTGTGTGTGTATGTGTGTGTGTGTGTGTGTGTGTGTGTGTGTGTGTGTGTGTGGACTGGTAATCCCTACGGTATGGGGACAAAATGTCCCCACAAAGATGGCAATATCCAAATTTTTGTCCTTGTGGGGACATTTTTGGTCCCCATGAGGAAAACATCTTATAAATCACACTAAGTGATGTTTTTGAAAAAGTAAAATGCAGCATGTCTCCTGTGATGGGTAGGTTTAGGGGCAGGGGCAGTGTAGGGGATAGAAAATACGGTTTGTACAGTATAAAATGCATTACGCCTATGGAATGTCCCCATAAAACATGGAAACACAACATGTGTGTGTGTGTGTGTGTGTGTGTGTGTGTGTGTGTGTGTTTTAATAAGTGTTACCTAAGGCCCGGGAGAGTCCCCAATCTAGGTGTGGCAGAGGGGCGTGGTTCAGCGAGGTCTGCAGCGGGAGAGAGAGGCGGAGACGAGCGGTAAGTGAGTGGGTTGGACACAAACCATCAACACCTGTCTCTCGTTCCAGTAATGGCGCGGGAGAGTATAAGAGCCTGGAGAAACGGAGGACGAGGAGAGAGAGAAGGGACTACTGACGCACGCACCTTGAGTTCCCGGATGCAAGAAACCCGGAAGTGACGAGTTTTGAGTTGAATGTGCACAGTGTGCAAAGCCGAAGATACTTTGAGTTTGTTAAATAAAAACGTCAGTAGTCCCAGCCGACCCCTGTGTCCTCTTCCTTACCTTACCCAAGAACCACTACACTGGTGCCGAAACCCGGGGGGGAAGAAGGACCCACGCCGCCGCCATGTCCCTACCATCGTCCTCCACGCCATTTGCGGACATCATCCGTCCCTCGCGGTCCTGCATCGCGAACAACATCAAGCCCTGCTGGACCTGCGCCGCGGATCAGGAACGCCGCTTCCAGGCGATCATACAGGCCCAGCAGGAGGACCGCGAGAGGTTCTGGGGCTGGACGGAGGTTCGCGGACGGAGCCACCGAGCCATCAACAGGCCCGGTGACGGTCCCGCTGCACAAGATGGGACCACAAGATGATCCGGAAGTCTTCCTGGAACTCTTCCAGAAGTCTGCGGAAGCCGGCCGGTGGCCTCGGGAGCAATGGCGATCGCCTAATTCCGTTATTGTCAGGAGAAGCTCAGGTGGCTGCTCAACAACTTCCGGTCGCGAACCTCCTCGTCTTCGACGACCTGAAGCGGGCCATTCTCCAGCGGGTCGGCCGGTCGCCCGAACAACACCGCCAGCACTTCCGGTCTCTGGATTGGGGCGACGCGGGCCGGCCCTTCGCGTTGGCCCAACAGCTCCGGGACTCGTGCCGCAAATGGCTCCGGCCCGAGGAAAGCGACGTGGACCAAGTGATCGATCGGGTGGTACTGGAGCAGTTCATCACGCGGCTGCCGAAGAAGACGGCCGAATGGGTCCAGTGCCACCGGCCCACGTCGCTGGACTCGGCCATCGATCTGGCGGAGGACCACATGGTGGCGTGCCCAGGGGTCGGCGACAATACCACTAATGCTCTCTCTCTCTCTTCCCCTTCTCTCCCCTCCCCTTCTCTCTCTCGCCCTGTCCCTCTGCCTAGGTCGAGACCACCAGGACCTCCCCGGGCCCCGCCCCGGAGCCGGGGCCAAGCCTACCTCGGGTCCTCCCGGTTCCCGCCCAGGGGGGCGGGGCCGACGACGGGCGGAGTGGATAGTGCTTCCGTTTCTCCGCTCTCCCCGCGCCCCGTCTCCAGCCCACTCCCCGCCACCGGAGCGGCGGGTAGGTCTGGGCTGGCTTGTTGGCGTGCGCGACCCGGACCATTTTATCGATCGGTGCCCGGTGATGGAGGTGGGGTTAATGGTCCGGGTCCCGGACGGTCCCCAGGTCACCCCCGGTCAGGCGGGCGAGTACCAAATACCTGTGAGTATCGAGGGGGGTACGTATCCGGCCTTGGTGGATTCAGGTTGCAACCAAACCTCCATTCATCAAGGCCTGATTCAATCGGAGGCATTGGATACAAGCCGCATGGTTAAGGTGCGGTGTGTGCACGGGGATGTGGTGGAATATCCGGTGGTCCCAATATCTATTAAATTTCGGGAAAAGCATAGAGTGGAGGTGGCGGTTAGTCCCCACCTCCGGCATCCACTGATTTTGGGGACGAATTGGCCTGCTTTCCCGGTTTTATTAGGGGCTTTAAATGTGGATGCTTCTTGGGGAAAGAAGGCACGGGAGGAGGGCGCGAGTGCAGCTGGGCGAGTCGGGCCGGGACCCGGGCTGCTGCCTCAGAGGAACCGACCGGGATCGAGACTAATTCTCTCGGACCGGGATGACTTTCCTCTGGAGCAGTCCCAGGATGAGACATTAAAACACGCCTTTCAGCAGGTCCGTTCCATCGATGGCCAGGCTCTCCAGCCAGCGCTCCCGCCCTCCTATCCATATTTTGCCATTATAAAAGATCGGTTGTATCGAGTGACCCAAGGCGCTCAGACCAAAATAGATACGACCCAGTTATTAGTTCGAAGAGCCGCGGGAAATGCTTTTCCACGCGGCTCATACAAATCCTATGGCGGGACATTTGGGACAGGCGGCTACACTGAATCGTCTCATGACCCGGTTTTTCTGGCCAGGCATTCATGACAGCGTGCGCGGGTGGTGCGCGGACGTGTCCGGAATGTCAGTTAGTGAATCCTGGCCGCCCCAAAGCGCCTTTGCGGCCCCTTCCATTAATGCAGGTCCCGAGAATTGCGATGGACCTCATCGGGCCATTAGAGCGATCCGCACGGGGACACCGCTTTGCATTAGTCATAGTGGACTATGCAACGCGGTATCCGGAGGCAGTTGCTCTCCGCAACATTTCCGCGAAGAGTGTTGCGGACGCGCTGTTTCGTCTTATCTCCCGGGTGGGGTTCGAAGGAAATCCTCACCGATCAAGGCACGGCGTTTATGTCACGGACGTTACGCGAACTGTACGGGTTATTGGGCATTAAATCGATTCGAACTAGCGTCTACCACCCACAAACAGATGGTCTGGTCGAACGGTTTAATCGCACGCTTAAATCCATGATCCGGAAGTTCGTACAGGAGGACGCCAAAAATTGGGACAAGTGGTTAGAACCCCTCTTATTCGCTGTGCGGGAAGTCCCACAAGCCTCCACGGGGTTTTCCCCGTTCGAGCTCCTCTATGGACGCCAGCCCGAGGTATTGGATGTCCTGCGAGAGACTTGGGAGGAGGGACCGTCTCAGGGCAACGAAATTCAATATGTGCTGGACTTGAGAACAAAACTCCACACGTTGGGGCGGCTATCTCGGGAGAATTTGTTACAAGCCCAGGACCGCCAAAGCCGGCTGTATAACAGGGGAACGAGGCTACGCAAATTTTCACCGGGAGAGAAGGTACTCGTATTACTCCCAACGTCTAGCTCTAAATTAATGGCTAAGTGGCAGGGACCGTTTGAGGTCGCACGACAAGTCGGGGATCTTGATTATGAGGTTATACGGTCCGATAGAGGAGGGGGGCGTCAGATATATCACCTCAATCTCCTAAAAAAATGGAATGAGGCCGAATCAGTGATGTTGGTGTCGGTGGTTGGCGGAGAGGAGGATCTCGGGCCAGAGGCGAACATCAAACGGCAATCTTTCGCTCTGGCCCCAGGGGGAGATCACCTCTCCCCGGCCCAACTCACTGATTTGACAACATTGCAGGCGGAATTCGCCGACGTGTTCTCGCCTCTACCGGGCCGTACGAACCTCATTCAGCACCACATTGAGACCGAGCCGGGCGTGGTAGTTCGCAGCCGGCCGTATAGGTTACCTGAACATAAGAAAAAGGTGGTTCAGGACGAATTAGGCGCGATGTTAGACATGGGAGTAATCGAGGAATCTAACAGTGACTGGGCCAGCCCGATAGTTTTAGTTCCGAAAACAGACGGCTCTGTCGGTTCTGCGTGAATTACCGCAAGGTGAACGCTGTGTCGAAGTTCGACGCGCGTATCCAATGCCACGGGTTGACGAGCTGTTAGATCGGCTAGGCACGGCTCGGTTTTATTCGACATTGGACTTAACGAAGGGATATTGGCAGATCCCCTTGTCTCCATTGTCCAAAGAAAAGACGGCTTTCACAACGCCGTTCGGGTTACACCAATTTGTCACCCTTCCTTTTGGATTGTTCGGGGCACCCGCGACTTTTCAGCGGCTCATGGACCGGATTCTGCGGCCCCATGCGGCATATGCGGCTGCCTATCTGGATGATATTATCATTTTTAGTAATGATTGGCAGCGGCATATGCAGCATTTGAGGGCCGTCCTGAGGTCGCTGAGAAGGGCGGGCTCATGGCCAATCAAAAGAAGTGTGCGATTGGGCGTGTGGAAGTAAGGTATCTGGGCTTCCACTTGGGGCATGGTCAGGTGCGGCCCCAAATTGATAAGACTGCGGCGATTGCGACCTGTCCGCGCCCCAAGACCAAAAAGGAGGTAAGGCAGTTCTTGGGGCTGGCGGGATATTACAGGCTTTATTCCCAATTATTCGGACCTCACCAGCCCTCTGACTGACCTTAATAAAAGGAGGTGCCAGATACGGTCCAATGGACAGAGCTGTGTCAGCAGGCCTTCACCCAGGTAAAGGCTGCTTTATGTGGCGGGCCGTTATTACACTCTCCTGACTTTTCTATCCCTTTTCTGTTGCAGACCGGCCAGCGTCGGACAGGGGTTAGGCGCTGTCCTGTCCCAGGAGATGGAGGAGCGGCCGGTGCTGTACATTAGCCGCAAGCTCTCGAAGAGAGAGGCTAAGTACAGCACCATTGAAAGGAGTGCCTGGCGATCAGGTGGGCCGTTCTCACCCTCCGCTATTATCTCCTGGGGCGGAGTTCACCCTCTGTTCGGACCATGCCCGCTGCAGTGGCTCCACCGCATGAAGGATACCAACGCGGATCACCCGTTGGTATCTAGCTCTTCAGCCATTTAAGTTCAAGGTGATCCACAGGCCGGGTGTTCAGATGGCGGTGGCCGACTTCCTCTCCAGGAATGGGGGCTGCAGGCGGACGGCTCCCGGCCTGAGTCGGGCGGTGGGGTATGTGGCAGAGGGGCGTGGTTCAGCGAGGTCTGCAGCGGGAGAGAGAGGCGGAGACGAGCGGTAAGTGAGTGGGTTGGACACAAACCATCAACACCTGTCTCGTTCAGTAATGGCGCGGGAGAGTATAAGAGCCTGGAGAAACGGAGGACGAGGAGAGAGAGAAGGGACTACTGACGCACACACCTTGAGTTCCCGGATGCAAGAGACCCGGAAGTGACGACGAGTTTTGAGTTGAATGTGCACAGTGTGCAAAGCCGAAGATACTTTGAGTTTGTTAAATAAAAGCGTCAGTAGTCCCAGCCGACCCCTGTGTCCTCTTCCCTTACCCAAGAACCACTACACTAGGTGTCCCGTGACCCCATGCTAAGAGGTGTTTTTGAATAACAGAGACAGATGTTGACTTCTGAATGAACTCAAACATAAATCTTCTTCTATGATACAATTTTTCCTCTACAATTCCTCCTTTTATCATTCTTTGATAATTCACAAGAAAAATGTTAAATGTATATATGAATGTTGTTCTTCTCAAGTCGCACAGTCCAAGCATCGAAAAGGGCACCACGGCTTTGCTTTGCTCCAGTCTTTCAGATGGCAAGATGAATCGCACAGCTGTACGCCCAGAAAGAGTTATGAAGATTAGTCTTTTCTGCTCTGTTAATGAAAGGACACACCTCTCTGTAGATTGTGCAACTCTGATTCTGTGGTCTTGCAATAGGTTCTAAACTTGTTGTCTCAGCTCCACGTTGTGCCAGTGTCTCTGCTCCTGAGGTGATAGCGGCAAATGATGTTTGTGTGACCTCCGTCCGCACAGACGTGTGCCTCCAGCTCCTCTCGGCTCCTTCTCCCCGACCACTGGTGGGATCTTTCTCAGCTACCTTGATGGCGGTTTTTGTCATCAGAAGCACGACAAAAGGCCCTAGTCACCTTTTCACTATCCATCTGTTCCTTCTGTAGTCCCATATCACGACATCAAACATCTGGTCTGATGTTATGTAAAGGAGTCCCTTAACCTGCACACAGATCTTAGACACAGAGAGAACATTTCTTTTGCAATAATTCACAAATTATATTGATGTAAGCTATTGTTTACCCCTTCAATTAAACAGTCTCGAACAGACTCAGATTTGCTCTAGGCCTTTCCTTCTACAAAATTGTTCATAAAAATACTGTACCCCAGACAGTTTTCATCAGTTTTTATTTAACTTATTCCCCCTTTGGCTGCCTGATCATAAATGCAGCCATCTAAACATAATGGTCAAAGAATGTTTGGGGTAAACAAGGCTTGCCATCACCACACCATTTTGAATAGTGCAGCCACAGTTTCCACAGCTGTTTCTCCGCTGTTGTGGCGAAGGTCTCCGTACTCTGTAAAGAAGTGAAAGCTTTTGTGGTTATTTCAAATATCAAAAAGACATTATGGTTCCTTTGACTGCTTCTGCCTCGGCCTTCGCAATCTCATCTGCCTGTTTAAATTAAATCTTTGTTATTAATGTGCGCGCATTCACAGATATCAACCTGGCCAGTCAAGAAAATTGTGTCTTGAGAAGCAGACACAGTTGAACCATTCAGAATTGGCGCCCATCCGATATTACAATTTTCCTGTGTTTCCACAATGCCCCAAAATTATGCCCAACTCCGAACTCAAAACGCAAATCTGTTCAAATTGTTACACTTTTACCTTTCATCAGCTTGCATATTTCAGTCAGGGCTACAAGCTCCAGTCTTAACCAGGCAATCTTTATCCTGATTCTTTCGTGTTTCAGTGAAAGTTAATATAAAATCTGTATTTCAAATCTGGAAGCCAGGCTAAATGAGTAAGCTCTGTTACTGCACTCCTGTCAATTTAGGGGTGTGTGATACCTTCAAAATCCAAACACACGACACCTTGTTGCTTTCAAGTGTTTTAACGACACATCACACATCCCTAGGCCAGACCCTCAGTCACTCCTCAGAGACCAAATACATGATTAGTGTAAAGGAAGAAAAACAATCATTGATTCTCTTGATAAATCCAAATCATCACAGACCCCAATGTTGTCCAATTCAAATTAAACGACAAAAAAAATAAGTAAGATAGATAAAAATCCATCTAAGTGCTTTAAATCTCCATATAAACATCCTTCAGTTTGTGCTTTGGCCACAGTTCAGAGGACTCCTCTGCCCATGCAGGCCGTATGTTTGACATGCACTGATTCTCTTGTGCATCTGTCATGGTTGTCATTATCCTCTCTAACTCAACTTCATGTTTATATTCAGATCTAAATGCTCCCAGTTTCTCACTGAACATCATATTCTTGTCAAACTTCCTCCAGTCTGTTGTTTCAACACAATTATTTTACAAACCACCCTGTTTTTGTTCAAAATTACTGTTTCCATCAACTGCAATTTCACTCATCATATCTAACCATTTATAACATAAACCTAAATTTGTTAATGTTAAAACTTTTCATCAAAACGACATGATAATCTATTCGTATTACATTCAATCAGCTCGTTCACTCATCTTTCTCTTGTGACATTATGCTTAATCATATTCAATACCCAATTCTTTATCAAAATCTTTCCAATTAATTAGGATTTTAAAGTACATTTTCCTTTCAATGTCTTGAATCTTCTTTTCCTTCTTTCCCTACCTTCATGTTCCTCCTTCACTACATCCATAAACCTCCTCTTGGTCTTCCTTAAACCTCCTGTCTTTTCCTCAGTGTGACTGTCTCCAAACCGCACATCATCACTGTTCTCACTACTGTTCTGCACACCTTCCCTTTCATTCTTACTGTAACTCTCACACAACAGACCTGACACTTTTCCACTCATTCCAACCTGCCTGCACACACACACTTCTTCACCTCTCTAGACTTTCGTCCACCTGCTCTCACTACAGATCACAATGTTATCCTCAAACATCATAGTCCATGTAGATTCCTGTCTGACCTCCTCTGTCTCACCTACGGCCCACCTTTCCACTGTCCACTGCTCTGCAGAAATCCAAAATATTACTGTCCTCCATCTCAATCCTAGTCACACAGAAAGCCTCACAGCCTCTTGTTTTGTTTTTGTTTTTTCTTCTTACATTAATTGTAGTTCTCTAGATAAATTAATGTCCTGCCTCCATTTAATGGAGGAAACACAAAAATAAAACTTTTCATTTTAAAGTTTATATTCCTTTGTTCCCTCTGGCCTTTCATAATTGTGACGGATTCTCTGGATAATTTAGATAATGACTTAAGCCAATTTGTCATTTTGTCTCTGTCCTCAAGTCTATAATTTTTACGCTTACTATTTTAACTAATCCAGAGAGTAATTCAAATCCTCATCATAAATGACAAAAGTAGTCATTATTATTACCAGTAACAGACCAAGCTGGATATCAATCCACTTAAAGCTCGTCCATGTTCTGGATCATCTTTTATCAGAATCACTCAGAATAATACGCTTCTTTTAAAGTTTGCCGTTTGGCTTAACCCATAGTGATAAAACAATCAGGGCATAAATATGAACTGCTCATTCTCAAAATTTGCTTCTACTTGGTTTCTTAATCATTTTCAAATCATGTCTGTTCACTATTAAGTTGTCTTTAGAAAAGTCAGCTGGGTTGTTTTGGTTTTGTCTACGCTTTAACATGGCCGATTACAGACACTGTGCCATCCCCGCCTCCACAAGCAGCCTCTCTCTCTCTCTCTCTCTCTCTCTCTCTCTCTACACACACACAGATAATCTTTTCAACAGCCTCTGAGATTTTAACTCAGAACAAACTATAATCTTTAGTTTAAATACCTTTGTTATCCAGACCTTCTCTTTGAACTTCAAAAGCTGTCCTCATCTTAAAGCCATCACCATGTTTCAGAATGATCCTATGCCATATCTAATGACCTGCAGGATTTAAGACTATGATAGAGACATATTAGTTCAATATCACACAGTTTTACTTATACCAATTAATACATTTTGTTCTGTTCTCCATAAAATTTATGACAATTCACAGCATGGTCTCAGCTGGCTCTTGAATGCCCCCTACGATCATAACTTTCCCTCAGGGTGCTCCTGGCATTCCTGGCATTCAAACACAATATATATATGCGGGTTTTTTTTTTTTTTGGTGAGCGGTATTGAGGAACCTTGCTTTTGGGCGGACTGCTGTGTCTGTCTGGACTCTCGGCCCCTACAAAACACAGCTTCCCCCACACAATGATGCTGCTGGCCTCACAGACATCTGCTCGACTCATACACACCTCACATAGACTCCACCCTCCTTTTGGGGCGGAGTCTCAGTGTCTACGTGATTTCCCTGTCTTAGGTCGTCCCCCGCTGGCCAAAAGGGGATCTTACCCGTCTTTGGGAAAATCACTGCGTGCCCACTGCCCGCCTTGAGATCTTTGACCTCAACAGGATCAGCTGTGTTTTGGAACTTTGTGGAAAGTGCATTCAAGAGTCATCAGAGCCATCTGGTCTGCTTACTATAGGTAGAACATGGAGACAGGTTAATTATAACGATACAACTAAATCACTAAAATCCACCACTCAGTGGATTTAGCCAGAACAACTGTCCTTTCAGTATAATGTTCTGCTACCTTTGTGTCTCGATCCATCGGTCCTGTACATGGTGAAGGCTTAGATCAGACACAACATTTTCAGTTCTATATTTTAAAAACATCTCGTTTTGTAAAAACATCTCATTTTGTTTCATCAAAATATCTATCATTGCCCTCCATGGCAATCCTTTAACTATTAGTCAAAAATGTCATTTTTATCAAATCATTGTCTCTATGATTTTCAACTGATGCCCTGTGTTTAATCATAAGTATCTCATCACTTATGACACATGCTCAGATAACAGCTTTGTGCTAAGTTTGAATGAGAGAGAGAGACTCTGAGGCCTTCAGGGCTGGCACACTGCATCTTCATCTGCACTGCAACTTTTCACTCTTTACACAAGCTAGTGAGATCTGGTTAGAAATTAATATTGTTTTCAAATAAACTTCAGACATTTTCCTTTTAAACTCTATCCTTAGACTGAAATCACACTTTCAAATCACCTCAGATTGAGTGTGTGTTACTCAAGCTAGGCCACAGCACCAGCAATGACGTGGTGGTGCCAGATTCAGATAAGCAAATCAGCATTTATTACAGCTCAGCTTTATCTTTTGAAACCAAAGCATCAACTTCTAGGGTTTCCAACTGTAACGAAGTTCGTTGTTGGAAGGAAGGAGGCGGGAACCGGCGAACATTCAAAAGATTTTAATCAAAATAAATAAACAAAACAAAAGTAACCGCTGGCAGCCCTCACGGACGACTGCCCGCAAAACACACACACATAAAAAGAGACCGTTCAGGGCAGCCCATCTCACGGACGACTGCCCACCGACAAAACCAAACGAAAACAAAACTCAACATAAACTCCAGGCCTGGTCCTCTCTCCTTCCGCTGAAATCTTTCAAATCCTCCTTTTATGCTCCGTCACTCGACCACAGCACCAGAAATGACGTGTGTGACGCAGCTGGCACTCATCATCACTGCCCGGTCAGCTCGCGGTCCTCGCCCGCTGCTCGCCACACCAACATATTAACTTACCTAAAGTTATTTCAACAACCCAATATTCAGTGTAATAAGCATTATCAGAGATTTGCAAAAGTGAGAAGAGCAAGAACATATTTATTATAACCCTATTGTTATTTCATTATTTTCTTAGACAGAGTTTAAATCTCGTCTCTGTTTTCATTTCTTTTACTGGGTTTAGTGTGGAGGCCTCATTTGTCACACCTTCGACACCTTATGGGTGAGTGGACACAGCCCCGCTGACCACAATTAAAACACTCTGTGTCATTCAGCAATTCATGGTATCTTTCATCTGCTTTTTCAAATCAAAAATCACATCAGATTCCCACAGTTACTGGGATCTTTCCTTCAGGGTTTAATGTTATCAGATTCCCACAGTTACTGGATCTTCCTTCAGGGTTTAATGTTATCAGATTCCCACAGTTACTGGGATCTTTCCTTCAGGGTTTAATGTTATCAGATTCCCACAGTTACTGGGATCTTTCCTTCAGGGTTTAATGTTATCAGATTCCCACAGTTACTGGGTCTTTCCTTCAGGGTTTAATAGCATTCCACCCATTTTACAACCCATGATTATTCATTATACACTAACATCTAGAAATTTGAATTTCTCTTGTTCTCAATTAATTTATAGCCAGTTAAATTTATTTTCTAAACATAATTAAAACATTGCTGCCCCTTTTCTTAATAAGTTCTAATTATTTCTTTAAATTGCTGGCTTCAGAGCTGGCTTACAGCTCTCTGCCTGAAAAACTTTATCCGGCCTGATCAAGTTACTGATCATGTCTCTCAAATTGTTAGCTCTAATTTAGTTATCACAAACTGTTATCCATAATCAAAGTTCATACTCACCAATGATCTTTAAACAGCTGTAGTTTCTGTGTGATCAGACAACATCTTCCTTTCCTGTTATCTGCTTCTTATAACAATCTTCATTTGCATTTCTCACACACACATCCCCCACAAAAGCCCTTAGATTTGTCTCCTCTCCTCAACAGATTATTTCACCCTCTCATCCTGTTGACTCACAGCGTTTATTTTCTTTTGGAAATCATGATATTTAATTAATTTCTCTATATCCCCATACATCTCTGGCCATAATTTTTTCATTTGACAAAATACCGGTGTATCATATTCTGCTAGCTTCTTTGGGATTTTCCATAGTGGCAGTCTTTCTGTGGTCTTTGCGTGCACGCTATTAATCTGTCGGACGCCTCCGCACAGATCTGATCCTTCACCCAGAACAGACGGGCGGACGCTTCCAGCGCCCTCTGTGATTCAATTCTCCCAGAATATCTTGATCGCATTCCACGATCTCAACTCTCCCAGAATTTCTTAATCACCCTCTGTGTGATTTCAACTCTCACAGAATTTCTTGATCACGTTCCATGATCTCAATTCTCCCAGAATATCTTAATCGCGTTGACCACAGAACCAGACTCCCCCTATGGTTTAACCCTTAGTTTCCCAAATCTTAATTTAACCAAATTCACATTAAAATTCCCAGAATTTTTTAAGTTTGTCTCTTACCAGAGTGTCCCGTTGCCATCTCGGGTTCTTTTTCTCTAATTCCAGTGGTCGGGCCCTCCAGAACCCCTAGAGCAGCCGGCCCTTCTTCCTTAATCAGACGGGTAAGGCTGTGACTCTAAAGTCCAGGATGATCAGTCACCGCTGGCTCTCAGGGTTCCGGAAGGCACATCCAAGGAATCCCTCTTCCTGACACCAAATTGTTGCGGCAAAATAACGTTAACTCTGTTGCATTTCTGAATAAGAGACAAACCTTAGCCAATTGAGTCTTTATAAAGATTTAATTCTTGCAAGAATGAGTCCACAGTCAATACAACCAGATAATGCCTGCATCGAGTGAACTGAGGAACAATAGAAGGCCCAAGCTTTTATACCTCTCAGTGTCTCAGTGTTTTTCCGCATCGAGGAAAAGGTGATACAAATGTCTTTCCCCACCCTTCTGTAACTAATGAAAAGAAAGCAAGGGACACAATGATCCCCCTCCTATCTTCCCCATCAGTGTTTGTGTCAAGGCCTCAAGCGGTGATGGGGTTTATTACATTTTATGTGTGTGTGTGTATGTGTGTGTGTGTGTGTGTGTGTGTGTGTGTGTGTGTGTGTGTGTGTGTGTGTGTGTGTGTGTGTGTGTGTGTGTGTGTGTGTGTGTGTGTTTTAATAAGTGTTACCTAAGGCCCGGGAGAGTCCTCAATCTAGGTGTCCCGTGACCCCATGCTAAGAGGTGTTTTTGAATAACAGAGACAGATGTTGATTTCTGTATGACCTTAAACATAAATCTTCTTCTATGATACAATTTTTCCTCTACATAAGTTACAGGCTCAAGGCATTCTGGTGCACACTCATTCACCTTATAATACACCAATTAATCCAATTAAGAAAGCAATTGGTTCTTGGCGTTTAACTCAAGATTTGAGAAAAGTTAATGAGTTAGTGACTCCTTTGTCTCCAATTGTACCTGATGTGCAAACTGTAATTAATTCTATACCTTTTGAACATTCATTTTATACTGTTGTAGATATTTCTAGTGCCTTCTTCAGCATTCCTGTTGATCGGACTCAGGCATTGTTTGCTTTTACCCTAGAAAACTCACAGCTAACATGGACACGATTTCCACAAGGGTTCAGGGATTCTCCGGCTGTTTTCTCTGCTGTAGTGCATACGCTGAAAAATCCCAAGCTTCCTCCAAACACCTGTCTGCTTCAATATGCAGATGACATCCTCATCACAGGTGCATCTGAGGACATGTGTGCTGCTGCCTCTAGAATTGTCTGTAACATTTTGGCAGAGGCTGGTTTCAAGGCATCCAGAGAGAAACTGCAATGAGTTCAGAGGAGGGTTGAATACCTTGGACATGAACTGTCACAGGGCAAGGTGCAATTGTCTGCTGACAGAGTGAAACCTATTGCTACCTTCAAACACCCAACAACAAGGAAGCAAATGCAAAGCTTCCTGGGACTAATTAATTACTGCAGGTCATGAATGTCCAGCTGTTCTAATCAGGACAAAATCCTGTGCGCTGCTACTCTGGGGGACACAGAGGAAATTACATGGACAGCGGAGATGGACAAAGCATTCAGACATTTGAAATCCTCCTCACAAGACCTCCTGCACTCTGCCTCCCGAGTTACACACAAGACTTTCACCTGTGCGTGCATGAAGGCGAAGGCACAGCCGGGAATCCTGGCGCAGAACCACGGAGGTAATTTTCGTCCAATTGCGTATTTGTCTAAAACTCTTGATTCCGTAGCCAGGGACTCCCTGCTTATTTGCGTGCAGTGGCTGCCACAGCGATCATGGTACAGGATGCTGAACGAATTGTGTTATCACATAAATTGATAATGCACACGTCACATCAGGTAGGAGTCATTATGAGCAATATTTCTACTCAACATATGACTGCTCAACGGCGTTCTGGCTATGAGGCTATGTTGTTAGCTTCTGCTAATTTGATTCTGAAACCAACTTCTGCTATTCATGGCCCTACTGTACATTTGCACAGGTTGCTGACGCAAGGTGAATTTGAGAGTGACGACCACGATTGCCTGACCAGAATCCAAATTTCGATTGCCTGCAGGCCAGATGTTTCTACATCTGTCCTGGAGGAGGGACGGGACTGGTACATTGATGGATCCTGTTTCAAGCCGAATGATAACGAATATTTGTGTGGATATGCCATTGTTGAATTACCTGATTGTGTAATTGAGGCATACTCTTTGCCATATAGGTCAGCACAAGTTGCAGAATTAATTGCTTTGAAGAGCTTGTCAATTGGCAAAAGATCAGTGTGTCAATATATACACTGACTCCAAATATGCATATAGCATAGTCCATGATTTTGCTAAATTATGGGAAGAGAGAAATTTTAAAACCTCAGATGGAAAGCCAATTGCTCACCATAGCAATGTAGCTGAGCTCATTAACGCAGCTCAGCAACCATCAAACCATTGCTGTTATTAAAATAGCAGGACATGTGTCAGGAGAAACAGATGAAGCCAAAGGAAACAGATTTGCAGATGAAATAGCAAAATGGGCTGCGAAAGAAGTGATATTAAGTCCTCATGTAAGTGGGGCACAGATGTGCCTATGATGAATTCATCATTGACTACTGATTTGGACATCAGAATATTACAAGCTAACCCTACGCAAAATGATTTGACTCATTGGTCAGACAATGAAGTAAAACATTTTACGAGATAAACAAGGTAGACTCGCACTACCTGAATCTACGATCGTTATGCTATGTAGACATTATCATGGTGTATCACATGTGGCAAAAAGGAAGGTGATACAAATGCTGAATCGATCTTACTGCATGGCAAATATTCGACGAAATACTCTTTTGATTTTGGATGCTTGCCTGGTGTGTGCTCAAACCAACAAGCACAAGGCAATTAAACCTGACTCTTTACCACACCCTGAGCTACCATTCCAACACTTGCAAACTGATTTTACGCACATGCCTCCTTGCGGAAATAAGAAATATTTGCTTATGATTGTTGACAGATTTTCTAAATGGCCGGAAGCTTTTCCATGTGGAAGAAAAATGCACAGACGGAAGTTAAAGCTCTAGCTACATACCATCGGTTATAGATAGTAATAATGGAACTCAGTTCGCTTCTAAAATCACACAATTGTTAGCCAAAGAGCTTAATATTACCTGGAAATTTCACATACCATATAATCCGAGATCAAGTGGACAAATTGAAAATCTTAATCGGATTATCAAAGATCGTTTTAATAAAGCATGTCTTGATACAGGCAGAAATTGGGTTGATTTGCTACCTGCCATATTGACAGAAATAAGAATGTCACCATTAGCAACAACAAAGATGTCTCCATTTGAAATCTTAATGGGTAGACCTTTCCCGACCCCATGGGTCAAAGGTCGTGCTGGCGATTTTTCCACAGGTGACACGGAGGTGATCATTACGGATTATGTGGATTCCCTAGTCAAAACTTTGAATAGCATCAATGCTGATGTGTCTCTCTCTCTCTCCCTCTACCTGCAGAAAAGCCTACTCATCCTTTCGTTCCAGGACAGCAGGTGCTGATAAAGTGTCTGAAGCCCACAAAACTAGGAGAACCGAAGTATATGGGGCCCGCCACGGTGATTGCTGTGGCGAGAACAGGAGTGCTGGCGTTTTCCAGCCACAGTGGATCCATGCCAGTCGACTGAAAACAGCTCCATCCCAGGGAATGTTCTGATCAACGCGGAGGTGGAAACCAGTGTGCCAAGGAAAGATTTGATGGAAGGAGAACCAAGACGTTCAAAAAGGAAAAGAAGAAAGAAAGTGCTAGATATATAGAACCAGCAATTATCATTGGAGCTCTCCAGCCATGATTGCTAAAGTTAAATTTTATCTGGTGGTGTTGGTGAATGTACTTATTAATATACAAGCTGCTGTTAGCACTGGTAATGAAACTTGGGTACATCATGACAATGAACCACATGCATTGACAAATAGAATTTTAAAGTGAATGAAGAAGAATTCAGGAAATGTTTGCTGAAATGTTAACGGTAAAGAAAGTGATTGTATGTGTATGTAAGTAATGCTGAGATCTGGGTGTGGCAATTTTATTGCCAAAAGGGGCAATTGATAGATTTTGTGTTTTGTGTTGATCTCAGCATAGAGTAAAATGGACATCGGTATTTGTTGTTCTCTGTGAGGCTGCAGTCCAACTTATGGTTTTCAGTATGGAAGCACCCCCACCTATAGCAACAGGTTCTGCTGGGATTGGATGGAGAAAAGGTCCCTGGTTTTTCTGTTAAACGTATGAAGAAGTCTTGCAGGGCCTTTAGGACAAATGGATAGCTGACCAGATGGCAACCATATTAGCCTTGTTATTGTAAAGATCTCACATTCCTTTACCATGAGCTAGATGATGTATTCTCTCTGTGATTGGTTAAAACTTTTCTACCCCCTTTACATCCTATGTATATATTCTGCATCACTGGCCTTAAAAAAATGAGACTCTTTGAGATTCTATGAGATTCTTTGAGATACTCTCCCTCAGCGCTGAGACTTGTTTATTCAACTGCCAATTCAGGATTGGGATGAGGCATTATACAAAGGACTAAGAACCTATCACTGTGTTAAACACACCGCATACTCAAGAACATCAAAGCAAATGCTCAGCTTACATTAATGTGATAGGCTTGCTACGATAGTCGGTGTTACAGATGTTCAGACTCAACACCGGTTACATCACTCACTTTTACACCGTGGCACCAGTGGCGGAACTACTTTTATACATGGGGTGGCCAAGGTTACTTTAGGGGGTCCATAGACCGTGAAAGAATATAATGTGAAATACTTATGTTTTCATTATTGTAACCAATGTAACATTGTATTATAATTAAAAAAAAAAATTGTAGAAATTCACTATTCTTAATTCCAACGGATATTCCACAGCAAAAACTAGGCTACAAGTAGGCTATAAAACTGAAAACAATATTCAATAGCCTATATAGACATGCATCCGATTTCACATGTCTACAGCTTACATTTGGTTAAGACATAGCTGACTGTGTTTACTAAGATACTCGCTATTTTTGGAAAACCTTTATGTATTTATCCATTCAAGCGCAACACGTGCTGTGGATAATGGCCATATGCCGCGCACCAGGCAGCGTCGCGTTCTCATGTTCAAGCGGCAATGCAAAACAGTAAATCCAATCACCATACAGGTGAAAAGGTCCACTTCAAGAATGAAAAAAGTGGCATCGATGTGTTTTGCTGTAAAAACTGCACAAACAGAAACAAAAAAGCTCAAACTATAGACTAATATCTTTCCATAAACACAGACTTTACACAGAAAGAAAAATACTTAAAGTCAATACACTAGTATAGGGTAAAGTCATTATACATTATCAACGTTTTTTTAAGACAAAATGTGTCGTTTAATAGAAAACTATGAACAACAGGATTGAACAACTCTGCGACCCCTTTTATTATTAATAATCTGTTTTAACATTAATAATCTCTGAATATTCAACCTTAATACATGAACATTGTGTCGCGCTGCCGCATACGTCGATTTACGTGCTTCTTTCAATAGGATGTGAAATGGAAATGGCGATCTAAATTTTGGGGTGGCCATGTCAGAGGTGTCCAGACTCCAGTCAAGTGCCACCCTGGACACCCCCTCTGGCTCCGCCACTGCGTTTTTATAGTAATAAAATAATTTAGTTCAGTTAGAGACAACAGACAGTAGAAATAAAAACGTATCGTGTCTGCTTAATGAGTTCAGAGCAACACAAACGCAGCAGGAGTCAGGAGAGCCAAGAGCTGAAAGACCAGATGATCGCGGAAGATTTGGATTCAAAGTTAAATGTAAAGGCGCCAAATTAAGCAAGTTTATCATTGTACTATATTGTTGTTGTGTTTTTATTAAGAACAATTCAAAGAACCCGCTCCTGAATTGGCATATCCAAAACCGAAACTAACATTTATGGCAGATTTTCTTTTTCCTTTTTTTTTTAGAAGAAGTAACAGGTACTTACAGGATAGAAATGTAGCGGAGTAAAGAGTACAATATTTGCCTCTCAAATGTACTTCAGTAAACTCTTGAGTAAACTCATGAGTACTTCCCAGAAATGATACTTAAGTAAAGTACAGATCCCTCAAAATTCTACTTAAGTACTGTACTCAAGTAAATGTACTCCGTTACTGTCTGGCTCTGGCACTGCGGGAGCACTTCAATGAACATTAGAGGTAGCGTTACATGGACGTAGGAAAATTAAGACCTGTTTAAAATTATTTAAGACCTAGAACTCAATACTTCCGCGAATTTAAGACTTTTTAAGGCCTAAAATTTAGATTTTTAAATGTAAGACTTTTTAGAATTTTTAAGACCCCGCGGGAACCCTTCAGATCTCTCCAGAGATGTTAAAATGGTTTCAAGTCGTGGCTCTGGCTGGGCCACTCAAGGACATTCACAGAGTTGTCCCGTAGCCACTCCTTTGTTATCTTGGCTGTGTACTTAGGGTCATTGTCCTGTGTGCAGATGAACCTTCACCTTAGTCTGGGCGCTCTGGAGCAGGTTTTCATCATGGATGTCTCTGTACATTGCTGCCTTCATCTTTCCCTCTGTCCTGACTAGATTCCCAGTTCCTGCCGCTGAAAAACATCCCCACAGCATGATGCTGCCACCACGATGCTTCATTGTAGGGATGGTATTGGCCAGGTGATGAGCGGTGTTAAACTATGTTAAACTATGGTAACCACAAATTAACCATGGCTTTGCTACTCTAACCATAGTTTAACCATGGTATTTGTGGCAAAATTGTGGTTATATAAATGTAATCAATTAGCCAAAAAAACTCAGTTACTACACTTTCACTATAATAAAACCATGGTTATTTTTCATAAGGGTGACACTTGCCATACAGGCCAGAGAGTTTAATATTTGTTTCATCAGACCAGATAGTTTTGTTTGTCATTGTCTGAGAGTTCTTCAGGTGCCTTTTGGCAATCTCCAGACGGGCTGTCATGTGCCTTTTACTAAGGAGTGGGTTCCGTCTGGCCACTCCACCATACAAGCCTGATTGGTGGAGTGCTGCAGAGATGGTTGTTCTTCTGAAAGGTTCTCCTCTCTCCACAGAGAGATGCTGGAGCTCTGTCAGAGTGACCATCAGGTTCTTGGTCACCTCCTGACTAAGGTCCTTCTCTACCAATCGCTCAGTTTGGCTGGGCGGCCAGCTCTAGGAAGAGTCCTGGTGGTTCCAAACTGCTTCCATTTACAGTTGATGGAGGCCACTGTGCTCATTGGGACCTTCAATGCTGCAGAAATGTTTCTGTACCCTTACCTAGATATGAGCCTCGATACTATCCGGTCTCGGAGGTCTACAGACAATTACTCAGACTTCATGGCTTGGTTTGTGCTCTAACATGCACTGCTAGCTGTGGGACCTTATATAGACAGGTATGTGCCTTTTCAAATCATGTCCAGTCAACTGAATTTACCACAGGTGGACTCCAATCAAGTAGTAGAAACATCAAGGATGATCAGTGGAAACAGGATACATCTGAGCTCAATTTTGAAAGTCAATGCAAAGGTTGTGAATACTTGTGTACATGTGATTTTTTGTGTACATTTCACATTTTTAGGAAAATTATAGATATAATTATAGGTCAAACATTAGCCCAGTTAAAGGGATACTTCAGCGATTTAGCTGGGAAGATGAATCTGTATTTAAACTGGGTTATTTATGTAGTAGAAATGTGATTTTTTATTTATTTGGTGCCTTCTAGAATGTGAAAAGACAGAAAATGTATTTTTGTCTCATGGGGATGAAAGACAACAATTCCCAGAATATACTGGGTGGCTGCCCAACGAGGCCACTCTGGCTACTGGATTACTGGATCATTTGAGTTAATTTTCATAAAATCAGTTCAGTTAGAGACACTACAATTAAAAACTGAACGTGTCTGTTCAATATGAATGTGTCTGTGTCCTATCATTGTTATGCTGTTGACACACAACTTTATATCAAAACTGCCCCAAGCCCCTCCACAGCTCTTTCACGACTCACCGCATGTCTTGAGGAGATAAAGGCATGGATGGGAAGAAACTTCCTCCAGCTGAACTCCAGTAAAACTGAGGCACTACTGGTTGGCACCCTCATCAGATCCACTTCTCTCCCTTATCCCAGCTCATCTTTGACGACCAGGTCATCACTTTCTCCTTCTCAGTCACAAACCTAGGGGCTCAGTTTGACCCCCAGCTGACCTTCAATGACCATATTAAACACATCTGCAAAACCTCTTTCCATCACCTTCGAAACATCTCCAAACTCTGCCCCCTTCTAACATTTGCCGATGCAGAGAAACTTGTCCATGCCTTTGTCTCCACCGCAACGGACTACTGCAACGGACTCTTCATTGGGATTTCTGGAGGAAATATCCAGATGCTTCAGTACATCCAGAACAGCGCTGCCAGAGTCCTTATGAGAGTCCGTAAATATGATCACATAACTCCTACACTCACTGCACTGGCTCCCTGTTTCATCCCGAATCGACTACAAAATCCTCCTGCTCACACATAAATGCATCACCGGACATGCACCGCCATATCTACAAGAACTCATCACTCTGAAATCCTCCACCTGCACCCTCAGATCATCAACCACCTCCCCAGTGAGCTGAGAGCAGTACAGAGCCTGGACCATTTTAAAGCAGAAAGGCTTTTATGTGTTGATTGTTTTTATTATTCTATATTTTTATTTTCTATTGTTATTTTTCCCCTGTAACACTTTCAGATTCTTCGGAATGGAAAGTGCGTTATAAATAAAATCTATTATTATATAATGTGAGTGAGCCGATTGAGTGCCACGGCACAAACGCAGCAGGAGTCGGATTACATTCATCACATGAGCTGAGGTAATCGCAGGATTCGTGGCCGCATTCACAGCACGTGATCAGTCTGGCGTATTTTCAGTTCATGTCTTTGGAAGCTTAACTTTTATAGGAATTCATTTGAAAAGTTGAAACACTCACTTTGCTCTCCACCGCTCCGTTTACATGAGTCTCCGCAGCTCCCCAAACCGAGTGCTATATTCGAATGATCGTGAAAATTTTTTTAAAAGTGTCCTGGCTCTTCCAAGCTTTATGATGGCAGTGAATGTTGCTTGTTCTTAAAACGGTTGATGTGCTAACAGACTTTTTCCAAAGACACTACATTTCTATAAAGTAAATATTCAACAGAAGCGCGTCAACATAAAAGTGTCAGATGTGTCAGTGTCAGTTTTGTGTATTATTTGTGTAACTTTAGAGACTAAACTCACCTGAAAGCAGTGAAAACAACAAATAACATAATAACACGTCAAAGTTGATTCATTTAACAACATGAATTAAGTGAATGTCCCATATGAATCCAAATGTAATAATGTAATTATCTGTAAAGTTATAAAGACCAGTGGACAACGTCGCTACAACGTTCTCCGTGGTATAAACTCGCGAGTCGTCGCAACGTCTTTTGAGGACGTGTATTCACACACACACAGTATTCTTAAGGTGAAAGGAAAGTGCCAGAGTGTAAGTTGTTATTTGCATGTGAATGAAGATGCTATTTTTCAACAAGTAGGCCTATGTTCAACATTAATGTTGAATTCTCAATGTTTATTTTCATTTTTTTTGTTTTGTTGTAAAATCACTTTCTGTATTAGCTTAAAGCCCCCAAGTTTACAATAGTTACTGTATTCTTGTATAGTCTTTTATTTTGGAATTTTAAGAGCAATATTGCAATGTCAAGGAATTCATGTTTTTTTCTTTTCATTCAGATATGTAAATCATGCCTAACAGCAATATGTACAAATTGCTATTTGGCAATTAATGGGGAGATCATCGATAATCAAATTTAATCGAAATCGAACCGGTTCGGAAAAATGAATCGTTAGATGAATCGATCGAAAAAATAATCGCTAGATTAATCGTTTAAAAAAATAATAGTTTATCCCAGCCCTAGAGTGAAGTACAAAGCCTATAATAAATAATGGTTTAGCATACAAATACCAAATTGATTCGAATGAGGCTACGTGAGCCTAACGCTACACTCACACGGGGCGTCGGCGTCAACGCTTGACGAAGGGCGTGGCTGAAGCTTGGTGCTGACGCGACCGTCATAGTGACAACAACCAATCACATTACTTGCCGCTTGGACCACAACACAACACAAAAAAAAGCGCCTTTTTTGACAGCTAGTCTGTGTGAGACGAAATGGATGCCGGTTTGGTTGTACGTGCGAATAATGATTGCCAAATATACCTGCCTTTGAAAAAAAACGAACATGCCCCTTTGACACCCTTACTCGAGTGTTTAACTGACATCAAGTCCTGGTTGGCTCAACATTTTTTAATCTTAAATGAGGGGAAGACAGAAATAATGTTGTTTGGTCCTATTGGACATTTGGTTGACTTAGATCCCCTCAAAAGCCAGGTATATCCTACAGCCACCAGCCTTGGTGTAACTATAGACAGTGATTTTAAAATGGATAAACAAATTAACACTGTCGTAAAATCGATTTTTTTTCATCTTCGTCTTTTAGCTAAAATTAAACCTTTTTTATCTTTTAAACATTTTGAGCAAGTCATGCATGCCTTTATTTCGTCACGTCTTGACTACTGTAATGCACTTTACACTGGAATATCTCAAAATGCGCTACAGTTAGTCCAGAATTCTGCTGCACGACTTTTAACAGGAACCAAAAAACACGAACACATTACCCCCATCCTTGCTTCACTGCACTGGCTTCCTGTTCGATTTAGAATAGATTTTAAGATTTTATTGTTTGTTTTTAAAGCTTTGAATGGATTGGCACCACAGTATATAACGGACCTCATTAAAATGTATACGCCGTTGCGTTCACTGAGGTCTGAGGGCCAATTACAGCTTTTGGTTCCTAAGACCAGACTTAAAACTAGGGGGGACCGGGCTTTCGCAGTGATTGGCCCAAGATTGTGGAATGCACTGCCTCCCATTGTCAGAAAGGCACCCACAATTGAATGTTTTAAGTCTCGTCTTAAGGCCCACTATTATTCTTTGGCTTTTAACTCCACGTGAGATAGGTGGTCCTGTGTCTTATTTGTTTTTCTTTGTGTATTTTTGTTTTTTCCTTGTATTGTTAATATTTGTATGTGCAGCACTTTGGAAACTGATTGTTGTTTGTTAAATGTGCTATATAAATAAAGTGGATTGGATTGGATTGCGAATGCGATTGCCCGTGTAGAATACAAGCATGATACATACCAGATTCTCCAACCGTCTCTGCCACCTCCTTCCAGGCCTGGTCTCTCCGGTTTGTGTCCCGGTATGTAAACAAAGATTGGTCGTAAAGGACCGGGTGATTACCAACCGCAATAATTAGTTTTTCCTCCATTTTAGATCGTTCCTCGTCATTCACACTTTTCATTCACCGGTGTTTTAAACGAACGCTATTGGCTAGCGTCTGCTTGTTAATTTTAAAAATAATTTTAACCAATTAATTGTTGGTTAATGCACTAGGATATTTGCATAGGGTGATCTGATTGGATGACGCCTGCGTTGGCGCTTGAAAAGTTGAGAAATCTTCAACTTTTGCCGCTTGCAGCGCGAGCATAACACTGCATTCACACGGGGCGTCAGAGTTATCGCTTCTCATTTACTTTGAATGGGTGACGTCATGCGTTGCCGAAATGAACTGTGGGTTCCGTCGCGGCGCTTCACCGCGCTGCAAGCGGCAGAAGTTGAAGATTTCTCAACTTTTCAAGCGCCAACGCAGGCGTCATCCAATCAGATCGCCCTATGTAAATACCCTAGAGCAGCCGCTAGCCAATTGCGTTCATGCAAACCTATAGCAGACGTGTGATTGGCTGTTGTCACTATAACGGCCCCGTGTGAATGCAGCGTAAGGCCGCGTGTCCACTAAAGCATTTTTAGCCAGCTGAAAATGCTTTACTGATCAGGACAAAAATAATGTTTTTAAGTGAACTCTTAATTTATGTAAGACACAGATATTGGGCTCTTACTCAAATAACATTTTACTTCAGTTAAAACTTAGCCTGACGTGGTCATACTCAATTCTAGTCAGAATATGAGTCTGATACCGCTCCATTGGGCTTTGATTATGGGGCGTGTTTCAACCGAACCAGGAAAGACCTCAATTGGATAGACCCACAACCAATCAGAGCAACGAAGCGACGCGTAAATTTAGTTGTAAAATGTCAACAGAACTCAACTGCACTGTGTTGCCAAGTCTGTTTTTTTCTCCATGTCCGTGGGTTGAAGCGACCCCAATTATGTGATACATAGACCCAGCAAAGCGAATTTTAGCAGGCAACCTTGCCAAAATAACATATTTTGCCAACCAAATGCCATTTTTTTTGAAAGCTATTGTTTTGGGCTATAGTTTTGAGTAGCAATTGCGCGACATTAAAAAAAAACTCGGCAAGCGGGGCTACATTCGGCTGGCATCCAGGCTAGTTAAAACTCATTAGAACTAAACATATTTAAAGAGAAGAATGTGTAGTCCTTAATTCATGGGATCCAGGCTTTAAAAAAAAGCTAAATTGTTAAAATATTATCCTTTGTAATTGCTCTAGTGAAAAGTTACCGTAATTCTTGCGTAAAATCCAAAGTTAAACTGTAGTGATTAGTAAAATCATGGTAGTCACAATTCTCAGAGTCATGCTTCTCATATTGTTGTTCCAAATGTACTTTTATTTGCTTTGTATAATTTAAAGGTTCTGTGAAAGTGTTTTAAATGTTAATGTGGTACTAAATCAAGGTCAAACATTAGCCCAGTTAATAAAACAATATTAATGTATTTTATTTCATAGCTTTTGAGCAGGGGTTTTGTTTTATTCATGTTTGCATTATTTTTGTCAGTGCTGTGTCTCTCTGTTGGCACTGTGACCCTGTCCACCTAGTGGATGAACATGTGATTTCACCAACAGCTCTCTCTCACGGTGATATTTTAAGGGATTCTCAACTCTGGCCCTCGAGATCCACTGTCCTGCAGAGTTCAGCTCCAACCCTGATCAGACACACTTGAACAAGCTAATCAATGCCTTCAGGATTACTAGAAACTTACAGACCGGGAAGATTGATCAAGGCTGGAGCTAAACTGCAGGGAATTGAATCTCCAGGGCTAAAGTTGAGAACCACTGTTTTAAAGTGTAAAAAGTTTATATGCAAGATAAATCTATATTTCATATATTACTTTAGCATCTTTCTGTACAATGTTAAATAAAGATGTTTTTATATATTCTTTGAATACATTATTCGGCCTCATTCTTGACCTCTGAAAAATATTAGCAAACATCACGACAATGCATTTGTACAATAATTTTTCATCTCTTGCCGCACAAATAAGGAAATCTATAAAAAGTGTTATATAGTAGTCTCATAGCTTTCACATGAGCACCCAACAATATAACCGCTGAGAATAACAGATCTATACTTTGGCAAAAAGCATTTTGTGATATAAAACAAAATCACTTCATATTGCTTCTGGATTCTGCCGTTACTTATATTAATTTAGCAGACACTTTTATCTAGAAAATAATAAATTAATCAGTGATAAAATTCATATTCAAATCTTGTGTTTTAAAAGGTGACAAACATTAATCTCATCATCCCCGCGGGTGTTTCTGTTGAAAACACAGTTAAACAGTTCTAGGAAGATGCTGATCACAGGGGTGAGAAAAAAACAAACAGTTGAGTGTGAAATGCGAAGATGAGGAGAAAAAAATTTGACCACAGGCTCTTGTGGTGACAAAAACAAATGTGTGAACTTTAGTCATTTCAGTTTATATTCCACCCTGATCTTAGTTTGATCTTTATCTCTCATAGCGACTATTTTAGAATATTTTTTGCATTCATGACTGTTGAACCCTATGAGTTTCTTGACATATACTGATCTTCAGGGCCCGTATTCACAAAACATTTTATCTTAGCACTAAGAGTTCTCCTAAATGCCAGTCAAAGTTCTGTAACGATTTCGACTATGAGTCTAATGTCTCGGGGAATAATTAACTCAAAAGGGATATAATATTCATGAGTTTATGAATATAATTTGCTGGTCGTTCATTACATTATTTAAATTTTCCGATAAGGAAAATGTTTTAATTAAGTACAAGTAAACTTTACGGAATTGCTTGAAATTATCTAACTACGTTTGTCCTGCAAATTAGTTATAGACTTTCAAATCAATTCTCAATAAGGGATTACTGCTTTACGAGCGCATAAGAAACGTTAACTTTACTGATCAGGACAAATTAATATTTCATATGTTCGTACAGTTTATGTTTCATTGACTTCGTGTATGTGGAGAAATAACAGATTCAATTCAGAAGTACCTTTTGTAAGTTTAATAAACACAGACTAAGGCTAACACTACAATTCACACAGAAAGTACATACTAAATATGCATAAAGATAGTAGAAATATATATAGTAAACGAAAGAAATATGGTACCTAACTGAAAATAATGAAAGAAAACAAAAATAAAGAAAGAGAAAGGAGATCACAGCGTTCACTTCAGTTCGTTACAAGAGCCCTCAAGGAATTAAAATCATCCCGAAAAATGATTTAGACAACCTTTCAACAGCAGTTTAGATTGTAAAATAATAATACTTGATTTTGTTTTTGGCTTCTCGTGTATTCTGAGTTCAAATGTCCCGCGCGTTCCGTGGTCCTTTTGCGAGGTCTGTTAGGTGTGGCTCTCGGTTCGTGGAGATGAAGTTCAGCCGGATTCGGGTCTCTTGGAGATGTTCTGGAAGCTGGACTGTTTCCTCCTTTCTGCAGAATGCCCTTGAGGGGCCGAAAGCTGGTGGCAACGTGCGCTTGGCGAAATGCCTTGGGCGGCAAATGCACTTTGATAATAGTCACGTCGGTTCTTATAGATAAGATCGAGCGACACCCATTTTCGGGATGATCCAATCATGCCTGAGAGTTTTTAGGCGCAAAAGGTTCTTTGTTCAGTTGATTACGCCTCTGGCTAATATACGGAGGGGACATGATGCATTTTATCCTTACAAAGCTGGTACTCTTGTACTAATGCATTTTCTGTAAATTATTTTACAAGATTCGGTACGATCGAGTTTTTCTGATTATAATGGTACCATGAAATCACAGGTCTGAGATGTGGGAACCCATAGCTACAGGCTTTCCACGGTCTATTGGTCTACAAAGTTTGAGTGAACATTTATGTAACCCTCCTAATTATTCCAGACCCATATAAAAACACCCAAGCAGAAAATTATACATTTAATAAGTTTTTTAGGTGGATTTTAACCATCTATTCCTCTATCGTCCTGGTGGAATTCCACGTGTGTTTCTTGTGGGTGTGTGTGAGGTGTCCGATATCACGGCCTGGCCATTTTGTGGTTGATAAGAGTCAACATGAAGATCGTTAGTTATCTCCCTTCAAAGAAGTGTGCGTGCCTAGGTGTGTGCGCCGATCTTCTGGCTCTGCCATTTGGGGCAATAAAAGTCAACACGGAGCTTGTTTGTTATCTCCCAAGGGTGATCAGAGAGTTGTCGGTCATTGCTTTCAGACATTGTGGCGCCATTTCGGGCCATAAATTGTATTGGTATGCTGGGGAACAACATGGCCTGGGTTTAGTATGATCTGATAACGCGCTTCACGAGATGCGCAGGGCATTTGGCCGTTTGCCAGATACACAGACCGTCATTGTGGCTACAGTTCTTAGTTACGAGATTTCTCCTAAAACCTATTCCCAAAGCTGCTGAGAATAACTTTTACTAAGGAACAGAGATACGGGGCAGAACTCTGGGTTTGGGCTAAATTCCAAGCTCGGAGCCCTCGATCCCTTCGGACAGTCTTAATATGCTTATGTTTTTACTCTATTCGATCATATGTAAGTGTGATCTTGTAAAAACAACTGCCACAGGTAATCTGACATTACTATTATATATATTTTTTTTTTAATAAAGATACATTTATTATCACTATTGCTTCAATGTTGTATAGTATCTTTGGGTGGATTGCAGCAACAGTCAGTAGGATTGTTTAGGGATTTGATCTTAGCGACTTAGGAATCCCCTTGACTACTCCTAGCATTTCATGGATTTAGGAGCTACTTTTAGTGCTAAAATGCTTTGTGAAATACTCTTAGAGCAAACATTTAGGAGTCCTAAAATTAGGACTGACACGCCTTTTTTAAAGAGTTTCTCCTAAATTGGCAAGTTAGGAGCTACTTTTAGCCTTAAGATGTTTTGTGAACACGGCCCCAGATGTTTGGCCTGATCAAGTCTCTCAGCTGTTAAAATCATTGTTTGGTTTAGTTTGGTTTTGGTCCAGATGTTTTCTGGTCTTTACAAACCATAATGAAGTCAGACCAACTTAACCATCATCTCCATCATCTCTCCCACAGGAAAGAAAAATCCCAAGTGAGATCACTTTAACTTCTCAAATGTTTCTCCTAGAGAACAATGAGGTTTGTTTAAGATCAAATGGAGACTTTTGCTTGAGTCTCTTGTTCCTCCACTTGTCTCCTGAGACAGAAACTCTAACATTCTCACAATGGTCTTCTGTAAAGTTTTAGAAGAGATCTCAACAACATCACACACTGTGCTCAGATATTTCTCCTTAGCTAAAGACTCTGAAGCTCTCACATTTATCTCCTTTGAAGTTTAGAAGAGACCTCAGTAACATCGCATACTGTGCCTGGTAAATAACTTATTTAAGTCAGTTACATAAAAAGGTAGATCTGTTTCATTTTAATTGGAAAAGTAAGACTGATTGCCCTTTGGTTAACTACTACTTAGTCAAAGTAGTTCTTAAGTTATATGCAACTATGCTAAGTTTATGCAACTAGAACCGGAAGGCAAAGCTGATACCTAAATGAGACCTATAAGAGAAAATCAGCCCTTAGTGTCCTGAGCTTAGGGAAAGCTCTGTCAGAGCCATAGCCTTGTGGACAGCACATCAACATTGAAGCACAGCAGTACCTCAGACAGCACGAGTTCAAGTCCCAGCTAAAGGTATACTTTCCTGCTCCTGTTCCCTTCTCGTCTCTCCTATTGTTTACAGTCTCTCATCCAATGGTCCATTAAAGGTGAAACACCCCAATGTCATAAAAGAAGAAAAAAAAAGCATAGTTTCTGAAAACAACAGGCCAATCAGAAGAGAGGCTCATGAATATTAATCAGACAGGCCTGTTCTTATCAGAGCTCCTGGGAACGGAGCTGTAAAATATATTGAGATGGTTTTGGTACTTATACTGCAAATATATATTCTTAAGGACATCAACATCTAAAATAAAACTCCAGAAAGGTGTACAATATGGGACCTTTAACTCCTTTTCTCTCAAATATTTCTCATGTCTCAGCTGCGTCTACTCTTATTTCTCCAAAGGAAATTTAAGAGAAACATCTGAAACTGTTGATACTGAAATGAGAGATATATGAGCATCCCAACTAAGTCTCATGAGCTTAGGAAAAGCAACCACTGAGCAATACATTTTTCCTATGGGCTGAATCACCACATCAAACACTTTACAGCGAGAGATTGAATGATTTACATGTGTTTGTGCAAATACAGTGAGTGTAGACACTTTAACCTTTAAACACACTGTGGTTTAATGCGCTTCAGAAAAATAAATTCTGATAATCAGAATTACTGGAAACTGAAGCTGTCAGGAGCTAAAAGGTGTCAAAAAATCTGCAGTTACTTCTGCTTTTGTGCATGTGGACGTGTGTGTGAGAGAGATGAAGTGTGAAAACAGAGCAGAAACTGACCAGTGCAGTGGAAAGTTTGTTCTTAATATACATATATATATATAGAATGTTTTAATATGTTCATGGCATCAACCTTTTCTTCTGAAATTGTCAGCGCTATTCTTGAAAATGAATGAGACTCTGTACATGATCGACATTTCTGTCTTGACTTTACATATGAATCCATATGACTCTCTTCTGCAGTAATACTGTATTAAACAATAATATTTTTAGTTCTATTAACATTAGTATTTTATGATAATTTTTTTATATTTTAAAATAGATTTTCGACATGTTTAATGTGATCCTGAAGGTCGCTGTGTGATTAATTTAGACCAGTGGTTCTCAAACCTGTCCTGGAGGACCACCAGCCCTGCACATTGTGTGTGTCTCCCTCATCTATCACACCTGATTCATCTCATGAGCTCATACTAGAGACTGCAAGACCTGAAATGGGTGTGTCTGTTATAGGGAGATATTCAAAATGTGCAGGGCTGGTGGTCCTCCAGGACAGGTTTGAGAACCACTGATTTAGACTAAAGGTCAAAATGACAAACATCACACACGGGCAGTCGCAAGGGTGGTGCGAGTGAGAGGCCCTGTGCGAACGTGATGTGCGAGGCCCAGGGGTATATTAACGGAGGTCTACTGTTGCTATAGTGACAAACAATTTATTGTTTATCTGGATATTTAAGGGAAATATATATATATTTAGTTTAACAGCATTAGGTTAAAAACCCTGCAAAGGCAACAAGGCTGACGGTCATCATATATAGATATAAATAGTATAGAGTATAGATTTAAATAGTAATAAAAATACTGAGTGAGTGTCAATGATGGATGGGCTTTCTGTCACTCTACACACAGTGTCACTGAAGTACAGAAATATTAGTGGATACGGTGGACGTTTGGAAGCACCAGAATAGCTCAAATCATCAATTCGACCCAAACCAACTCAACTTGAGAAAATGACAGTAGATTTTTGTCATAGTTTTTGTCATCCAATACTAGTTTTTATTTAGTTATCGTCGTTTTCGTAAGTGAAAAAAGTTGTTGTGAAAATTATGACGAAAATTATTTGCCAACGAAATTAACACTGTATTAAAGATAAATGTATTATCACTATTGCTTCGATGTTGTATAGTATCTTTGGGTGGATTGCAGCAACAGTCAGTAGGATTGTTTAGGGATTTGATCTTAGCGACTTAGGAATCCCCTTGACTACTCCTAGCATTTCATGGATTTAGGAGCTAGTTTTAGTGCTAAAATGCTTTGTGAAATACTCTTAGAGAAAACATTTAGGAGTCCTAAAATTAGGACTGACACGCCCATTATTTTAAAGAGTTTCTCCTAAATTGGCAAGTTAGGAGCTACATTTAGCCTTAAGATGTTTTGTGAACACGGCCCCAGATGTTTGGCCTGATCGAGTCTCTCAGCTGTTAAAATCATTGTTTGGTTTAGTTTGGTTTTGGTCCAGTTGTTTTCTGGTCTTTACAAACCATAATGAAGTCAGACCAACTAAACCATCACCCCATCAGTCTCTCCCACAGGAAAGAAAAATCCCAAGTGAGATCACTTTAACTTCTCAAATGTTTCTCCTAGAGAACAATGAGGTTTGTTTAAGATCAAATGGAGACTTTTGCTTGAGTCTCTTGTTCCTCCACTTGTCTCCTGAGACAGAAACTCTAACATTCTCACAATGGTCTTTTGTAAAGTTTTAGAAGAGATCTCAACAACATCACACACTGTGCTCAGATATTTCTCCTTAGCTAAAGACTCTGAAGCTCTCACATTTATCTCCTTTGAAGTTTAGAAGAGACCTCAGTAACATCGCATACTGTGCCTGGTAAATAACTTATTTAAGTCAGTTACATAAAAAGGTAGATCTGTTTCATTTTAATTGGAAAAGTAAGACTGATTGCCCTTTGGTTAACTACTACTTAGTCAAAGTAGTTCTTAAGTTATATGCAACTATGCTAAGTTTATGCAACTAGAACCGGAAGGCAAAGCTGATACCTAAATGAGACCTATAAGAGAAAATCAGCCCTTAGTGTCCTGAGCTTAGGGAAAGCTCTGTCAGAGCCATAGCCTTGTGGACAGCACATCAACATTGAAGCACAGCAGTACCTCAGACAGCACGAGTTTGAGTCCCAGCTAAAGGTATACTTTCCTGCTCCTGTTCCCTTCTCGTCTCTCCTATTGTTTACAGTCTCTCATCCAATGGTCCATTAAAGGTGAAACACCCCAATGTCATAAAAGAAGAAAAAAAAAGCATAGTTTCTGAAAACAACAGGCCAATCAGAAGAGAGGCTCATGAATATTGATCAGACAGGCCTGTTCTTATCAGAGCTCTTGAGAACGGAGCTGTAAAATATATTGAGATGGTTTTGTTACTTATACTGCAAATATATATTCTTAAGGACATCAACATCTAAAATAAAACTCCAGAAAGGTGTACAATATGGGACCTTTAACTCCTTTTCTCTCAAATATTTCTCATGTCTCAGCTGCGTCTACTCTTATTTCTCCAAAGGAAATTTAAGAGAAACATCTGAAACTGTTGATACTGAAATGAGAGATATATGAGCATCCCAACTAAGTCTCATGAGCTTAGGAAAAGCAACCACTGAGCAATACATTTTTCCTATGGGCTGAATCACCACATCACACACTTTACAGCGAGAGATTGAATGATTTACATGTGTTTGTGCAAATACATTGAGTGTGCACACTTTAACCTTTAAACACACTGTGGTTTAATGCGCTTCAGAAAAATAAATTCTGATAATCAGAATTACTGGAAACTGAAGCTGTCAGGAGCTAAAAGGTGTCAAAAAAAATCTGCAGTTACTTCTGCTTTTGTGCATGTGGACGTGTGTGTGAGAGAGATGAAGTGTGAAAACAGAGCAGAAACTGACCAGTGCAGTGGAAAAATTGTTCTTAATATACATATATTATATATAGAATGTTTTAATATGTTCATGGCATCAACCTTTTCTTCTGAAATTGTCAGCACTGTTCTTGAAAATGAATGAGACTCTGTACATGATCGACATTTCTGTCTTGACTGAAGAGAAAAATTAATTCTGATGGATCCTTATTACTCTTCTGCAGTAACACTGTATTAAACATTCATATTTTTAGTTCTTATAACATTAGTATTTTATGAGAATCTTTTATATATTTTAAAATAGATTTTCGACATGTTTAATGTGATCCTGAAGGTCGCTGTGTGATTAATTTAGACCAGTGGTTTTCAAACCTGTCATGGAGGACCACCAGCCCTGTACATTGTGTGTGTCTCCCTCATCTAACACACCTGATTCAACTCATGAGCTCATACTAGAGACTGCAAGACCTGAAATGGGTGTGTCTGTTATAGGGAGATATTCAAAATGTGCAGGGCTGGTGGTCCTCCAGGACAGGTTTGAGAACCACTGATTTAGACTAAAGGTCAAAATGACAAACATCACACACGGGCAGTCGCAAGGGTGGTGCGAGTGAGAGGCCCTGTGCGAACGTGATGTGCGAGGCCCAGGGGTATATTAACGGAGGTCTACTGTTGCTATAGTGACAAACAATTTATTTTTTATCTGGATATTTAAGGGAAAATAATATAGATTTAGTTTAACAGCATAAGGTTTAAAACCTTGCAAGGCCGACGGTCATCATATATAGATATAAATAGTATAGAGTATAGATTTAAATAGTAATAAAAATACTGAGTCAGTGTCAGTGATGGAGGGACTTTCTGTCACTCTACACACAGTGTCACTGAAGTACAGAAATATTAGTGACGATGGGCGTTTGGAAGCACCAGAATAGCTCAAATCATCAATTCGACCCAAACCAACACAACATATGATGGTCCTGATGGGAGATTCAGACACTGAAGCCGGATCAAACCGGATCTCTGACCATCACAAACACCAGAACCACAGACTCTGGACTTTATGATCGATCACTTACCAGAGGAGAGACCACATTCAAGAGAGTCAATATCAAAGTCTCTGGTGAGTAGAGAATGTGTAAATTGCCTTCACTTCAATATTCACATGTTTAAACCAAACAGATCTCGAGCCCCATTGACTACCATAGTAGAAAAAATACCATGGTAATGAATGGGGTTTAGGATCTGCTTGGTTACAAGCATTCTATAAAGATATTCTAAAATGATATTACATAGTCCCCAGCACGCTCTCTGTGCAAGCAGGTTATCACGTTGGTTATGCTGACAGAAGCTGCGTAATATCATTGTGCCGCTGCACTCATGGTACGGCAGAAAAGTTCCTTGATTATTACGCAGGAATGAGAGTGTAGTTCCTAGACATTTCGGCCTAGAAAATCACAACTTTTCATTTTCCGTTGGTCTTAGTACAGGATGTAACTTCAGAAGAGTCAAGTTTTGAATAGGAAAAATATTGAAAGCTAGATGCTAACGGTCTAATCCGAATTAATGATCTATGCTAAGCTATGCTAAAAGTGCTACCGCCAGACCCAGAGATCGGCTGAATGGATTCGAAAATGGTAAAACTCAACTGTTTAACTCTAGGGGAGTTGGAAAATTAGCCTATTTTCAAAAAAAGTGGCGTGTTCCTTTAAACCAGTACAGCTAATGTTATTGGGCCAAGCAAGGAAAGTGTGCATGTTCCACTGGATGCTTGAGCTCATAATTACCCACAATATCCT
Organism: Gobiocypris rarus; assembly: GCA_023029165.1. Lineage (NCBI taxonomy): Eukaryota > Metazoa > Chordata > Actinopteri > Cypriniformes > Gobionidae > Gobiocypris > Gobiocypris rarus. The sequence goes on from CM040929.1 coordinate 5,711,960, forward strand.
GCACCTGTAAGTCTGTTTGAAAGAGACCTAAATGCACAATTCTGATCCAGTGCTCTTTTTTTCAAACTGTACCTGCTGTTTTGATACTTTTGAAGCTGTGATCCGATTGGTGGTCGCTGCAGGGGTGGGCGTGGCTGTTGTTGCTGTGCTGGTTTATGACATCAGATTTACAAGAAGTGAAGAACACGGAAGACGTCAGCATCAGCCCCATCGAGTGAAATCAGACCAATGGTTTGAGTTGACAAGAAGGTGCAGATCCAGATGTTCTTGCTGAAGAGTCTGTTTAATCCCCAAAAGCAAAACATACATTAATGCTTGAACAGCTGTTTAATAACATACTTTTTGCACTCACTGGCTATTTATTGATCGAATCCGCACAGAATGAGACTGATTAATCAATTGTGCAACTTGTGCAAAAATATAATGAAAACACAAATGATGGCAAGAATGATTTCATGCTTTTGTTTCTGTTGGACCCTTAAAATTGTAGTTTGGCAACAGTTAAAATTTGACTTTACAAGTTTGTTTTATTGTCCATTTTATAATGCCATAAAATTATGTAATTAAAATAGCTGTATGTAATATTGTTATATGTAATAATTCACTTTTTTAAATGTCAATGTAAATAAAGTCTGTTCTATGATTTACATTCCACTCAGCTCTTAGTTTGATCTTTATCTCTCATCGTGACAACTTTAGCACACGTTTGCATTCACGGCTGTTGAACCACAAGAGTTTCAGATGTTTGGCCTGATCAATTCTCTCATTGACCTTCAGCTGTTAAAATCATTGTTTGCTTCAGTCAGTGTTTCTCTGCTTCCCAAAAACCATAATGAAACTCCACAGATCAACTAAACCATCAACATCACCTCCATCAGTCTCTGAATCACCACATCAAACACTTTACAGTGAGAGACGAGTTCAGTACAACAATCTGAAGGGTTTACATCAATAGAACATGTGTTCGTGCAAATACAGTGAGGGATCAATTGAGATCAGATGAGAGAGAAGAGCTGTAAGTGCAGACACTTTAACCTTTAAACACACTGTGGTTTAATGTGCTTCAAATTAAAAATAAAATTCTGATAATCAGAACTACTCGAAACTGAAGCTGTCAGGAGCTAAAATGTGTCAAAAACCTGCTGCTTTTGTGCATGTGGACGTGTGAGAGAGATGAAGTGTGAAAACAGAGCAGAAACTGACCAGAGCAGTGGAAAAATACTGAACATTTACATTCAGATCTGCTTTATTTAACATTATCATATCATCTATGTGTGTATGTTCATGCCATCAAACTTTTCTTCTGAAATTGTCAGCGCTTGAAAATGAATGAGACTCTGTACATGATCGACATTTCTGTCTTGACTGAAGAGAAAATGAATTCTGATGAATCCATATGACTCTCTTCTGCAGTGTTACTGAATTGAATACCAATCATTCAGAATTGTTGATGTTTAATGTGATCCTGAAGGTCACTGTGTGATTAATTTAGACTAAAGGTCAAAAGGTCAAACATCACACAGAAAGTTGAAAACTGGTTCTTATGACCAATATACAAGTCAGAGTCATTTTTTATAATTCAGATTCTGTCATTTTAACTCAGTTTAATGGTGTACAGACAGAGTGTCTCTCCTAAAGATCCTGCTGGAGCGCCTGAATATGGAAAAACAACATATTTACAGTGTCTTTTTTTTAACTTTACATTAAATATTTAATATTTCAATAATACAGTTGTGATTTTGATTCAAATTCATTCTGATTATCATCACTAGAAGCTCCTGAGAAACTGTCAGTGTATTATTCTGTGATCTGTGTTTGATCAGGGAATATCATCAGACTTTATTAGCAGCTCAGTTTCCTCACTGAACTCTGATTCAGTGTCTTTAATGTGTATCATAGTGAAGGTGATTGAAATTATCATCATCTCCAGTGGTGGATTCATGAAATGGTTTCATCCCAGTGACAATGTGCTTTTAAAATACAAAAATTGTACAAAAAACAACATTTATATATATAAATATATATATATATATATATATATATATATATATATATATATATATATATATATATATATATATATATATAAATATATATATGATTTTCACAGTATTTGTATTTCCATGGCTCATGGTGTGGTTAGTGTGGTCTGTTCTGCTCCTGCTGGCAGATGTTGTACCTACACTTTCTCTGTGAACACATGGCATCTTCATTCTTTGACGACCTTGCAAGTGTAAATGTGTAGTCTGATAAAAACTAATGTACTTGCAAGCAACATATAGGCTACAATTGCAAATATTGTATTTTACCAGTGACTAATATGTATATATTCGCCGCACTTACCTAATGGACGTGCTGAAAATGCGTATCGACTGTTGATAAACAATTGACTTCCTCTGCTGGTAAAACAAAAAAAGAAGAAAAAATCCAATCACCATCGAGTATTTCACTCTCTCAGCGCAGAAGCCAATCGCCATTGAGTAGTTCACTTTCGAGGTGCGTCTCAATCAACTCCTAGTTCAGTAGTTAGGGCACTTATCAGGGAGTCAGCCCATTGACTTCTGTCCTGATCAGTGCCCTGACTACTGAACTAGGGAGCTGATTGAGACACACACATTGAGAGACACAGTCAAAACGTAATTTTGAACACCTCACCTACATATTTGCCCATTTAACTAGCTACTAGAACAGCAGATAAAAATGAAGGAAGACGGTTAATTAAACACTAACACATATCTAACATGGATATTGGATTTCTTTGAGTGATGTTAGGGAGTTAAATTATTTTCCATTGTCTTGCTGTAATACCTAAATATTGGCTGGGAAACCCCTGCTAAAACTAGGCTTCTCGGCTAAACGGTGTGTTGTTTGGTTGGTTGTCAGACTGGCTAAGAAGGTGTTCAGCTGGTGTTCATAGCCTGACCAGCTGAAGAAGTGGTCAAAACCACAAAACCAGTCTGCTAAACCAGCGACCACCATGATGGGTTAGCAGCCACAAGATGGCGCCCCAGCAGTGTCCTCAGTTTAATGAGACACGCGTGTCTGAACTTTTTATCATTAGCATTGACAAAACCCTTTTACTGTCTATGGACAAAACATACCCTGCTAGTAGGCCTATGTACGTTGAGATGCCGGCATAGTAAAGACAATATTCTTATATTACTGTAAGTGCTTGAAGATTGGTCTATGCTCCCGTGAGTGAAATGAACAGAAAATATGTATAATGTGGTCTGGTTGTTAGATCAAGACCATTATTAGCTGTAGTGTTTATTAATGTTTAACAATGCATGACTGCAAACAATGGGGTCTCTTTTTAATGTTTAAAAAAAAATGTTCAAGTGTTTTCCTCCTGAGTTATTAATCACGTCATTAATTTACATTACATTTACACAAAACAGTAGATTTAACAGTATTTTCAGGTGGCCTGTTCTCCTAATGCAGAGACAGTGCTTTAGCTCCCCCTGGTGTCTGAACACGAAACTATACGGTAGGCTAATTCAAGGCTGTAACCATGTCTTTTTCATAAAGCATAAAGAAATAGAACAATGAAGTTAATTCTAGGTCTAATTCTAGTTGGCAAATAATAATTTTGAACCATTTGCCAACGTTTTTCTAATAAATATTCAAATGCATTTTTGGGACTTGTCCCTTCAATGTCTATGGTTGTTACGGCCCTGTGTTATTTCTCACTGGCAGCTAAAAATGTTTTAAGATTGATGCTGATATTTGATTGGAGGAGGATTAATTATGGATCCTAATGGTGTAGTTACAGCTGTTACCAGCAGGGACATCCATTGATTGAATTGAAAAAAATCTGGTAGGTCAGGCTGCTTTTTCCAGCAGGGCTGTGAACCTGTGACCCTTGACCCCTCACATGCAAATCTAAAGCAATATATTACACTCTTCTGATTGGTGCTTTTCATGCATGCAAGATGAGTCAAAATGTTCTGGTCTGTTTTTCCCGAAGAGGAAGCTATCTTTTCCTAATATATTTTCTTAAAGATGGAACTTTAAATTAAATGTTCATAGTTATGATGGATTAATTGGCCATTTTACTGAATTCAGTGAGAGAATAATCTAGTTTTACTGTGTATTTCCTGAACAGATTTGCAAACTCTCTCTCTCTCTCTCTCTCTCTCTCTCTCTCTCTCTCTCTCTCTCTCTCTCTCTCTCTCTCTCTCTCTCTCTCTCTCTCTCTCTCTCTCTCTGTAATTCTCCAGATTTCTGCTATATCTGTGGTCAGATTCAGTCTGGTCTCTGAAAATTTGAAATTGTACATAAATCATAGAACATACAGTATGAACTAGGCCTGTCACGATAATTAACTGTCTCATTGCGGTTATTTGATCTAATCGCGGTTGTCAGCGATCCACACTGATCTATATTCTCATGTCTTCACATCTGCCATATCAACACGTGACTATATTTTCTTTTGACTTTTGTCCCAAATGTATTTACATACACACAATTACAGCAGTCAAGAAAAGCTAATGTTATAAAGTCAAAAGCCCAACTAAAGCAAACACTGATCACCATAATGGTGACTACAAACATGATTAATTTCACGATTTAATGTATTTTTTTTATCTTCGGTTGATTTCATCTAAGACTGTGACAGAACTTGTAGTTCTTGTGTTTCTCTTTCCTTCAGTGATTCTGCTCATCATCATCAAGTGTTATGCTCAATCATCACTTAATTATCTCATTATTAGTTTTCATGTACAGTTTGTTTTCATTAGTCACATGAGTTCCTTTGTTCTATTTCCAGCCACAATCTGACACCATGGACACTAACATCCATTCATCACAGCTGTGCATCACTTTAGTTCATCACCTTGTGTATGTAAGGTCCTCTTTTACATTAAGTTTGTGTGCAGACACACTGTTAAGTTGCCTTTGGATGTTCTGAGTTTGTTTTATTAATTAACCAAGTTTGTAGAAACCTTTTTAAACCTTTTTCATAATCTTTATCTGAACCAGATTGTGGAAAATAGTGAATAATCCAAGGCACAACACATTTTTTAAAGTTGCTACAAGAGTTGAGAGTAAGAGTTGAGAGCAAAGTCCGATTCATTTCCACGAACCGGTTCCTTTTCGGACTGTTCGACTCAATGAAACGGTTCAAAAAAACGATTCATAGGTTCCTGACGACATCATGCAATGATGCCACTATGAATTTTTTTATGTTTTTTTTTTTATGCATTCATCAGTGTCATGTTATATCAAGGAACCCTAATCAGTGTCAATGCATATTGAAACAATCGAATAAAGTTATTTGCGTGAGTTCATTTAGCTGATTATTCCAGTAGCCCCTCACTGCAGAACACAAGATCCAGGGGGTGGAGTATGATCGAGATCTGGGGGGCGGAGCTAGAACCAGAACTCCTCCACTGCATTTTGATTTGTTGATTCATTATCAATTCATTATCAATTTAATAATTCATATTTTAAAAACGTTTAAAATGGTCAGTAACAAAAACTTTAGTTTGTACATTGTGTGAATGTGCTTATAATTATAATTACGTACACTGGTAACCAAGTAGGCCTATTTTATTACACTTTTCCATTCGAAGAATCGTTTGCTTTTATTGCAAAACATTACAAAAAAATCGTACCCTTCACCTTCCCTGAAAAGCCCGTAGTTCCTTGTTACATGGAAGAAGAAATATTTCTTAAAAAGTTGTGTATTCTTTGATTGGCTGATCCTTTACCACTCTCAGTAGTCCACATTCACCTTGACTTCAGTAGATTAATAGTCATTTCTACATTGCTCAGAGTAATATTAAATCAAGTTCTCTTTCTACTTGAAGTAGAAAATGTGTGCTTTCCCAACACAGATTATGCAGATTATTATAAAAATGTTTATGACTAAAGTATTGCAGCAGTCAGGTTGTAATTTTATACATAAATTACTTCACATGGGCATCTGACTTAATTTAAATAATATAATAAGAGCGTCTTACTCACATAAATGCATGCAAAATACATTGACAGCACAATGAAATAGAAATAAACTTAACACACAAGGTAAAACAGACACTGAATACAGTAGGGAAACTTAACACGAAACATAAGGAAAAGATAAATCCCTCAATCGTGCTTTCACACTTTCATTTCTACCAGGGCATTACATCATGCGCACAACAGCTCAAGGTCAGCACAGATTTGGCAGAACTTGTTGCAGAAGTGGGTGGGCATCTTCGTCAGATCTGCCGGCGATTTGATTTCGCCCTACTACTAATGGATAGCTGACAAGCTAAAAATGTCTTGCCGTTGTCAGAAATCATGGGCAAAACTTTAACATATACAGTGAGGAAAATAAGTGTTTGAACACCCTGCTATTTTGCAAGTTCTCCCACTTCAGAAATCATGGAGGGGTCTGAAATTGTCGTCGTATGTGCATGTCCACTGTGAGCGACATCATCTAAAAAAACAAATCCAGAAATCACAATGTCTGATTTTTTTATTTATTTGTATGATACATCTGCAAATAAGTATTTGAACACCTGAGAAAATCAATGTTAATATTTGGTACAGTAGCCTTTGTTTGCATTTACAGAGGTCAAACGTTTCCTGTAGTTTTTCACCAGGTTTGCACACACTGAGGGAGGGTTTCTGGCCTGTCGCTGAGAAACACAGAGTTTGAGCTCCCTCCAAAGATTCTCTATTGGCTTAAGGTCTGGAGACTGGCTAGGCCACGCCAGAACCTTGATATGCTTCTTACAGAGCCACTCCTTGGTTATCCTGGCTGTGTGCTTCGGGTCATTGTCATGTTGGAAGACCCAGCCTCGACCCATCTTCAATGCTCTAACTGAGGGAAGGACGTTATTCCCCAAAATCTCGCAATACTCTTGATAATTGCTTTTCGTTCACTTAAATTTATGGTATTTGTGTTCACAGTTAACACAGTTCACAGCAGAAAATTGCACAACACATTACAGGCACTGATCAACAAACGTGGATATGTTCTAAAGTATAGGCCTAGAACGAGTAAACCAAACATCCTTGTTTGTTGTCCTTATAAACTCCTTGATTTAAAACATAATTTGCACGCACAAAACCATAGCCTAGTAAAAAAAAAAAAAGCCTAGTTAATGGTGTTTGTGGTTACATTTTCATTCTCGGATCCTTTATGTCAGATACGACTGAGTAGCCCACATCTTGAATAAGTTTCGCACATATACAGCACACATTACAGAAACGCATAAACACGGATATGTTACATGTCTAAAGTAGCCTATAGAAAGAATACATTTATAAAGTCTTATAAACTTAAAAACTTAAAATATAATCTGCATTTTTGCAGATTTGAATACAAAATTATTTAATAACGGTAGAAATAATAAGCATATTTACAGTAGGCCTATGTGCCTCAGACTCACCAACTTAATCATCAGAATCGATGATGTTTGAACTGGCTCTTTCGGTTCTTTTTGAGTCCTCTGTAATCCTCGGCAAACTTCGGCAGATGTGTCGGTTATTTTTTAGTCGGACGTACTACTTCGGCTTTTGCGTCCTCAACCCAGAACTAACGTTCAATTCAGTTCGATTAATACCTGCTGAGAACCGGCTCAAAAGAACGATTCGTTCAAGAACCGAACATCACTAATAGTATATAGCATATTTGACTATAAGTGCAATAAGGCAGGATTTATAAGTACATATACATAGACACTTCAGATCATATTCACAATTTGACATTCAGATCTGATTAGAAAAACATGAGCACCTGATACTTTCCACACAAAAGTCTGCCATTTACTCATCCTTATATCATTTTTAAAATGAAAATCAACAGGGTCCTATTCTTTTTGGACCTAATTTAATTTTATTGTGTGGACAAAAACATTCTTCAGAATAACTTGCTTTTTTTTGTTCCACAGTAGAAGGAAAGTCAGATGCAGGGTGAACTCTCCCTTTGAATATTATATGCAGCACAGGCATACTTTGAGAGATACTGCTATGGTTTACACATCTTATAAAACATATACAATATTTCTGACACTAACAGTTAGGCTACACAAAATCAAACTGTAAGAGTCTAACCGAGCAACAGGTGTTCCCCTCGGTCGAAATCGCGTTCCGTTGGTCAAATAGAAAAGGAAAAAGGGTCCCGATTACAGGGGCAGGGGCTCAAGCCACCGCGTGCAGGCCGCTGGTGGAAACAGGTATCAAGTGTAACTTTGATCAAAATTAATTATAATTCAACAACACATTGTTCTATTCATCTTAAACCAAAGACGCTTTTTTCACATTTAGGCAGCACACAGGTTCACTTCTCACTGTCCATAGACATAAAAGACTGAGGTCAAGAGGTGATGATGTCAGAATGGCAGGCAATGGTGGAGTTTGGAACCAGAGTTATGAATAAAAATAAATAATTCATATTTTCTCATTTTAGCCGTATTTTATCATTTTTAGTGTAGAATTAGTAAAGCTTATAGATTTTTCTGTGGATTACCTGGTAATTCAGGCGCAATTTCTTGGCAGACTTTGCAAACTGACTTTTACGATATGGATCCGTCAGCAGAGGTACAGCAAGTAAATATACTTGAGTACTTAAAGGGGTCATGAACTGTGTTGTTTTATTGTTTTATGATGTTTCCTGGAGTGCACTTGTTAGAATGCTTTTCTAGTTACATCAAAAATTGTCATAATTTATAAATAGCCAAGTATTACTCTCTCTTTTAGTGCGTTTTAACTATTACAGCTCTCATGGTTAACTAATCGGGAAAAGTGTTGCATTACATTTAGATCTATGGTATTATTTTAAGATCGTGGCATGAAAGATTTGGGTTACTGACACATAGACAAAGAATATCTGACTACATGAATCATCACATGTCAGATCAGGCATTAGAATGAACACAGTTACTTTCATGTTGCATTGCTGTCGAGCCCAGGCAGCGCACAATATTTAGTAATCCTCAACGGCATGTTTATTGCTTGGTAGCTCGATCTGGTTTAACACAAGGCATATGTTACTTTGGCTTTAGGCTAAACAGGCAGTGATGGATTAGGTGTTGATCTTCATCTGCGGTGCTTGCCTCCTTTGACGTCACAGATCCCCACTTTTGTCGTTTGCTGGACCTGGTGTCAATAAAAGCTTTTATTGGACAAACAAGGACGTTTTCAGTTCTGAAACTTACAGGATATTCCTATAGTATGATGGCCTCTTATATGTCAAAAGTCCAAGAAACATTTGATTTATCAGTTCATGACCCCTTTAAGTACACTTTTTGAGTGTTTGTACTTTACTTGAATATAATTTTTTCTGGAAACTTAAACTACATTTCATTTGAAAGACAAATATCGTACTTTTTACTCCTTCCAAGGTCCTCGAAGTCGAAAGTCATTTCTGTAGCAGCTTTGAAAGTCGGAGGATGATTTTTGTGGATGTTTGGGTTTTTGCAGAAAGCCTGTCAGGAATCACTCTTGTAGAGTCACGTGAAGTTCAATGATTTCCCAGAATTATCTGAACCCTAATCAGTTTATAGCAAAATGGAAGACGACAGTTCCTCGGCGCAGTGTGTGCACACATGGCCATACTTAGAAAGCATGTTTCAGTTTCCTGAAAAGATTAAAGATTATTTTAGTTGGCATACACTTGATGCATGTCTCATAACATGTACAAAAATGTAAACATCTGGGAGAAAGAGAAGAGCAGGCATATGGATGAATCTGAAAAAGCATGATGTCACAGTTTTCTGTGCGCACACAGAACGTTTCTTTTGCGTTTTTTTGCACTTGAATAGACCAATACGCAAAATGATGTCAAAATGTTCATTTTGGCAAGTATTCACATAAACAAAGTCGATTATGTCTTAAGTGAACGTAAACGGTTGGGAGAATGTGTATCAGTGTATAGGATACGTGCATTCAGCCTGTACAGTGACAGCGGCTTTGTAACTTATACAAGTATTTAAATTATGAAATACATTATTCATCACTGTGATGGCATAGTGTGCATTTATACAACAATGCTACAATAATAAAATAATGTGTTGACATAAAAAAGTACATTTACTTTTGATACTTAAGTACTTTTAAAAGCAAGTAGTTCTGTATTTTTACTTGAGTTTTTAACAGAGTAATATTTGACCAGTAGTACTTTTACTCAAGTAATGAAGTTGTGTATTTTGACCTCCTCTGTCCATCAGAAACACAAACATAAGTAACCATGTTTATTTTAATAACTGATCTGTGAACAGTGATTTCTGAGGTGTAATTATTTAAGTTCAGACAGATTTTCTTTGTCTCAAAATCGTTTAATACCGTTTATGCACCAGTAAATCAAGCCAGTGACTTAAGCGATCAAAATCACATTGTTTCTCTTAGTAGCATGAAAATAATCAGTTTAAGTTGCGATTAATCAAAGAACGCCCACTTTACGAACGCTGAAGCTGTCAATCACACAGCGTTTATCTGGACACTTGCCAGAACTCCCGTTACCGTTAATGTAATCAATGCCGCTGTTACACTGCACAACGACACTCTTACTGTATTTACATTGTGTTTTATGATTCATGTAACTCATGAATGTGACAAGACAAGAAATGTTTGCGTTTTCGACGAGTTAATGTGTGCACATTTTTAAATAAAATATATATTTTTATATATTTGCAAATAGTTTTATTGACTTAGACCTATTATTATTTATTTATTCACCTATCCCTTTTAATCATTTCATTATTTTACTATTTTATTAGGGGCCAAGCACCGAAGACGTGTAGGCCATTATTATCATCATTCTTCTGTTTCTTCTCCCACTCTGGGAGTCTATGGTAGTACATAGAACCGCTTGCGTGCAAGTTATGAAATTTGTCACACAGATAGAGGACAGTCTAAACTGTCACCGTAGCAAATATGGAGCCTCTAACTGATTCCTTAGCTCAAGACGATTCGATTGCACCCTATGACGTAGTTTTCCAACATTAACATTTTTGTCTACCATTTTGAATATTGAGAAAAAACGGCAGTCTCTTCAATTTTCAAAAAAATGTATCCAGATCTTCAGACCATGGCGACAAAAAAATCCTGGAATTTAAGTTGATTTGCCAAACCGTTCTTGAAAAATGATACCGAACCTTACAGAAGGTGACCCTAAACCATGATAAAAACCTGAACCGTGAGTAATTTGAACCGTTCCAACCCTATAAAACAGCTATATACTATAAACTGAACTATTACATCTGACCTTATATTAGGCCTACGCTTTATTTCATGAATATGAACGGGTTCCACATAAGGAAGAAAGTTAGGTTTAGCACACCACGGGCAGTAAACGATGACGAAATAGCTGAAGTCACTTTAACTAATAAAAAAGTATCATATTGGAAGGGTTGATTCACTCACCACTGACAGTAACACTGAATTCCCAGCTAATGTTCTTTCCGCATCTGCTGCAGATCTTTAGCTGATAAACTCCAGTGTCGCTGGTTCTGGTGTTTTTGATGGTGAGAGATCCAGATTGATGGTGCAGCTCCACTCTGCCTTTGAATCTCACATCATCACCGTACGAAGTCTTACTGATGTCTCCACTCATTCCAGTTGCTAGAGTTTTACCTTCAAATCTCCACTCCACCTTCTCATCTGTTCCTATGTTAAAATCTGTGATTAGAATTAAACATTCTTCCAACTTCACTGACACTGTCTTGGGACCGGACTCACCTGGAGAACAAACAGAGAAAGTTACTTGGATAAAACTGATAATTCACAGTAACGGATTCAACTCACATGTCACATGATAAATGGATCAAATATAGTAATGAGTCTTTATACAAACGTGAGCAAAATAAAATGTTATGTTATAAACACATTGTTTAGTAAATTAACTTGACGAGTCCCTGGACCCAAATTTAAAAACCAGTGTATTGATTATTTTTGAACTGATTATGTAATTGGCATGATACATTTACCTGACTAATAATACATTTTTACACTGATTTATTCTGATTTACTCTGGAATTATTAACTCCTGTAGATTACGTTGAGTCAGTAACACCAAAAATCTACGTTCAGGTTAGTAGCGGACTAAAACACAGTTTCGGTGAAGCATAAGGGCATACTGATGTTTTAGAGCTCCGTCTAACACATTGGCATTAATTACGTATACTTAGACTGTAGAGGTTAGTGGACCAAATGGATTTTCAAGTTGTCAGACCAATCTAAACAGCACGTGGGAAACCACGGCATGATTATGTAAAGTTACCATTAGAGGAAGTAAAATTGGTCGATTGGTTCTATGGTAATGGTCATGGCCTCTGATTGGATATAGTCCTGCTTTAATTTAGTGAGTTCAGATCTAAGGAGACTGAAGAAAAAATATTCTAGAATGATCAATGTGGAGCACGGGCGTCTAGGATATCCGTTAATCGCCTCTCCACTGACCAAGACTGACAGGTTTGTGATAAAGAGATCGTAATCTGGCCGGTGCGAGACTCAAAGTGTTATTGAGATGAGCGGGTATAATTTCAATTATGAGTTAAACATATTAATTAAATGTGTAGTCAAACAATTATATAAATGACCAAATAACCAATCGGCATTTTAACCTAAATTCGAGGTCATGATAAAATGGAATTGAATTATTTTGCCCAGCTGAAAATACCGAACGCGTAGAAACCTTCATCCGCTAATCGTAAACCGTCACTGGGACGATTGGCCGGGCCTTACACCAGTATGCCTTTTAATCACGGCTGCAAAGTCATACTTTTATGTTGTCTTCACATGCCATCGGAATTATTGTATAGCCTATACGAGTTTCCTAGTTGTAAACTGGACATGAACAGCCTGTCTAGTCATATTTACAGCTGGGAAACTAGAAACAATTTTGATGCCAGAGTTTGACCCGATGTCCTCCATGATTCTTGGTTCACATATGTGAGGACAACATTAATATTTTTTATTTAATTTGTTGTAAGACCGGTAAATATTGCTTATAATACTTCTATAGTTCTTTCAATAAAGTTGAACTCACAACACATGAAAACTCTGATTTTCTTGTACATGGTCTTGCCGCTGCTGCTGATCTGTAGTTTATAAGGTCCAGCTGTGATGTTGCTGATGGTCAGAGATCCAGTGTTCTTGTCCAGCTTCAGTCTGTCTTTGAATGTCTCGTCGATCTCAGTGTATGTCGTCTCTCTGGTCTCTCCAGTCAGTTGAGCTATGAGATTGTCTTCATCTCCAAACATCCACAGGATCAGATCATCTCTCTGTACTTCAGTAATAGGGTCACATCCTTTCCCTCCTTCCTAATATCTTCAACACTGTCAGTGTGACAGCAGCACAAAGAACAATAGAAATACAGAGAAAAGGTTTCCATTATATAAGTGTGTGTGCATCTGAACATCAGAGTTTGACAATACTACACAAAGATCATTCAGATAGGGATTTAAAATCAGCATGAAATCTTCTCACACAGAAACATATTACTGTCTCAAAAAACATAAATCCAGATGGGAAGAATGTAACATTTTGCTTTCTTTACAGACTTCTGACCTATATAATAGCTGAATGAAATGGAAGGAAGGCAGCAACAAAACATTCTTTATTTGACAATGCAGTTCAGTGGGAGATTTTGAAACTTTAATCTTATGGTGTGTTCACACTTGGAAGGTTTTGTTCGAATGAACTGCAGAAAAACAGAAAGACTTGAGATACTCACCTTTGACAGCAACATTGCATCTCCTGATTGTGGTCAATTTGCTGCTGATGAGCCTCAGTGTATAGACTCCTGCGTGTTCAGTTGTGACGTTACTGATGATTAGTGATCCAGTCTTCTTGTCCAGCTGCAGTCTGTCTTTGAATCTCCCATCAGCAACGTATAATGGTGAGATCGTTTCAATCCCTCCTTTGATTTCAGCTATGAGAGAGTTGTTATCTCCAAACAGCCACAGTAACTGATCTTTTCTTCGTATTACAGCATCAGTCTTCAGAGTGACAGTCTCTCCCTCAGTGGTTAACACTTTCTTCACTTTATATCATAGTAACACAGAGAAACAGAAATGAGGAGGTGATGTGACATGCGAGTCAGTAAAGCTTCATTGAGGATGTGTTTGTGTACTGGAATTGCTAAGAACAATTAATACGAATCATTTTTAACAAATACAAAATCTGCACTGATGAGCCAAAACATTGTGAACGGTGAAGCGAATATCATTGATCATTTTCTAACAAGGCCACATATTAAGGTCTGGGTAGATTAGATGGTAAGCAAACAATCTGTTCTTGTAATGGCAAGCAGGGTGGGGCCGAGATCTGTGAGAACGCTGGAGAAATTGCTGATGAGCATCGCCTGCGCGACACACCAGTCTCGAGTGTCTCACGGTGGAGTTTTGGACAATTTGGCCATTTCTAATTATAGGTCCCCTCAATGTCTATGGTGGTTACAGCCCGGTGTGCAGGGCGGTGTTGCTGGAGTGATTGAGCAACAGGTTGAACAGAGAACTGTCATGCTGGGTCGAGGTGGGGTGGATGTCATCCGAGAGGATGGAAAAGTTGCTGTCGTTCGCCGGAGGCCAGGCTGCTGCCGTCTGCCATAATGGGGAGGAGCAGGCAACCGAGGGAACGGGGAGCTTGCTAGGGGGGATGCCGTAGCGGAGAAGACATAGCCTGCTGCCAGGAGGCGAAGGATTAACGAGCCATCCACCAAGCATCCAGTACCATGGCATGGCACTGCGAATGAGAGCCTCTCGGCTGGTTGAGGACTGAGCACCTGTGTGTCTGTGAACCAGACCAAGATTTTTTCTTTTCCTATCTCGTCTGCGAATGCCGTGAATGCGAGGGGTGATGGGTTATGGGGGTATGTGGCAAAAAGGGCAAGACCGAGAGTCATGAGAACGGAATGTAACAAACATGTTGAATTCAGGAGAAATGGGCAGGAATAAAGATCTGAGCGACTTTGACAGGGGCATGGAGACTGGGTCAGAGCATCTCTGAAACGGCAAGGCTTGTGGGTTGCTCCCGGTCAGCAGTGGTGAGAATTTATCAACAATGTCAGAGGAGGAACAAACTGAGGATAGGGTGTTGGGTGCCCAAGGCTCATTGGTGCATGAGAGCATGTGCATGAGAGTCTGGTCTGAGCCAACAGAAGGTCTACTGTGGCACGTCACACAAAATATTGGTGGTTGATGGTTATGGGAGGAATGTTTCACAAAACATATTGCATTACACTCCACTACGTATGGGACTGCAGACCAATCAGAGTGCCTATGATAACCCCTGTCCACAGTTGAAGGCGCCTACAATGGGCATATAAGTGTTGTAACTGTACCATGGAGCAGTAGAAGAAAGTCGCCTGAGTCTTGTTTTCTTTTAACTGTGGGATGATGACAAGAAGTTGGAGGGAGTGTGATGCTCTGGTCCATGACTGGGTCCAGCCATTTATGTGTACTTAAATTTGACATCTACCTAGGTTTGCCACCTACCTAAACAGTGTTGGACACCAGGTACACCCCTTCATGACAACGGTGGAAGTGGCGTCTTTCAGCAGGATAATGTACCTTACCACACTGCACACATTGTTCAGGAATGGTTTAAGGAACATGATGAATAGTTCAAGGTGTTGCCCAGGTTTCCAAATACCCCAGATCTCAATCAAATTGAGCAACAATTGTATTGCTGGACCAACAAGTTCAATCCACAGTGGCTCTGACACTGCGCACCTACAGGACTCAAAGGATCTGCTGCTAATGTCTTGGTGCCAAAGACACCTTCAGGGCTCTTGTATAGTCGAGGCCTTGGCGGGTTGGCGCTGTTTTGGCAGCATGTGGAAGACCAACAGCATTTCAGACCGTCATAATGTTTTGGCTCATTGGTTCATGTGTGTGCATTATGATTAACTGGGCCAGTAATTTCCTGTACTGCATCAATTTATCATTTTGTACACCATAAATTGAGGAAAATACAGAACAAATGACAAAGCAAAATAACCCAACGCGCACCTTTAAAGGAACTGTATGTAGGATTGTGGCCAAAACTGGTACTGCAATCACTTTCAAATTACTATAGATAGGTGTATCCCTCTCTCCGAGGTTGCCAGATAGGCTGCAGGAACATAGGCTGCTACAAGGAGCTTCCAATGGCAAGTGACGACTCCTACACAGTACATTTTGTTTTGTTTTTGTTTTTTTGTTAATTATGTTAATGCTTCATGAGAGGTCTTTTAGCTTTCGTAAAGTTGGACATTTTTTATCTAAAAGGTTTGTAGCTGCAGCTGTGGTAACTAGAGCAGAGCTGGCAACCCGGATGCAGAAACACTACTGACTTCGTGATGAGTAGATAGGTGGAGGGTGGAGCTTCAGGCCAAAACACAACATGTCAACATCAGTTGAGGGCTGCAACATCACTTTTAAAATGACAATATCCTGGCCGGACTACTGGTGTCAGTGATAAAAGTATTTGAAATGAACATGATTTCTTAATGTCTAGTGACATATCAGGGCCATTTTATGATTAATTGAAATTCTTACATACAGTTCCTTTAACTATTAAAAGAAAGTGTTCATTTCAATGAATCAAAGATAAATAAACAAATACTCACAATTTATAGAAACTTTGAATCTCTTGTTTGCGGATCCTCTGCTGTTGCTGGTCACCTGTAGTTTGTAAAGTCCAGAGTGTTCAGTTCTCGTGCCGTCGATGGTCAGAGCTCCAGTCCTCTTGTCCACCTTCAGTCTGTCTTTGAATCTCCCATCAGTACCTTCATGTGTTTCTCTGGTCTTTCCATTCGTCTGAGCTATGAGTGTGCCTTCATCTCCAAACATCCACAGGATATTATCATCTTTCTTTATATCAGCATCAGGGTATAAAGTGACCGGTACGCCCTCGTCCACTGATATCACTGAGACTTTGTGTCACATAGAAAGAGAGAAATACAAAGAAAATGTTGCTATTAGATCAAGTGTGGGTGCTTTTTTTATTGATTCATTTGAATCCTTTCTGGTTTATTTTGTTGTGTTCATTAGAAAGGTATTATTTTACGGCATAAGATGAAAAAAAAAAAAAAGATAAAATGATTAACCAAAGCGACAACAAAAGCAATATATAAAAACCAACAGCATTGGATGGGATCTTAATACACAAAGAAAAACAAAGTATTAACCAGCCAGTTTATTTGAAGTCAAATATAGTACAGAAAAATACATGTTCGATAACATTACCCCCACATTTCGCCCAGTCCCTTCATTAAAGGTTTCTCAGTAATCATTCTGAGTTTTAATCTGTGCGTAACCACGTAAAATCTCCCTCACTGTATGTAACCATTCTGCAATTGTCATGATATTTTCTTCTCTGGCTTAACTCCCAAAATTGCTATTAAGGGATCTCTGGTTAAAACAACCTGAAAAAATTCATGAGCCAAAATACAGCTGTCCAATGAATATCTAGAATGGGACAATGCTAACAATACAAGTATGTGTAGCTATTTGTTCTCAGAATTAGATGGAAAGTTTTCGCAAGAAGTTGTACAAATGTACTGTACGCAGTTATGAGCGAATAAGACCCAAATGTTCCTTCGCACACTAAATCCACACATAAGATGAGCATATCCCATCATGCATCATGTTCAGGAACTCACATGCCCAGAAATCACAAGATGTTGAGGAAAACATTCCACTGTAAGTTAAAATTAATGAGATATTACATAGAATTTGGTAGTAAAAAACATTTTGTACAACATTTGCAACTGCCACTCGGAAGCAGAACAATTACTAAACTGTGTCATTGTTACATAGGGACTACTGAACAGACATTTAGAAGTTGATTTTAAAATGCAAAAGTATTGAAAATCAAAATGTGTAAATAAAGCTCTGTAAAAAATGTTACCACACTAAAGTGTGTTCCATCAGGTAATCAAAAGTTCTACACACACTTGCTGTCTCCGACTTGAACACTTGGGCCAAATACAGGCAATACGTTAGGCAAGTAGACATTATAATGTGACGGTGAGGAAATTTTCAAACCGGTTAATCAGCGTGTGCCAACACCGGTAATACCGATATCACCAGGAGGGGGGTGACGTTGGAGTTTTCCCTGTTTTGCACCTCGCTTTTAAATCTTTAATTCGCAAAGCGAAAGTAAAATGCGCACGGCCATACAGGCATTCATAACGATGTGGAACAAAGCGAGTGTTTTCAATTTATTCCTTTGGAAGTTGAGCTTCCAAGTGGCAAGCAATGTAACCAGTATTGTGACTGAACACTGGTTACACTGTGAACACCGACTGTCGCAGCAAGCCAAGTAGACAAGTGGACAAAGACTGCAAGTGTGGGTATCTGGACAGGCCCATAGTGTGTCTCAAGACTGCCTGTCATTCATCAGTGCTATGACTACAGTTCGATACTATTGTGTGGTGTAAAATGTGTTCTGAGTGACCTGCCTCTCATGGCGTCACTCAGAAGTAAAAAGTCAAATTGACAGATAGTGAAACAATAAAGTGCCTCTCTCTATCCAAAAAGATGACGAAAACGGATGTGAAGAAAACAGATGTGGCATACAAATCAACTCAACTGGTGGGAAACTCAATCTGGCAATTATACAGTAATTTAATCAAGCTTAATGAGTGAAATAACTGCCAATGAGATCATTATTGTACTGAAAACTTGAGATACTCACTTCTGACAGTAACGACGAATCTTTGATGCGACGTCACTCTGCCGCTGATGCTCTGCAGTTTATAGACTCCGATGTGTTCGGCTGTGATGTTTGTGATGGTCAGAGATCCAGTCGTCATTTCCAGCCTCAGTCTGTCTCTGAATCTCCCATCAGGACCATCAAATGCTGTCATCTCTCTAGTCTCTCTTTTGATTTCAGCTATGAGATTCTCTTGAGGTCCAAACATCCACAGTATCTGATCATCTCCTGTATTTTAGCATCGGTCTTCAGAGTGACAGATTCCCCCTCCTTCACTGACAATGACTTTGTTTCATCTGTAGAAACCGCACATAAAAGCAGAGAAATGAGGAGATTGTACGTCAGTAACACTGAGAAGATACTGTGATCGAATCATCGATAAACATTTACAATAATGTTGTACATCTAAAAGTTAGTCAAACTCTTGCTTTAATAGTTGAAATACTTACACAATTTACTTTCTTTAACTTCAGAGTGTTCATCTGTCTCAGCAACAGCTAGAATCAAAGAAATGAGAAGATTTTAAGTGAGTTTGTAGATGAAGATAATGTGTTTTCAATGTGCTCTAATAATCAAAATATACATGTGTTGTTAACATGAGCTTTTATTATTAATGTGAATGTATTACTATTGTTAAATGTTCATACATTTAGCTAATATTAGCAGTATTTAAGGATATTTGTACCATACTGATAATATTCCTCAATTTACCATTTACTAGCCCTCATGTCATTCCAAACCTGTACGACAAAATCTTTCCTTCATGTTTGAAATGACAGGAGGGCAAATAAATAATGAATCGAAACATTTTTGGTCAGCTATTCATCTAAAGGTGCAGTAAGCGATTTCTGAGAGATACTGTTAATATTTAAAATTGACACCCAAACAAACACACACCCCCTCCCTTCATTGCTCTGCAACACAGGCAACAACAACAGCTTGTGCAATACTAGGGGAATCGACAACAACAGCATATCTTGGCTCTGTGAAACAGAATGTCACAAAAACCAATGTCACTCACATATTGAGCAGAAACAAAGCAAACTCTGTGTCCATTTCCAGGCCTTCCCACTGGGAAACGTTTCCAATATTAAATTGGGACCAAGCTCTTGTCTGACTGTAACTCTTCTTCTTCTAAATATATCCCCATGACCTTTTCCTCTTTGGAACTATCTCAGCCATTTCTCTTTCTACAGTCTTTCTACAAATGTCCCGCTTGCTCGCTGTCTCAGACTCCACCCCTAGAAATCGCTTACCGTGATTAATATCATACAGCTCATTACTGGACAATCACACACTTCATTAATTAGTGCTCTATACTAATCACAAACAGAACACACGTGGTAAAAAGAAGTAGAAATATTAAATATGAAAACTACATTACAACTCTACTGTTGGACAAAAATCTTGTTTTTCTCGCTGCATCAGCTTTAATACTTACGTGTTTCTACTTGCTGTTCAACGTCTTGTCAGTCAGCACACAGAAACAGAGAAAGAAGAGATAATGAGCAGATGTCAATAACACTGCAGGATCCAGAAGATATGGTATGATTTTTCACCATTTTTGAACTCATTTGAAAGCCGTTTATATGGTTATTCACTGAAAATCTTCCTCTTTGCTGTAACCTTGTGTGTCGTGATTCACTATAAAACATACTAAAATGGTTTCTTTCAACTATAGTGGCATTTCAAGAAAGTGGTGAGGATGACATTGTTTTGCTTCAACTATACCTTTAAGTGTGCATAAACAACTCAAATAATGATAAGATGTGATAGACTCATTGACTCGCATGACATATCAGTGACATTTAAAGCTGACGTACAAACAAAAAACTCTCAGTATCATTCTCTTACTTTTCAAATACATCTGTGAGCCGCTAACCAGTCCAGATACAATTCAAACTGGCCAGAATGACAGCAGGATTATGAGTTTAGGCCAGTTCGTGCAATCCCAGGCGTCATTCCCATGGTTCATTTCAGAATTAACATGTCCTGATAACTTAAAACAGGTCCAAATTTCAATCCTGCATGAATTGTTTAAAATGAACTAAAAATTTTGAATTAAAATACCATTTGGTCTGTGGAAATTAATGAATCATCTTTATTCTAAAGTACGTACACTTTTAGGATAATCTATGGACAGTTGTATAAATAAGGCCCCTGATATAATGATAGATCAACTTACTGAGTATTAAACAGAAGCAGCATCAATGTATAAAAAAACACACGTGCAGCGCCATCTTCAGAGTTTCTGTGTTAAAGACACACAGTGACACAAACACAGGTCAGACAGCACATGTTCAATGCAAAACAGCCACAGCAGAAATACAGGAATTAGTATATTAATGTCATACAGCTCAATACTGAACAATCACACACTTTATTAATTAGTGCTCTAAACCAGTGGTTCCCAGCCACGTTCCTGGAGGACCCCCAACAGTGCACAGTTTGGATGTGTCCTTTGTCTGACACACCCACATCAGGTCTTGGAGTAGCTACTAATGAGCTGATGACCTGAATCATGTGTGTGTGTTTGATTAAGGAGACATGCAAAAAGTGCACTGTTGGGGGTCCTCCAGGAACGTGGCTGGGAACCACTGCTCTAAACTAATCACAAACAGAACACACCTGGTAAAAAGAAGTAGAAATATTAAATATGAAAACTACTTTAGAACTCTACTGTTGGACAATAATCTTGTTTTTCTCGCTGTATCATACTTACGAGTTTCTACTTGCTGTTCAACGTCTTGTCAGTCAGCACAGAAACAGAGAAAGAAGAGATAATGAGCAGAGGTCAGTAACACTGCAGGATCCAGCAGGATCGATTTCACTTTATTTCTTCATCATCTTCATTTGTGAACTCATTTGAAAGCAGTTTAAATGGTTATATGCTGAAAATCTTCCTCTTTGCTGTAACGATCAAATATTATTCGTAATCAACCTTGTGTGTCGCGATTCACTATAAAACATGCAAAATGGTTTCTTTCAACTATAGTGGCATTAAAGGTCCCATGATGTGGATTCTATTATCTATTATTTTATAGTGTTTCCTGAGGTGTACTTCATGTACATTTGTGCATCATAAAATGTCAAAATTTTGAAATAAAAGTCATTTTTTTACCCTGATTTTAGCCCTCTGGTTTGAATACTCTGTTTGAAGACTTCAGTATAAACGCCCACTGTTGTGATTGGCTGACAACCCTCTCGGATACTTTTACTACGTTTTTACTATTACAGCTGTCAAGATTAACGAAAAGTGTTGATTATAGCATTATTTTTAGATCTTTTCCCATCACATGAAAGGCTGCAGTGATGAGCATTGAGCAGTCTGCTGTTTGAGTGAATGCAACGCTATTTTTCTCACAAAATGCTTTCACCACAACTAACAGCAAACACGACATGAATACAGTAAAAGCTTCATTGTGCAGCATAACAGCGTCATTCATTATAACGAAAGTTTGGGTAAGTGTGCACATATATACTCGCGGCGTGTGATTGACGGCTCCAGACATTATAAAGAGAGCTCTCTGTGGTTTAATCACAATTTAAATAACAGAAACAATGTGAAGTTGATCGTTTAGTCACTGGCTTGATTCACTGATGCATTTTTGTTTTTTTGGAAAGAAAGTCTGTTTCTTCTGTTTGTAAAGCCTGTGCTGACATTGAGACTGAATTAAATGTAAAAAATAAACTAATCCATTTTTTTTTCCAAATTCTCCGGGCGGGCATAGCAGAGAAAGGGGAGGTAACCTTTCCCCATATGACGACATACGGGGAATATTCCAGAATGCCCCATCTGAGCTTTCATTTTCTCAAAGACTGAGCAGGATACCCAGAACTCGGTTTTATCGCCATTTCTAGCCACTGGGGGACCATAGACAGGCTAGAGGAACTCACACTAATGTTAAAAAACCTCATTAAGTCACATTTTCATGCCATGGGACCTTTAAAAAAAAAAAAAAACGCTTTCGGAGGATGACATTTCTGACTTTTAAGCTGACTGTATCAGTGTAAATACTTACCAGTTTCTACTTGCTGTTCAACGTCTTGTCAGTCAGCACACAGAAACAGAGAAAGAAGAGATAATGAGCAGATGTCAGTAACACTGCAGGATCCAGAAGATATGGTATGACTTCATGTTATTTCTTCATCATGTCACGATCCCAGCTCTGGGTCTTTAGTTTATATGGACTTTTATGTTGAAGTGCTTTCTGTTCTTCATTGTTTCTATGTTCATTGGTTCTATGTTTCTGTCTCTCCACATTGTCTTATCAGTTGTTATGGTTACCTTCATTGTACACACCTGCAGTCTACTCATTGTTTTGTGTATTTAAGGTCTTGGTTTTCATGTAGGGTTTGCTAGTCGTTAATTGTAAGTCTGGATGTTCCGACCTGCGTTTACCCTTCTCTGGTATGGATCGTGTTTGAGTTCTGGTTCTGATGTCCCTGTACTTTTCTGAGGAGTCTTGGAATTAAATGTGTGCGTGCAAATGGATTCTCTCTCAGTTTCTTTTCTCAGTGATCCACATCATCTCCATTTGTGAACTCATTTGAAAGCAGTTTAAATGGTTATTCGCTGACAATCTTCCCTTTGCTGTAAAGATAAAAATGATTCTTAATAATCAACCTTGTGTGTCGTGATTCACCTATCAACTATTGTGGCTTAAAAAAAAAAGAGTTCTGGAGGATGACATTTTTGACTTTTTAGCTGATTTTTTGCTTCAACTATCCCTTTAAGTGTGCATCAAACTGTAATGATAAGATGTGATAGACTCATTGACTCGCATGATATAACAGTGACATTTACAGCTGACGTACAAACAAAAACTCTCAGTATCATTCTCTTACTTTTCAAATACATCTGTGAGCCGCTAACCAGTCCAGATACAATTCAAACTGGCCAAAATGGCAGCAGGATTATGAGTTTAGGCCAGTTTGTGCAATCCCAGGCGTCATTCCCATGGTTCATTTCATAATTAACATGTCCTGATAACGTCTTATGTCATTCGAGCTGTTCATGTCTTTCACTCTTCAGATGAAAAGAAATTAAGTTTTTTGAGGAAAATATTCCAGATTTTTTTCCATATAGTTAATTTCACTGGCAACCAATGGGTTGAAGGTCCAAATTGCAACCTCAGCAGAAGAGTCAGTGTCTTATCTAGCGAAATGTAATCTAGTATTGTAATTTAATAATTTTTTTTAAAATTAAATGTATATATGCGATGCGCCACGCATTACGTAATCACGTTGGAAAAGTCATGCGGCAGTACCGACCCAGTTCCGAAAAACTCCCATCTCATGTTCTCCTCCAACTTCAAAATGAAACAACATTATTTGACATGTTTGCTTTGTTAACACTGGATCGCTACTTTCACCACTACTTTCACCATTGGAAAGGTGTGACCTTTCCAATGTGATTTTGTAATGGCGTATCACAAAACATTGCAAGACGAGCATTTGTGGTTAAAAACTATATACATGTTTATTTTTTTAGCTGCATTGAAAGTGCAATTTGGACCTTCGACCCGACCCGTTGGTTACCCTTGATGTCCACTATATGGAGAAAAATCCTGGAATGTTTTCCTTAAAAACATTTTTTTTTTTTATATTTTCAACTGAAGAAAGAAAGACATGAACATCTTGGATGAGATGGGGGGTGAGTAAATTATCAGGAAATTGTAATTCTGAAGTGAACTAATCCTGTATATATTGCACTAACACCATCCCAAGCAGAACTTGTGGTAATAAACTCATATTATACAATGTATATCATATACATATAAACTCTACGGCGGCACAATAAAGCAATTTTTTTCTCCTGCTGTAGTGTACGAGTGGTAATACTTACTGTTACGTACGCAGGGCTACGTAAGCTGTCTTTTTGGTTTATTTTTGTATGTATATGTACATACGTGTGTTCGTGTGAGTCCTCTGTCTGTTTCAGATAACGCGAGTGGAGGAACCGCCTGTCAGTCATCAGGCGTCAGCTGCTGGCGTCAGGATTGACCAGCCAATCATCGATCCGGAGGCTCTTTATGAATGGCGACAACTTCAATGGAGTGGCTCACGCTGACTCTGGGAGAGTGTGCGCTCTGTGACGAGCAGTCTCTCGTTCGAGAGGTCCAGTCTGAGAGAGTTCTTTGGAGCTCACTGCTGTAAGGGCAGTTTGACCAGATATGAGTTTGTTCGCGTGCTATACGCCGTTTACCAGAAATGAGTTTGTTTGTGTGCTATCGTCTGGCGTTAGTACTATGCCTGATCACTGATGTGTGCTCGCTGTTCTCTGATATACCATCGTAAAGTTGCCATCTAGTGCTGTATAACATATACCGGGTAAGAGAGGTTGTGAGACAGGTAAGCAGGTCGCGACCTACATTTTCCACATGTAGAGATTCCATGTATTAGACACACTAGGCTTAGGAGTGGTGCTTCGCTTGTATGTTTTCTTTTTGGTTAGTTAGGAAGTTTAGTTATGGCTTTATGCCGAAGATGTTTCTTTTCACATCTTTTGTTGTTAGTTAGTTTATCTTTCTTAAACTATTAGTTATCTGGGTTTTGGTTTTGTTTTGTTCTTTGATTTAAGCACCACCTGTTTGCTCCTTCCTCTCCCTGGTTGGTTTGTTTATTGTTGCTCAATTCCCATTCCTTTGTAAATATTCTTTAAATACTTTACTACTTTATCTTTTCATATTACTTCACTTTATTTTGTTTATACACATTAAATGCTTCTTAATTGAAGTTGACTTGTCTCCACCCGTCTTTCGCAGTTCTCTTGCTGTCTTAAACACCCACACACTACACTATGTGTTATGTCTGGTACCATACTAGACAATTTAACATCTAATTCACGAGGGCGTAACATATTTGGGGGCTCGTCCGGGATTGTTATCTCTTTCTTGTTCGTTTGAGATGCAATCTTAAAAGTAAACAGTATCCCGTTAAGTGTGTGGTGTTAATGTATAGCCTAGTGTGGAGACACTGCAACTGAATGAGGTCGTTGTATATTGTGAAGTAAGTAGTAAGAGGAAATGAGTATTTTTGATCTGCAATCATTTGTTGCTAATCCAACTTTGGATATTTTTGAGCGTTGTAAAAAAGACGAGTTACTGCAAATCGCTGACCACTATCGTATTCCTGTGGTGAGGCAAGCGTTAAAGCAAATTATTAAAAAGGAGATTTTGAAACACTTGGTCGAACTAAAGCGTGTTCTTATTTCCAGATGCGGATAGTGCGAAGGCTGGTATGTCGGCTGGGGAAAGCGTGTCTGCCTAGTGTGGGAAATGGTGAGGAAGTGACAGGTGAGAATGCTGAGGTGGAGGTGGAGGCCGAGGCCAAGGCAGTCTTACCGCCCTTCTACCCATTGTCTCCGTTCTCCGTGGAGTCTGGAGGTGACGCGCGACTTAAGGTCCGTTTAGCCCGACTCCAAATGGAAGCGCATGAGCGGGCTGAGGCGCCAGGCGATATGAAGCTACGCCTAGAGATCCGTAAGCTGGAAATCGAAGCTGACAAACAGGTAAAACTGCGACAGCTCGAGTTAGAGTCGGCGAAGGTTGATTCTGACCGACTTGCGCAGTCTAACCTTGTTAGTCCTGTTGTTTCTTCAGTTAATTCGGTAAACTCTGTGAGTGTTTCGACCGCTACATTCGATATTAGTAAACATATTGCTTTAGTGCCTCACTTTCGGGAATCTGAAGTGGCGTATTTTGCTGCTTTTGAGCGTGTTGCTGCTGCTCTACGATGGCCAAAAGAGGTTTGGTGTCTTTTACTACAATGCCGGTTAGTTGGTAAAGCTCAAGACGTTTGCTCTGCGTTATCATTGGAGGAAAGTTTGCAGTACGATGTCGTGAAAAACACTGTTCTTCGTGCATACGAATTGGTACCTGAAGCGTATCGGCAGCGTTTCAGAAACCATAGAAAGGTAGCGCAACAAACCTTTGTGGAATTCGCCCGTGAGAAGGGAGGTCTTTTTGACAAATGGTTGTCTACGAATAATGTACAGGATTTGAGTTCATTGAGAGAGCTAATGCTTCTGGAAGATTTTAAAAATTGTTTGTCGGAGCAGTAGTCACATACCTGAATGAGCAAAGGTTACGTCGCTTTCACAAGCCGCAGTCCTGGCTGATGAGTATGTGTTAACGCACAAAAGTTTGTTTGTTTCAGCCAGACCAGAGAACCGTGAGTGCGCCTTCAGCTCAGACTTGAGTATCCGCACAAAAGGTAGTTCAGCACCGAATAAGGAGGTAAGAGAATGCTTTTATTGTCACAAGGCAGGACATTTGATTTCTGATTGTTTAGTACTCAAGCGTAAAAATCCGCAAGGACAATTAAAACCAGTTAACTTTGTGAAGACTGTGCCTGACGGTGTTTCAGGGAAAGATGAGGTTGATGCAGGGTTCAAACCATTTGTGATGAAGGGGTTACTCTCTGTAAATGGCAAATCTGAGGACCAGAAAGAGGTGAGAATTTTGCGAGATACAGGAGCGATCCAGTCATTTGTAATCTCTGATGCACTTCCATTCTCAGAACAGACGTCTTGTGGGTCAAGTGTCTTAGTTCAAGGGATTGAAATGGGGGTCGTACAGGTACCGCTACATCGGATACATTTACACTGTGATCTAGTCTCAGGTTTTGTTAAGGTGGGTGTCGTTCTTCTTTTCCTGTGAAAGGTGTTTCATTCATTCTCGGGAATGACTTGGCAGGAGGGAAAGTGTTGCCTGTGCTTGAAGTCGTTGACAGACCTGACGGTTTTATTCCTACTGATGATATTTCTGATAATTTTCCGGATGTGTTTGCCGCTAATGTCGCATTCTGGCGTGCACAGAAACGTAGAATTGGAGAGGACATAGTGTTGTCTGATTCTTTTATGTCACCTGTGGTTAATGAGACCAGTTCTGAGTTCGTTCACCAGTGTTCTGGAAAGGTTAGACATGAGAAACCTTCTGTTGAAGTGACTGCGTCGGAGTTATTAGCTGAACCCATCTCTCATGAGTGCATTAAGACCGCGCAAAGGGAAGATGTGTCGCTAGCTAACTGTTTTTCTGCTGCAGAAAGTTTGAAATCTGATAACGGTAGTCCAGCTAAATATTTGATTGGGCTGTTGCTGAGGAAGTGGCATCCTCGCACAGATGTGGAGAATGAGTGGGATGCAGTTTGTCAGATTGTTCTACCTACGGCATATCGTAAACAAGTCTTGAGTTTGGCACATGATCATGAGTTAGCAGGTCACTTGGGAGTGACAAAAACATACAATCGTATTCTCAAACATTTCTTCTGGCCTGGCTTGAAGAGAGATGTATCTCAGTACTGCCGCACCTGTCACGAATGTCAGGTGATGGGCAAGCCAAACCAAAAGATTCGCCAGCGCCACTAATTCCGATTCCAGTTATTTGTGAACCGTTCGAACCGTCCTTTTGGATTGTGTGGGTCCTTTTCGAAGGCAAAAGCGGGTAATCAATTTCTGTTAACCATTATGTGCTCCAGCGACCCGTTTTCGGAGGCTATCCCTTTGAGAAGAATAACTGCACCGATCATTATTAAAGCTTTGCTTAAGTTTTTCTCGTTCGGATTACCAAAAATCGTGCAGACAGATCAGACGAATTTTCTCTCTAATGTCTTTAGCCAAGTGTTGAAAACCTTGGGAATCAAACATCGAGTTTCAGTCGTATCATCCTGAAAGTCAGGTGCTATCGAGCGTTTTCATCAGGCGTTGAAGTCGATGTTAAGAAAGTATTGCTTGAGTTCTGGTAAAGAGTGGGATGATGGTGTTCCACTAGTACTGTTTGCAGTTCGTGAGGCAGTTCAGGAATCCCTAGGATTTAGTCCTGCAGACTTGGTCTTGGACATACCGTCACGAGGTCCATTAAAGGTCCTGAAAGACGGAATGATGCATGATACAGAGTTAAAGAAACAAAGTGTGCTGGAGTATGTCAGTCGGTTTGAGCGATTACATAATGCATGGTCATTAGCACGATCATCGCTCGCGGCTACTCAAGAGGGCATGAAAAAACGTTATGACCAGAAAGCTGTTGCGTGAAGTTACACCTGGCGACAAAGTTTTAGTATTATTACCGATCCCTGGTTCAGTTTTGACCGCTCGTTTTCTGGTCCATACCAAGTATCCAAGAGACTGAGTAAGACTGATTTTGTTGTACATACACCTGACCGGAAAGCGTAAATTTCGCACTTGTCACATTAACATGCTTAAATTGTATTGTTCTAGGACTGCATCTGAAACACCGCTGCAGGAATCAGAAAAACCCGTTGTTGCTGTTGCCGCTGTATCTGAGTCCACTGCGCGTAACTGTGAGTGGGTGCCACCTCCGGGTGAGTGTGATGCTGATGATGGTGTTGCCTCTCGTAATGACTTGTCAACGGGTGGCAGACTTGTGAATTCTGAAGTTTTGAGAAATTTGCCAGCTAAGCTTGCAAACCTGTGTGAGTTCCAACAACAGGAGTTGATTCAGTTAATTAATGAGTTCAGCGTGCTGTTCAGTGGCGATACCAACACAAACCCATGTAATACAGCATGATATTCAAGTAACGTGTGATTCTGCTATTAAGCAGCATGCTTATCGTGTGAACAATATCAAACGTTCTGTGATGAAAACTGAGGTTGAGTATTTGCTGAGAAACGATTTGGCTGAACCTAGTTATAGTCCATGGAGTTCTCCTTGCTTGCTGGTCCCGAAATCTGATGGTACCTTTCGTTTTTGCACGGATTACCGAAAGGTTAATTCCGTAACGGTGCCTGACAGTTATCCTCTTCCTCGAATGGAGGATTGCATTGATAATCTCGGTTCAGCCAAATTTGTAACGAAACTAGATCTGCTGAAAGGGTATTGGCAGGTGCCCTTGACTGCTCGAGCTGCCGAGATTTCAGCTTTCGTTACACCTGATAACTTCCTGCAGTACCGCGTTATGGCGTTCGGGCTGCGAAACGCCCCCGCCACTTTTCAGCGCCTTGTAAATATTGTCTTGTCAGGAGTTCAGAACTGCAATGCATACTTGGATGATTTAGTGATTTATTCGTCTACATGGTCTGAGCATTTGACTGTTCTTCGGACAGTTTTTGAAAGGTTGGCTGGAGCCTCACTCACAGTTAACCTGACCAAGTGTGAATTCGGTAAAGCCACCATCACTTACTTAGGTAAGGAAGTAGGGCAAGGTCAAGTTCGTCCTGTTAGCGCCAAAGTGTCTGCTATCGCTGAGTTTCCTATTCCTACGACCAGGCGAGTTACGTCGGTTTCTAGGAATGGCTGGTTATTACAGAAGTTTTGCAAAAATTTCTCTGTTGTAGTACATCCTTTGACCAGTTTGTTAAGTCCGGCGAATGCTTTTATTTGGACTGATGTGTGTCAGCATGCATTTGATAGCGCTAAACTGTTGTTGACTAGTGCACCTGTTCTCGCTGCGCCGAATTTCTCTCGTGCTTTCAAGCTGGAAGTGGACGCTAGTGCTTTAGGTATGGAGTGCGGTACTTGTTCAAGAGGATGATGCGGGTCTTGAACATCCAGTTTGTTACTTTTCTCGAAAGTTTAACCGACACCAACGAAACTACTCGACTATCGAGAAGGAAGCGTTGGGGATGATTCTCGCACTCCAGTTTTTCGAAGTCTATGTAGGCTCCACTGTTCTTCCTGTTACCGTGTACACCGACCATAATCCTTTGGTGTTTTTGACTCGGATGTACAATCACAACCAGCGCCTTATCGTTGATTGTGCAGAATTATAATTTGATTATCAAGCACAAAAGGGTTCGGAAAATATAATCGCTGACACCTTATCTAGAGCTTAATAAAACCATAGCTTAGGAAACATCTTAAGGGGGTGAGTGTTACGTGCGCGGGGCTACGTAAGCTGTCTTTTGGTTTATTTTTGTATGTATATGTACATACGTGTGTTCGTGTGAGTCCTCTGTCTGTTTCAGATAGAGTGGAGGAACCGCCTGTCAGTCATCAGGCGTCAGCTGCTGGCGTCAGGATTGACCAGCCAATCATCGATCCGGAGGCTCTTTATGAATGGCGACAACTTCAATGGAGTGGCTCACGCTGACTCTGGGAGAGTGTGCACTCTGTGGCGACGGTCTCGTTCGAGAGGTCCAGTCTGAGAGAGAGTTCTTTGGAGCTCACTGCTGTAAGGGCAGTTTGACCAGATATGAGTTTGTTCGCGTGCTATCGCGTTTACCAGAAATGAGTTTGTTTGTGTGCTATCGTCTGACGTTAGTACTATGCCTGATCACTGATGTGTGCTCGCTGTTCTCTGATATACCATCGTAAAGTTGCCATCTAGTGCTGTATAACATATACCGGGTAAGAGAGGTTGTGAGACAGGTAAGCAGGTCGCGACCTACATTTTCCACATGTAGAGATTCCATGTATTAGACACACTAGGCTTAGGAGTGGTGCTTCGCTTGTATGTTTTCTTTTTGGTTAGTTAGGAAGTTTAGTTATGGCTTTATGCGAAGATGTTTCTTTTCACATCTTTTGTTGTTAGTTAGTTTATCTTTCTTAAACTATTAGTTATCTGGGTTTTGGTTTTGTTTTGTTCTTTGATTTAAGCACCACCTGTTTGCTCCTTCCTCTCCCCTGGTTGGTTTGTTTATTGTTGCTCAATTCCCATTCCTTTGTAAATATTCTTTAAATACTTTACTACTTTATCTTTTCATATTACTTCACTTTATTTTGTTTATACACATTAAATGCTTCTTAATTGAAGTTGACTTGTCTCCACTGCCTTTCGCAGTTCTCTTGCTGTCTTAAACACCCACACACTACACTATGTGTTATGTCTGGTACCATACTAGACAATTTAACATCTAATTCACGAGGGACGTAACACTTACCCATTAAATGTTTTAGATCACAGATTTGGTGGCGATAGTAAAAGCACCTGCAGCTGAAAACACCAGCAGCAGAACAACTATTCCTGCTACAGCACCTGAAGACAGACCTGAACCTGGAATGATAAAGACAGACATTAGTGTGTGTGTGTGTGTGTGTGTGTGTGTGTGTGTGTGTGTGTGGACTGGTAATCCCCTACGGTATGGGGACAAAATGTCCCCAAAGATGGTAATATCCAAAATCCTTGTCCTTGTGGGGAAATTTTTTGGTCCCCATGAGGAAAACATCTTATAATTCACACTAAGTGATGTTTCTTGAAAATGTAAAAATGCAGCATGTCTCCTGTGATGGGTAGGTTTAGGGGCAGGGGCAGTGTAGGCGGACAGAAAATACGATTTGTACAGTATAAAATGCATTACGCCTATGGAATGTCCCCATAAAACATGGAAACACAACGTGTGTGTGTGTGTGTGTGTGTGTGTGTGTGTGTGTGTGTGTGTGTGTGTGTGTGTGTGTGTGTGTGTGTGTGTGTGTGTGTGTGTGTGTGTGTGTGTGTGTGTGTGTGTGTGTGGGTGAGAGATCTATAACACACACTATAAACATCAGCTCTATATAACCTGAGTGAAGATCTGATACTGCAATGACAAAGTGTGTGTGTGTGTGGCTATATATTTTAGCCAATTTTAGTTATTCAAAAAAATAAAATAAACCAGTTTAGTTTTATAAAAATAAAACAAATAATTTATGTTAAAAAAAAATCTTAAAACCTGAGTTTGAATTTACTTGGCTAAAAACTTTTTCAACTGAGTATCAACAGAATAAAATAAGTTCCTCAAAGGAGTCGAAGTGTCACCAAATATGTTTTAATGCACAGTGGATTCTGACAAGATTCTCCTGAGAGGAAAAATCCACGTGTGAGTCTGTAAATGTGTGAATGTCTGATTACTCTGATTAAATGCATGTCTTTTCCCTACATCAAGATTTATTTAATGTAATTTGTTGTTTAATATTCCATTTATTTTTTATGTAAAAGATTGATTTTTGGGATAAAGATTATTTTGAAAACAAAGAGTGTCCTCACCGTAGACAGTAACACTGAAAGCCATCCGTGAGGTCCCAGTGTTGTGGTAGATCTGTAGTTTATAAAGTCCAGTGTGATTGATTCTCATGTTGTTGATGGTCAGAGATCCAGTCTGATGATCCAGCTGCAGTCTGCCTCCGAATATCTCGGTGAGATGGGGATACTCATTCCCATCAGTTTGAGCAATGACTGGACCATTATCTCCAAACCTCCACTCTATCTGATTAATCTTCTGTGTTTGATTAAAATGACTGTTTAGAGTGACAGGATCTCCCTCCATCACAGACACGGACTCTGTCTTCACTTCCTCTGCTTCAACACCAATCACTCCTGCAGAACAAACAGAAACAGATTCTCAGAGATTAAACTCATATAACACTGCCGCTGGGATCATTTAGCCTTCTATGATAATCCATTTAGAATTATTAACAAATTTAATTAAAGAACAGACAATCTCAAATTAGTTAAACATATGTGTTACTTTTACATGTATTCTTTCAGCAGATGCTTTTATACAAAGCCACTTAAAATTATAAATACAGTATGTGTTAAATATGTGCAACTATTAATAAACTGCTCTGGTACAACAGTAATATTAGTATTCATGTGAATTAATCATCTTCACAGGACACACGTTCTTCCCACTACATACAATTTATATTCCAGCATGTAACTATGTCACTGGTTGGTCCTTGTTTATGTGTGTAGTAAAAGAAGGCGTACATGGCGTCTTGAAGCGTTACTTTGTGTCTGTGATTGACTTATGTGTTCGGTCCGAATCAGCTGTTTAAGTTCATTTGATTAATGAGCCTTTTTTGCTGGTTATGGCCGTAACACCATGTCACTGGTTGGTCTCATCTGACAGCGTATGAACTGAAGAAATATGGTGAAATCTCTGTTGTGACATTCAAGTATCCTAATGAACAATTTAGGATCTTTTGCTTAAACATAAATTAAGGATAATATGCTAATGAGCCTCTCTCATTTGCACGTGACACGTGAGTTCAGGGTTCAGGAGCTATACTGATGAAATCTAAGATGGTATTTTTGTTTTTCAGGGTGTTTGGTGTTTTAAAGGGACAGTTAACCCCAAAATGGAAAATTATGTCATCATTTATTCTGCCTCATACTGTTTGAAACCTGTTTCTCTCTTCTGTTGAACACAAAGAAGATATTTTAAAAAAATGTTGGTAAGCAAACAGTCGACGGTTCCATTTCCATTTTTGGGTGAACTATTATTATAGATTTAATTACGTAATGCATAAAATCAATTTAGTGATCAGTAGGACACTGTCTCAATAATAATAATAATAAAAAAGATTAAATCCTTAACACAATTGATCAACTTTCTTTACATTGTGTGGGAAAAAGACAATCCTAAATAAATATTCTAATTTAGTTATACTTTTTTAATATTTAAAAATCTGTTTTAAAGTGGCTAAATGTTTTGTAACACCAGTGCTATTATATGTTGTTGATCGTGCAAAAGGTTCATGCTAAAACAAATCAATTAGAAGACTATACAGTTGTCTAAACTGTACTAAACTAGGCTGTTAGTGCAAAACAAATTATCACAATGTTTTGTATTAGATTACACTAGGCTATAAAAGGACATTAAAGAAACGTATAATATTAACATAAACATACTGCAATATATAGCCAACACACAATCACAAATAATACATGCAGCTGGACACAAGATATATAAACCTCATGGTATGGAGAAGCCTACTTGTTGTTGTTTTTTCAGTTTAAATTTTTTTTTTTACTACATTTTAATGGTTAAATACAATTTTAGTGATCAAAAAGCTTGTCTAATTATTTGAAAGCGTGAAACTTACAATTTAACAATTTATTAAAAGTTAAACAAACATTACATGATTAAGGTACTATGAAATACCTTTTTTTCTTTTTCAAATTCCATTTTTTTTTATATCTGTTTTAAGTTTTCTGGATTCCATTTTAATAAATAAAAACAACAATTTATTTACAATTTGACAAATTCCCTGAATTCCACGTTATACAGTAAATTCAGTTTTATGACTGGATTTCGTGTTTCTGTCAGCTTATGCTGCCTTCATGGGAAATGTTCTACTTCCCACTTCAGGGGGGGATTCCAGTGCTGCATTCCACTCCACTTTTAGACACTTGCAAACTTCCCTAAACACTTCCCCTCGGGGGAATCCCCGCCGCCTTTCTGAAGTGTGTCCCACTTTGTGAAGAGGACATGGGAACTTTATATCATGTGACACTGAAGGCTGGAGTAATGATGATAAATTCAGCTTTGATCACAGGAATAAATCACACTTTACTATATTCACATAGAAACAGCTGATCTACAGGAATATTTCACTGCTTTAGGTTTTTTACTGGATTTTTTTTTTTATTAAATAAATGCAGCCTTGGTGATATATATCACCAAAAATTTGTGATATATATCCCCAAGGTTATTGTTCAGCAGTGTATTTGATATCTTACCGAATTAAAAGCAAGAGATGCAATAAATGTAATCGATCAATTAGACAAAGGTCAAAAAAATAAACTGGTATTACATCTGACATTTCTGTCCCCCTCACTTCTGAAAAGATGGCTACCCCTGCCTGAGAGTATTAGGTATTAGGAAAGGATAACAAACTGAAAACTTATCTGTAAAAATTCCACAATGGATATACCCCAAACAGAATTTTGTAACATGTCAAAAAATCAATAGTCTTTTTAACCTTCGGGGGAGCAGGGAATGTCAGATAGGATTTTAAAGGAACCTCAACCTACTGAAAATCACCAAAAATGCTAAAAAGCTTTGTAAATCAATTTATTATATTTATTGCTGAATCAATTTAAGGAATCCTCCCTAAATGAAAGTATCACTTTCTTTAAAAAAAAAAAAAAAAAAACATTTGAATGGTATTGTAAATATAACTTATAATAAATTAATTATCATTAAGCATAAGCATATTAAGCATAATAATCAACATTAAAATTCAGGGAAGACAAATTGGACTACATTTTATTTGATGGGGGCGGTAGGGGACCTAGAGGTTGAGAACCACTGACTTTTAGCGCAATGGGTTTTCCAATACTTTAAACTTACAGTAAAACCAAGCTTTTTACTGAACAAAAAAAATAAAAATAACAGCATATGCTGTATATGCATCTATATAGATGATTACATTGTGGTAATGCAATTGTTTCGCATAGGCTACTCATAGTCATAAATCCATAAAAACTACGCATTAATGCTTGCTTTGGTGGCTCCTCATAGCCACCCTATAAATAACTTTAAATCCAGTTAAGGTTAGTTCAGTCCATCGAAAGTCTTCTGTGTGGTAAAGTGAAACAGAAAGTGTTCAAGAATGAACAGAAATCATACACTTACCGAACATTAGTAATACAAACAAAACGGGCTTTACAGTGCTCTTCATACTGTTGTAGATTCCAGCAAAATCGATTTCTATTATCCACGGTGTGCTAAAAACTAGTGATGTTATTCTGACAACGACGCTCCGACGAGCGCCAAACTCAAACGGTCCTCGGCTTGCAATGAAGTGAATGAACCACCGCTGGAGTTTGTGTCATTACGTCACACGAGTCACGTGAAAATGGCCTCTGACGCAAACACACTGGTTCGCTCCTGTAGTGAACCATCTGACTGCTTTGACAGCCGAATCTGTGTTGACTGGTTTGAAACCTGGCGGCTGTATTTCTTATATAAATTAAGCCAAATTATAAATTATAGTGGTCTCTCTCTACTGATACGTGTTTGGTTATGTTGGTGGGGGCATTGAATCCTAATGGAATATGTCCCAAACACAATACAAAACATGGTTTAAATGGTAACAGCCAATGGTTCGTTTTGGTATTTTAATAGAAACCATTAGAATTTCTGTGATGATTTCCCACTTTTTTAACTTCGGTCTGATCTTCTGTCCTTGTCTAAAGAAATAATTACACACACACACACACACACACACACACACACACACACACACACACACACACACACACACACACACACACACACACACACACATCATGCTTAATGTTTTATTAGTGAACACATGAAATTCATAGCCTATCTGTAAAATTCACCTACATGAATGTTTCAGCTTTCATCGCCTCGGTAAACACGTAATAAACAACCCAGTCTCACGGCAGTTCGTGAAATAGTCACGAAATTTAATCTATTTATTCGTGGCAGGGACACGTTTATTTCGTTCTTTTCGTAATAGCAGCACGTTTTTAAACTAATGCATTTCAATTGATGCATCTTTCGTGCGACAGCACGATTCTTTCTGCCAGTCGGGCTGCAGCAGAGAAGCTGTTTAATCAACATTTATTCACTAATGCATTTATTCAAGAGATCTTATCACGGTTTATATATGTGCAGTGCTGCTGCTAGCCATTTTGGTGGCCTAACCATAATTATTTTATGATTTTAAAAATAAAGCCAGTCCTTTATTTACCTCCTACTGTCAAACTTCGTCAGGTGTGAGCATAATAATATATACTGAAATAATATCGGTTTTTCATTAGGCTATTTTTGGTGCCCACTCAGCAAGTCGGTGCTCTCGCACAGCGCGTGGTGGGAGTGGCGGTGCTGTATATTAATTATGAATTATTATTTCGGTCTTTTTCGGTTATTATTTCGAAGCTGGTTTGCTTTGCTGTTTATTTATATTTTTAAGACTATATAGGCTACATCTATCAACGTTTATTTCGATGTTATCATTGTATTCATTAATTTCTTTATAATAATATTATTTCGGTCTTATTACCGGTGATATTACAGTAAGCCATAACACGGGCCGAGCTGGGCCCATTAGCCACAATACAATGCGCCTGCGGACATTCATATCACAGAATCTGACAGCGACCAGCTGGTCAGCCTAAATTAATTTAACATACCCTTTATTTTAATTTATTTTTATTTTTACTACATTGTTACTAATGCGAAAAATGTGTAAAAGTAATGTGTCATGGACTTGATATTGTATTATGTAATTTTAAAAATTCAATTAAAATATAAAAACACTGCGCATCTCAGAAAAAAGTACATTTAATCTGTGTTTTTGTCACCAGCAATACAGTAGCTACGTTGCTCAGTTTTGTTACAGTAAGTTAAGCTCAAATATATATATTTTTAAAGCTCCTTTTTCTGATGCCCTGTTGAAATAATACAAATAATTTTAATTCATTTAATTGAATTTTTCTCAAGGTTTTTTTTTTTTTTTTTTTTTTTTTTACAATATCCGGATGACGGAGCTCTCCCCAATAACTTCCTCTATCCGGAGTCGTTGATTAAGGTAGGCTTTAGGCTAATAGAACTATACATGCAAGTGTAGTCAAGTGTGTAACGTGCTGGGGTATTGTAATGACTGTCTTATGCCCTATTTTAACTTTTTGTGACATTGCTTTGGTGTTTCCATTTGTCTGATATAAAACCCTATAAAGTGCTAATTGCATGTCCTAGCATGTCACATGTTAGTGTAGCCTACTAGTTCACAAACATTTTCTCAACTCTTCCTTTTCGCTTCTCGTGTAATTTAATAATGTTATACATGAAATTGTCACATTTTTCCTTTATCAATAGGACTATGTTTTGTCTCTCATCTGGGCAACACACACACACAAACACACACACACACACATATGTTGTGTTTCCATGTTTTATGGGGACATTCCATAGGCGTAATGCATTTTATACTGTACAAACCGTATTTTCTATCCCCTACACTGCCCCTGCCCCTAAACCTACCCATCACAGGAGACATGCTGCATTTTACATTTTCAAAAACATCACTTAGTGTGATTTATAAGATGTTTTCCTCATGGGGACCAAAAATGTCCCCACAAGGACAAGGATTTTGGATATTGCCATCTTTGTGGGGACATTTTGTCCCCATACCGTAGGGATTACTAGTCCACACACACACACCTACACAAACACACACACACACGTTGTGTTTCCATGTTATGTGGACATTCCATAGGCGTAATGGTTTTTATACGGTACAAAACGTATTTTCTATCCCCTACACTGCCCCTGCCCCTACCCTTACTCTCACAGGAAACATTCTGCATTTTTACATTTAAAAAAATATCTATTAGTATGATTTATAAGATGTTTTCATCATGGGGACCAAAAATGTCCCCACAAGGACAAGGATTTCGGATATTGCCATCTTTGTGGCAATACCCCCCCTCACACACACACACACACACACCACCCAGTGTAAATGGCAGTTAAAAATCAGAGAAATGTTTAAAACTCAGAAGAATGACTGGTTAAGACAATTTAACCATTGGAATTAAGAAAGCACATAGCATCCCTTGCATAGTGTGATTGTAAATCATAAAGTGTATTATTCAGAATGTTTCTATGGGTAGCCTATATTATACATAAATAACTTTCTTTTTTCTTTTTTTCTCAGACAACATGGTTTCAAAAAAAAGTGCCCCAACTGCCCCCAGGTCATGCCCTGTGCCACAAAAATTTGTAAGGCCTGTGGGGCAGAGCAGCCCAAGAAGGCACGTTTGATGAAGAGGCTGCAGGCCCTTGACATGAAGAAGAGGGAGTGGCTGGGGAATCTTAAAAACCACAATGAGGCAGCCTTGAGGGATGAAGCCATCATTTTGGTGTGTACAATTAACACTACCTTTTTAATAGGGTCGTCACATTTACCAGTCCATTTACCAGACATTTTTGATATTTTTCGAATGGATTTTTTTTTTTTTAAGAGTGATTTAAACCAGATTTCTGAAATATAGAGTTTACCGACCTCTAAACAGTTTAAACACCAAATGCAACTTGAAGGTTCACTTTCACACAGTTAAAGCCTAGTGTAGGCATGTTAAACTTAAACACACAGTGGTCCAAAATTAAAAACTGGGTCCAAGTTTAGCCAGGTAAATCTTTATTTTTAAAACTGACTTAAATTGAGCATGTGATTCCCCCTTTCAGTAGTATGTGCTGAATTTAATGTAGTCATGGCATTCATTGTAATATTAATAAGGAATTTAGGTACTACTGATAAAAGTGGAGTTTAACTTTAGAGACAGATTCTTCAGAATAGAATAGAATGCCTTTTGTTGTTTTTATACACATGTACAACAAGATGTAACAACAAGGAATAAACTAAAAATAGTTCAGAAAAGCTATATACATTAAAATAGATTAAATGTTATTAAATGTTAAGTATTAAATATTGAACAGTAATGAAATTTCACAGAATATCAGTGTTATCAAAAGTATTAAATGTTAAATATTGCACAGTAGGTGGGTAGAAGGGGGTAAGTGTGGAGTCAGTGCCTGTGTAAGTTCAAATTGGTCATTTTAGTAAATGTTTGGTCTTAAAACAAATTTCAAGTCTTGCCTCAAACTGAATTTATACACAGGTTTTTCGATAACATACTTTTTATCTTTTACAAATAAATGTCTTTGCAGCTTGAGAAGCTACATGCAATTGGCTACAAGCCACTCCTCCTCCTTCAGAAGGAAGGCAAGAGATCAAGAATAACTTCCTCACCCCAAGATGCGAGCTGGACCCGCTGGCTACACAACACCTCAGCAAAATGACTGCATTTTATGAGTTGGTTTGTGCAGGTGAGATGTACAGTATACAGTTGATTATCAATCCTTCCCTATTTTTCAGCACTTATCAAATATTTATAGTTTATACAACAAATGACAATCTTTTGTTGTATTATTACATTTCAACGTTGTGGAATGTTGGTTACATGGACGACAATTGTGGCAAACAAGACACTGTCCACTGAAGCTATAACTACTTTTTGTTGAAGTCAAACAATAAATAAATAGTACTCCGGTGTTTTAAGGTTATAATTCCAGCCCTGTTAATATAGGTTACCAAGTGTAGTCTGAAAATTTGGTAAAACATAGCTGGGTTTTCTTTTGATGCCAGTTCGATATTTGGTGTATGTTGTACCCAGTTTCCCTGTTTTCCCCATTGTTTTGCCTTTAGCTATTCACGCCTTAACCAACATCATGTAAACTTGCATCCAGTGTGAAAAATAGCCGATAGCCCATTTTTGCCTGTTTCAAATATGTAAATGTATACAAGCTAAGAAATATAGTCTTAAAATTCTTGTGTGTGGAAATGTCAAATAATCTGCCTTTTTGAATTTTTATAATACATTATAGTTCAGCCTCATTCCTACTTTTTTTCTAATCAAATTTGAACAGGTTGGAAGGCGAGTGAGGACACTGTCGTCACCCTGACCCTCACCCCTGTGACGATCAGGGCACCTCAGGGAGGCGGGGCCAGAAATCAATGTGAAGGAGGCGGAGCCGGAAGGCCTCATGAGGGAGGTGGGGCTGGAAGGCCCAGCTGTGGAGGCTGAAGGCCTCATGGAGCAGGCGGGGCTGGAAGGCCCAGCTGTGGAGGCTGAAGGCCTCATGGAGCAGGCGGGGTGGAAGGCCCAGCTGTGGAGGCTGAAGGCCTCATGGAGCAGGCGGGCTGGAAGGCCCAGCTGTGGAGGCTGAAGGCCTCATGGAGCAGGCGGGGTGGAAGGCCCAGCTGTGGAGGCTGAAGGCCTCATGGAGCAGGCGGGGCTGGAAGGCCCAGCTGTGGAGGCTGAAGGCCTCATGGAGCAGGCGGGGCTGGAAGGCCCAGCTGTGGAGACTGAAGGCCTCGTGGAGCAGGCGGGCTGGAAGGCCCCAGTGTAGAGGCTGAAGGCCTCGTGGAGGAGGTGGGGCTGGAAGGCCCGCTGTGGAGACGGCAGGCCTTTTGGACAAGGTGGGGCTGAAAAGCCCTGATGTGGTGGAAATACAGCTACCTAAAAAGGTAACTCTTACAGCTAACTTTTGAAGCTCTTAAGGCAACATTCTGCCACGCTTTTGGTTAATTCGCTCACTTGCTGTCTACCAGAGAGTTAGATTAGGAGGGACATATCATTTTTGTATTTGCATGCAACAAATACAGTTCGACATATAGCCTAATTATTTTGAAGTCGGAGGGGCCATGTAAGCTGAAGGCTCTTTGTATCCAACTGAAATCAAGGACCAAGTCCTCCTGTGATTTGGTCTAAGCTATGCTAAGGATGTCAGTTGTTACAATGGCGGTTATTGCACACATAAGAAAGACTATGGTATGTACTGTATCCCCATAACTTTTTCAGCAATTTTGCTTGGCAACTTCTCAATTGATTGATTTAGTTCTGATTGGGTGTTCATGATCATTTTTGTGGTATTACATAGGTTACACATTAGGGTTTGTGCGCGTGTGTGTGTGTGTGTGTGTGTGTGTGTGTGTATGTGTGTGTGTGTGTGTGTGTGTGTGTGTGTGTGTGTGTGTGTGTGTGTGTGTGTGTGTGTGTGCGTGTATGTGTGTGTGTGTGTGTGTGTGTGTGTGTGTGTGTGTGTGTGTGTGTGTGTGTGTGGGCATGTTTTTGTGAAATATCAGGACACAAATGTGTATAATGACATGGGTATGACATAGGTATTACAAAAAGAGGGTGAAATATGAGGACATTCCCCATGTCCTCACTTTTCAAAATGCTTATAAATCACACAGGATGAGGTTTTTTCACAGAAAGTAAACTGTGCAGTCTCCTGTGATGGGTAGTGTGTGTGTGTGTGTGTGTGTGTGTGTGTGTGTGTGTGTGTGTGTGTGTGTGTGTGTGTGTGTGTGTGTGTGTGTGATGGGTAGGTTTAGGGGCAGGGGCAGTGTAGGGGATAGAAAATTTGTACAGTATAAAATGCATTACGCCTATGGAATGTCCCCACATTTCACAAAAACAAACGTGTGTGTGTGTGTGCCTGTTTTAATGAACATGTATAAAAATATATAACTAGATAGTCCTTAATTGTTTTCTTCAAAACCACAGGGTCAACAGGGAGGAGAAAGCGGAAGTCAGGCATGTTTTGCATTTGTCAGTTTTTTAATGATATTGATATTTTGTAATAAATGCTATGAAGAGTGTTTGAATTGTTTGCCTTTTTGAGTGGATATATGTTCGTTTTTTCTGTCCCACAGAGACAGAAATGGATAAAAGCAAAAAAAAAAAGTAAGTTTAAATGACTTAATACATTTGCATTCAGACTTGATATTTGATCAGTTTGATGTGAATGCTTGACCTGGATATGTTAATGAAGTTGTTGTGTTCCTAATCTGAGTTTTGATGCCTTCAGATTGCTCCTACCACACAGGCCTAAGTGTTTATCCAATTAGAGTGCTCTGAAAGAAAGAGTGAGAAAGGTAAGACATGCATAGCAGAACACCATACTACTTTTATTTGTTCTATTTACGTTAAATAAGTCAAGATTTAAGTCAATATCTTAAGTTAAAATACCTGTCAATCAGAGAAGTCAAGCTGGGAAATAGTCAAATAATGTAAATATTATATACAGTAGATACTATAGCCTCTTGACTAAAATACTTTGATTATCATGGTAAAACAGGAAACATGGTGGCTGTTACCAAAGCCTGATGCAAACAATATGTAAGCATGTATTGTTGTTCCTGTCATAGGGCCAAACAGAATTGCTGATTGACTGGGATTGCCTTGTGCAGCATGGTATGTGTTCTACTATATGACAAATACAGAAATAAGTTTGCTCTTACTCTATTTCACTCTCATACACATTTTGAAGTCAATCGTTTTTACCAAGATCTATTTTTAAGAATGTGCAAATGTGTTTGAAGTTAACATTCCCAATCGAATAATTAAAATATCACATGTAACGTAATTGTCTCTGTTCTGTTTTCAGTGGGAAACAGTGGACTCCTACTTGGGAGCCCAAGGAGTCATTTGTTTAAGTTAATTAATTTTGTAATATATGTTGTTTTATTTTTTTATTGTACATTGCTTATTCAATAATTGTATATAGTAATTTTGTGATATTTCTATACAAAGTGAAGTGTTGTTTATGGTAAATGGTAGATGTTCAACATTTCTTGCCATTTCAGAACTGGATAATTCAAGAATGCCTAACTCCATACAGAAAGCTGTTCTTCTTCACAAATGGAAGCAGGACTCTGTACATGCTGTAAGTCAGATGCAATTGACTGGAAATAAAAATAAAAATCCTCACGAATGACAATGTTAATAATTTAAAATGAATGTGAAATATTCATAATGGTAATCACAAACACGTTTCCATTTGTAATATGCATATTTCCAACATTCATACAATAGAAGGTGATGTAGTGTGATTATTAACAATATTTGTTAATTTAGGATTATTTTGGGGTTGTGTGTGTGTGTGTGTGATTGATTTAGCTGAAACTCGTTATTCTTGGTGGTTTACATCTGTAAAGGGAACATCCTGATAGGCTGATGTGGTCCCACTCCATTATTTGTTTTTTTTACTTTACCAACTTGTACAGCCACTGGAAAATGTTAGTTGAGCATTACATATTATGTCATGCCCCACTTCACTGTAGTAGTCCCACTCCACTGTTTGGTCTTTGAACCTTGGTAAGTACATCTTTCACTTTAATTTCACAGCCACACAATATGCCTATGAATGACTGTAGTAATTTAATGAGTAAGGGATAATGTGCAGAACAAGGCGACCAGGTCTTGCTTCATCCTGAAGGAAATTAAATCCCAATAATGATCAGCATTTGGGGCATAAATCTATGTTTTTCTAATTTCATTTTTAGGCTCTCCTGTTATATTGTGGTGGTGAGACGAGAAGGACCCAAAAGAAGACCCAAGACGATGAGACTGTTCCAGTGGACAATGGTGGTGGTGG
The DNA here is from genome assembly GCA_023029165.1 of Gobiocypris rarus. Lineage (NCBI taxonomy): Eukaryota > Metazoa > Chordata > Actinopteri > Cypriniformes > Gobionidae > Gobiocypris > Gobiocypris rarus. The sequence continues at coordinate 5,756,232 of CM040929.1, forward strand.
TGCTGCTGCTTTTACCTCATGCCGATTTTACCACACGGATATCCAATCAAACAGTATGTTAAGCCCACACACACACACTCACTCCTTTTTCCATCTTTCATCTGCTTGCATCCCTGTAATTTCCATTAAATGTATATTAAATAAAATTTTTGCAAATTGTCATTTTCATACATATATGCATAGAGTAGACAATGATTATGATACTTTTGTCACTTTTATATAGATGACAACATTCAACAAAGTACAAATTAATTAAAAGCAAAAATATCTGTAAATGAAATTAGTATACATTATATTAGTAAACATGGAATCGTTTTTACATTTAGTACGTTAACAGTGTCTGTGCAGTTTGTGATCAGTGAATTTATTATATAAATGCATTTAACATTAAATTATGCAACACTCTTTACAGGAGGAAATCCTACAGTTATGTGCAAACTCACAACATCATCATCAAGTGCTGGGCACATTGGGCAACAATTGTCCTTCAATGTATCCAATCTGTGGCCATGTTCGCCACATCTTCCCATGGGACACTGACATTCTTCAGGTCATCGTGAAACATCTGTCTCCACGTCTTCACCTGCATTCTCCTGGTTGTGTCCATAACTGTGTTTGTGTTGTTCGGGCATGCTTAGGATCTGTCCAGGAGGTGCACCCTTCTCTCTGACACATTTTTAAAAGTCTTCACATGGACTCCTCCTTATGATCTCTTTGAAATGTGCAGAACCAATATTGAAAATAGTCATTTATCTTTTTCGTATTGCCTTTATCAAAGAAGCACTGCTCATCCGGAGTTTTGGTAAAATACATATTAATTGCCATCCACTAGTTCTAGTGTCATGCAGCGACTTCATGATGCGATTGTCAAATATATATTTCTGCATGTGTGTATAGCAGGTGTTTGTCCGAACAATTGAAGATAGTGAGAGTGTTCAGGAAAACTCTCTGAAAACAATCAATATTTATGTAATTCTGTTCAGTGCTGATAGAGTACTACAGAAATGACACACTTGACATACTGGACAATGTATTTGTATAAGCATTTTATTGCTTAAAATATTTAACATTTATGATATGCATTAACTATTTTAATTTGCCCTTTAATTTAGTTACAGTAAAAGTGAACAATAATCACAAGGATATTGTATTAAAGTTGAGAGTGTAAAATGTTACCCCCTTCTTTATAGGGAAGAAACATATTTTCTCATCTCTTGGTTTGTAAAAAAATAATGCTTCATCATAGCAATTTAAAGTTAAGTTTCACTGTAATAGACTTCCTCTGTAACTGGATACATTTTTTCATAATTAACTGACTCTTATTGTTGTGCAGTAGGGGATTACATTTGTCTTAAAACAGTTTGACATTAAATATTGGAATATGATTACAAAATTGTGTGCATTTGTTACTTTTATTATTTTAATTCCAAGAGTTCTAATGCTGTGTGTGTGTGTGTGTGTGTATGTGTGTGTGTGTGTGTGTGTGTGTGTGTGTGTGTGTGTGTGTGTGTGTGTGTGTGTGTGTGTGTGTGTGTGTGTGTGTGTGTGTGTGTGTGTGTACATACAATACATCTAATATAAAAGTTAGAAGCACTTTAATAGGTTTTAGTTAAAATATGCAAAACAATTAAAATACTTAGAAAAAAATATTTTTCAAATATATGTATGCATTAGTTTAAGTACACATGGAGTCTTTCGTTTTAAAATGTGAGTTTTATTATATTTAACTAGATTAATTAAATATTTAAGGAATCTTATTCCTTTAGGCGGAACCCAAGGAGAGCTGTCGTCATTTACCATAAATGGACAAGTAAGTGTGACGCCTCTTTTCAGCTGGGTTGTCATTGGCTGTGACTTTATCGCAGAACTCGCTGTGATTGGATTATCTTTTAACGCTTATAAAACGGCGCCTTATCTTACAAAGTATGTTTTAGTGTGAATATTACGTTACTCATACATTAAGTTAACTATAAAGTGTTTCTATGTTGTGAGAAATTACTCCATTACCGAGATCCAAACCCTAACCCTAGCATCTCTGCCTATTTCAATGAACTACAGCGCCATGTTTCCCGTTCCATTGATAGAATGACAGAAACATATGGGTAATGTAGTTTAAAACGTTTAGTAATAAAATGATAAATATTAAATAAATAAGATCTTTAATGGACAACTCTGTGTCTAGATATGTTTATTGTGCAAACATTAATTACATACATGAGGGACAGATTGAAATTTGATATTTTACTGTGAGCACTTAAAAAAACGTTTCAAAACAGCTTTTCATGTATGTCTAACAACTGTGCCCAACATTATTTAGTAAACTTAGCATAAGCAGTTGTCCTGATGACTTTCTATTTGATATGCTAACCGGACTTTGAGTTACAGCCAATTTAAATGTGCTTTTTTCTTCTTTTATTGCTCTTCCAGGGGCCATTACTGGCCCCTCAGGGTAGAAGGGCAGTGACATCTACACAGATGTGTTCTCCACATCATGGATAACAAACTTTGTTGAATCACATTAAAATATTGGAGTATTTGTTCTTTCCCCCTTTGCTAACGTCATGCTTGAATAGGTTTTACAGGTGGAGGCCACTGACATTCCCAACTCATCTTTTCTGACTGTTTTTCACCAGTTTTGCATTTGGCTAGGGTCACTACCGGTAGCATGAGGCGATACCTGGACCCTACAGAGGTTGCACGGGCAGTCCAACTCCTCCAGGATGGCACATCAATACGTGCCATTGTTTGAAGGTTTGTAATGTCTCCCAGCACAGTCTCAAGAGCATGAGGAGATTCCAGGAGACAGACAGTTACTCTAGGAGAGCTGGACAGGGCTGTAGAAGGTCCTTAGCCCATCAGCAGGACCGGGATCTGCTCCTTTGTGCAAGGAGGAACAAGATGAGCACTGCCAGAGCCCTACAAAACGACCTCTAGCAAGCCACTGGTGTGGATGTTTTATACCAAACAATCAAAAACAGACTTCATGAGGGTGGCCTGAGGGCCTGTGCTCACTGCCCGGCTCTGGCAGTACTCATCCTGTTCCTTCTTGCACAAAGGAGCAGATCCTGGTCCTGCTGATGGGCTAAGGACCTTCTACGGCCCTGTCCAGCTCTCCTAGAGTAACTGTCTGTCTCCTGGAATCTCCTCATGCTCTTGAGACTGTGCTGGGAGTCATTACAAACCTTCAAACAATGGCACGTATTGATGTGCCATCCTGGAGGAGTTGGACTGCCTGTGCAACCTCTGTAGGGTCCAGGTATCGCCTCATGCTACCGGTAGTGACCCTAGCCAAATGCAAAACTGGTGAAAAACAGTCAGAAAAGATGAGTTGGGAATGTCAGTGGCCTCCACCTGTAAAACCATTCCTGTTTTGGGGGTCGTCTCATTGTTGCCCATCTAGTGCACCTGTTGTTAGTGTCATTAACAACAAAGCAGCTGAAACTGATGAACAACCCTCTGCTGCTGAAGTGACCAGATCAATATCACAGGAGTTTAACTGACTTGATGCTATTCTCTGATTAAAAACGGTTCCTTTAATTTTTTGAGCAGTGTATAATGGATGAACCTACAGCAACTTGCCATTATCCAACTTCCAGTGTTGGCAGTAAACAAAAAATATTTATAAATGTACACTTCACTATTACACAATTATAGTGCATCATTCAGTAAAATTAACAAAGAAACAGTGCTAAACTTTCATCTTCATCCCCTCTTCTTGCTCCATCAGTAATGTCCAGCTGTCACTTTGAATGCAGTAGATGTACCAGAACGATTAACATGGATCATCTTCAGCTCAGCTTTAAGTGTTTGTTGCAAATCATCATTAATAAGATCCTAAATAGATGTCCTAAGTAGAAAAATCATGGTAATTAATTATATGTCATTTTTAAATAATGATATAAACCCATAAGAGCCAAGTAAAATTGTATTTACTGTACCAAACACCACGTTCAAATTCACAGGTATTCACCATACTTTATTACACTTCATTGGAAGACACAGCATAACATTGAAAGTAGCATAAACACAAATGAGATTGAAGATAAATAAAAATGTCGCCAAAATGTCATTAACATCATAATCCATTCACAGACTTTACTCCTACTGCACAAATGAGTGCCACAGAATTCCATCCAGTCAACTATGATCCAGAAACAGATTTGATATTGTGTTTAGAATACAGATTCATTAACACAGATAAACTGGATTCTTGCTCTTCCCTGTGAAAGTGTCTTTCATGTTCATGTTCTTCTTCTTCTTCTTCTTCTTCTTCTTAACAGTTTGTTCAGTTGTACTCTACAGTGAAGATGTGAGCACTGAGAAGATGTGATCACTGATGTCCTGTAGCTTTTTCTAAACCAGAGGAATCCCATTGTCAGGCGTTCTCCAGTCCTGGTCTAAAAGTAAAACAATAAAACACAAACAATTAATATTAAGTAGTTTAATGGATAGTCAGGTCAGCTTATGTTCTGCAGGATTTAAACAGTGGAGGGCTACTCTGGCCCTCAGCGCCCACAGTACTGCAGCAGATTCAGCTCAATCCTCAAACCAACCTGCCTATAACTGTCTATAAGTGCACCTGAAGACTTTGTTCATGTTTTACCCATATAAACAGCAACTTGTTTTAAAAGATCTTTTAGAAAGATATTTTGAGCCTTTCCCAGTGATGCCTGATATCTTTCATGACAACATACTCTTCTGTCCCTTGTTTCAAGAGCATCATTAGGTCAAAAACTAAATGAAAACCTGTACAATGTAAAATTGTTAAAATATTGCAATACAAACTTGATCATGGCAAGATTTGCAGTGACTCACTAGAAACTGTAGCAAATCATCATTAATAAGATCCTAAATAGATGTCCTAAGTAGAAAAATCATGGTAATTAATTATGTCATTTTTAAATAATGATATAAGCAAGATTTGCAGTGACTCACTAGAAACTCTTGTGGGAGTTATTGGCTCTTAAAACAGTTGTTGAGTTTAATATTGTGGCGATCTTAAAAGAGTTTATTTAAAAATGACACTTTTCACATATTCATTACCTGCACTCCTCCTCTTCATTTTCACTGGTGTCTGGACTGCTGAAATCACTTTCATTCTCCTGTTTATCGTCCAGTACTATAGCAGAGCCCTGAGGGCCTAAAACAGCCTTGTATTGAAGGAGCACCTCTTTCAACATATCTGAAATTTCAGACAGTCGTCTTTTGCAGAGACAGGAAAGGCCCTTGTTTCGCTTGTCTGTAAGTGAAAAACAAATCCAAATTACCATGACATCAAAGGTATAGCGTTAGTTCTGGCAGGCCACATCAGTCAGGCTTGCATCACCTGACTGTCAGCTGATCACATCTACCTATAGGTATACAACATCTATCACAGCACAGACATATATACAGCCCCTTCAGTACTATCAGCAGCTGCCATGTTCTCTAGAGCTCATTTACCCTCCTCCACCCCAGCTCCTCATCTCATCCAGTCAGGATTTGGCAGTCTTATTCCCTTGAGTCAGACTAGATTTCTGAATTATGGTACATTTAACATCAACATTAATGATATCTGCAATGCATCATGTTGGTTTTGTTCTGTTTACCCTAAGGGGGTTATTGCTGCTCTCCTGCTCTTGTCCATGCTAGGCTGCATGGATGCGCAGGGAGTTCTTGCCCAGAACAGAACCATACCGCCAATCCAAACTAATCATATATTTGACGATAGTGGACCAGAAATACCCACTTGCTTTGTAATATTTGTTATAACTCACCAAAATTAGAGGGTCAGTGTAATGTTTTTCTACTGCTTTCTAGTAAGATACGTCTCTTGTTAGGTAAAGTTAAAGTATGGTGTCCTTATCACCATCACTTTCTTGTTTGATTGGTATGGTTACAAAGATGAAACTTACCTTCCTCTGACGTTTTTCTTTAAGAGTTGCCTGCAACTTCTGCAACCATGAGCAGTGCTGGGCCATCTCCTGAACAAGTATTGTCCTTTCCTCCTCCAGTCTCTTTTTCAGCATGGCTTTGTTAAAAAATGTTAACTTGTCTTCTATTTGTGCTACAACAGAGATAAAGAATATGTATAAATAACAATTTTGACTTGAGTCTTAACAAAATCAATCAGAGGCCTCAGGAAACTCAGCTTACTGCTGCCATGAACCTCCCACAGCCATGTTGGAGACGGGTTGTCTTCTGATAGCGACTGCTCTACTTCATTAACATCAATTGGCATGGAAGGCTCATGGCTGTTATAGGTCTCTATGTCTTTCAATAGCAGTCTCTTGCTCTCAGCAATTTTCCTCCGCAGGCGGTGACGGAACTTGCCACTATCTGTAAAGACATCAAGCAAAAGGTAAAAATAGTGACCAAAAATACATTGAGCAATTATCTATAGACAATGTAATTATACCATTTTGGCGGTATAGAGCCTGCTTCCGCTGCTTCACATTAAGCTAACGTCCCTCAATGGACTGCTCTAGGGAAGTACCTGTTGTTTCTGGAAACACAGCACAAAAACACAATAGTGTAGAGAAGGACAAGTTGGGAGGGATAGGTGCAAAAAAAGGCTTACAGAGATAGTGGCATGCAGTATAGTAAGCAGTAAGCCGCTTAAATACCATGATCTAAATGATCGCCGCCAATGAGGAAGCCCAAAGTGAAAAATGTTATTAGTTCAAACTTACCACCAGCTGCCCATTCCCTCACATCAGACACCCACACTGCTTCATTGGTGCAAGCCAAGCTTTCTTTAAGTTCCGCTAGACTTGCAGTCTCCTCCTGAAGTCTCTGGCAAGTCTAATGCGACAGTTAAACAATATAGTTACACAACTACACAATAACCACACATTGAAACCATTTACAGAGAACACACCTTCACATATCTTGCAGACAATGCCCGATGTAGTGTTGTGATTTTTTTGTAGTTCCAGGCCATAGCAAGGATTGTAAGCATATCCACACGTGCTGTTGAGAGTAAATGTTGAGTGAATGTCATGCAATAAGCAATAAAAAATTACATTAGAAGAGAAATACTACAATCACCTCCTTTCGACATTATTTAGTCGTTAAGGCACAAGCGGGAGAGGTAGCTGTTCACCTGTTCAACTTCCTCCCCCGCAGTTGACCCTGCTCCTTCTTGGTTTTTGCCACTCCATGTAATCTAGAAATAAAAAGACATGTAAGGGATAATGTAATGTCTGCCGGTCATTATCAGAAAATAAGTAACAACAAGACGAACAGGACCCTGACGCACAGCAGAGGGACTTGATACAGTTAAACATAATAAACACTGAACATACCTCACACTTAGTGGAATGTGCTGTAGCGTGCATGACGCTTAGGAAAGGCCTGATTGATGTTAGCTCCTGGAGATCAGGAAGGATGTTTGCTGATTTGTGTAAATATGGCCAGTATTTACACATTACATCCATAGCGATAAACCTTGCCTTTGAACTCATCAACTCCTTGTGCAGATACATGGGGTAGGCAAAGATTTCACCTAGGGATATACAAATTGTATTAGAAATGCAAATATCCTATTATTGTACATTCTAAAGAGAGCATCATAATGGGAAACTCAAGGAGTGGTATAAGCTGAACTAATAGTGATAACTGAGATGCTTCTCCATATGATTATGGTATTTAGCTTTTGTCCAAAGCGACATACAAATAACAACAATACAAAGTTACATTTAACAGCAAACAATTTATTATAATCTCACCTCTAAACATATTAAGCGCTTTAAGGAGGAAACCATGCCGACACACGCAACCTCCATGCCCTCTTCGTCCAACTTGAAGGTCCTCCTAGAAGTCTCCTTCGCTGCTGTCCATGAGGAGCTCCCACATCTGCCTTGTCCAGGTAGCTGCGATGTAAATGAAACACACTAAGCATACTGCATATACACTTTGTTCTTTGAAGTTGAGGGCAGTTTTTCACCAATGCAAAGAAAATCTGGGCTATAAAAGCATAGTAATTTAATTAAAAATAATTTGAAACCTGCCTGTTTCACAGCTTTATGCAAGACATCAACAAATGCAGACACAGATGCGTCTTCTGCGATAAATGCCCCTTCAAAAACGAAGAGTCGGAGCTGAGGAAGATGTGAAACAGAACACTTATCCATGCTGAATATTGAATACAAAAACAAATCCAGATCAATCTATACTGGAAGAAAAAATATCACCTTCCATTTCGGAGAAACCGTATAGCTTCCTGTTGCCATCCACAGAGATTGCCAACATGTCTGGGGTGCAAGCGGACAAGTGAAAGGTGCACCACAGGACAAGTTATCTTCCTCAAAAGAACAATATGAAAACTCCAGGAAGCTGCGCTGCAGCGTGTCCCCGCACACTGGTCCTGACTGAAAGATGCATTATATGTTACTTTGGAGATGTCTACATATGGTAAACAAATCTATAATATGATGAACACTTACCCGCCCACCACACTTTGTACGATGCTCCAGCAGCTTTGCAAAGGCTTGTCTGACAGTGCCGGTGCAATGATTTTCAGTTCTCTTACACTGCTGAAAAGATCGAGGGAATACAAAGTAGAAGAGCTGGTGGAAGCTGGCCAGTATCCACTGTTTACGAGGTCCATGAACTCTGGAGCCCACTGCTGCTGGCATGTTTGGCATGCAAACAACGGCTGGTGCATGTCATAACGCCCTTGGGTTATAAGAAAACAAACCCATGGATACCTGAGCTTTTAGAAACAATCAGCATGCACACTTTAAGACAATTGGGCTGCATCTTGAGTAGAATCACACCAGCATAGTTCAAATAAGTATATTTTTGTTGGTTTATCATAATGACAAGATATATTCTGTAATTTTGAGTACTATTATTTTCATTGCAAAGCAAAGCCAAAAAAGGAGGAAAAAGCTGAATATTGAAAAAAGATCAGAGTTTAGAAATATTACCATTGATGGAAATTAAAATGACCGCTTCCAGGTGACACAGTTATACTGGAGACTTCACAGGGACATTTTTGAGTCACTCTCACCGTTGGCAAAATGCAAGCTAGCAAAGGAAAGATAAACACAAAATCAGATGTATTAGACAAGAGTACAAAAGAGTTTTGCCATTACCTACCTTGGTCATGTGAGCTGTATCCTCCTCCTCTTAGAAAATATGTAGATGGGGAATAGCTTTAAAAACCCTCAAGGACTGACTCCCTATCGTGGAGTGGCCATCTCCTGTGATTCTTGGTATCGCAGGTTTCACAGAACCACTGATCTGGTAGACACTCTCTGCATCTAGGAACAAAATCAATGAACCAATTTAGCCATTGAATTAACTCTTTGAAACAGCCCTGATTCCACCATAAACATGCAGTTTATCTGAAACATGAAGACATCAATTAGTGATGCACTCTAAAAGTATGAAAGAATCTAAAATAATGAGATCTCACCTAACAACCGCAGGCTTGCTGCAATGGCTACAAAATGGTTGGCCAACATCCTGAGTTTGGATGAGGCATTTAAGGTGGAATGGCCTTGCCTCCTTCCATCTTTGTGAGGCTTGCTGCTGCCTGAAAGTCCATGATGACGATGCCCTCTGGATTTCAGGGAGTCAGACATCATAGCAGAGAGGCTCTCCATGTTTTTTCTGCAAAGACAAATATTAATTCAATCGACAAACGACTATTTCTATGCAGATCTATGATTTCATTATAATGGGTAAATATCTGGGTAAATGTCTGTCTCCTGCCACAGGCCAATAGTGGCTTAGCTGCCCGTAACTAAGCACGGGAGGTCTGGCGAGCTTCAGTTTTACATTTTTGCCAGGATTGCCAGGACAATCTAGACTCCAATGATACAGGTGTTCCAGGATTTGTGTGAACCCTGCTTTCAAATCTCCTTCAGAAAAATACCTCATAATAATAATTCAAATGTATTTGACCATATTTTACCAAATTCCACTTGAGGATCCAGACTGGTTGCAGGAAGCTCTTCAGTGAGCAGGTAGTTCCCAATCTGGTTTTGTGTAACTACAGCACACAGAGGAATAAAACCAAGTTATACCACCAATGCATACTTTTTGGTTGAATCTACATTTCTATACATTTGAAATACGGAGAAATTACATTTAAAAAATAAATAACAACAGAACTTGGAAATAATAAATGGAAATAATAGTACAATTAACCTGTGGATGCAATACAATACAGTTATCAAATCAAATACAGCATAAACATATTTCACATGGTTCAACCTCATTATAATGAGCTCATTATTTGGATACAAGTACATGTTACTTAAGTCTACAAGCAACACAACTTGATTTCTTGACAATGAAGTTTAACCAATTACTATTAATATTATTACCAGCAGCTGAGGCTTTGGGCCGCCTCCACGCCTCCCTTGGCTTGCCAAGCCCTAGACACACCTTTTTCGGGATTGGTGGAGCGGCAACTTGCCTCTGCTTCTCAGATTCTTTCTGGGGTTGAAGTGAAAATCATGATTAGGCTGTTAATTTATTTTTAACAAAAGATGCAATGGATAAGAAAAAAAAACCTCTTACCATACACTTTATACCCTATATATTTTGAGGGGGAAAACTTCAAGAAAGAATCCTTGATCAATACATTCAGTTTAGCAGGACCAAGGAGTTCAGAAGTAAAAACTAACTCTACACCCCTTTCATGAAAATGTTTGACAGCTGAGAGCAGCTAGATGCATTCACAGACTGAATGAGTCTGAGGTACCAAGGCTTATATAATAACTTTATTTTAAAATATTGTTTTCTAATAAGCTACAGAGTAATTATTATAGTTTAAATATTTCTTCAACCATTACGATACAATGGATTAGTTATTTTTGTACGTGGCAATACATAGAATAGGACCCGATGTAGGCACTCCACTTCATTGCATCTGAAAATTCAACACCTAAAAACACCTACCCTGGCTTCAGTCAGAACATGTTCTAAGCTCATTTCAAGAGCCATCCGTCTCCCTCCATGTAACTGCCATCTTGACAGTCGGTGACATGTGTAGTGGTCATCACAGAAACGGAGAGAGGGGCAGACAAAAAAAGAAGGACAGACACTGAGATGGACAAAGGGGCAGACAGAGATAAGAGACACAGACAGAAATGAGAGACAGACCAAAAGGCAGACAGTGAACAAAACCAGATAGGTTGGCACTTAAAAGGGCCTTTGGTTGTGGTGATCTACTGGTGATTTACTAGCAGGTAGGTTGGTGAAATCTAAAAACAAAACAAAAACAACACTCGTTTAGGGGAAGGGAGTTAATGGGACAGAGACAATTAATTTACTTAACAATGGATAAAATATAATTTTTTGTGACTGGTGCAGCTAAATATAACTTTTTAATGAGCACTGAAGATCTCAAAACTAAAATAGAAGCAGTTCTGTTCACTCGGTGTCTGGAAGACAACTATCATTCCACTGAAAGAAGTCCGGATAATTAAACAAGTTTACATTGCAGGATTACAACCGTAAAAAACGGGACTATTTTCTTTAGCGGAAGCAATAAAATCGTATTTAAATCAATAAACTAAACTCCTTTTTATTTTGTGTCAAATTATTGATTTATTTGGTAGATAGTCATGGATAATGATAATGTAACGTAGAGAGATATGCGGTTGTTGTAGTGAATACAACCCAGAGAGGATATACAAATGGAAACAAATGTCACAAAAAGTTAAATTAGGCATAAGGCAGTCATGACAATACCCCAGCAACATACTTGACTAATACACGTTTACATACATTTAATCGAATTATATAGGCTACATGTTCATGAGGTTGCCAATAATTTAAGCCTACCTTAATCGATGACTCCAGAGAGGAAGTAATTAGCTCCGTCATCCGGATATTGTTAAAAAATGACCTTGCGAAAAATTTAATTAAATAAATTAAAATTATTTTTATTATTTCAACAGGGCATCAAAGAAACTCCCGGAGCTTTAAAAATATTTCGGAGCTTAACTTACTGTAATAAAACTGAGCAACGTACAGCAAAAGCTGGTGACAAAACACAGCTTTTGTTCTTTCTTTTAAATTATTTGTTTTATTTAATTTTTTAATTACAGAATTCAAAATCAAGTTCATGGCACATTACTTTTACACATTTTTCACATTTAGTAACAATGTAGTAAAAAAACGCTGGTCGCTGTGTGATATGAATGTCCGCAGGCGCATTGTATTGTGGCTAATGGGCCCAGCTCGGCCCGTGTTATGGCTTACTGTAATATCACCGGTAATAAGACCGAAATAATATTATTATAAAGAAATTAATGAATACAATGATAACATCGAAATAAACGTTGATAGATGTAGCCTATATAGTCTTAAAAATATAAATAAACAGCAAAGCAAACCAGCTTCGAAATAATAACCGAAAAAGACCGAAATAATAATTCATAATTAATATACAGCACCGCCACTCCCACCACGCGCTGTGCGAGAGCACCGACTTGCTGAGTGGGCACCAAAAATAGCCTAATGAAAAACCGATATTATTTCAGTATATATTATTATGCTCACACCTGACGAAGTTTGACAGTAGGAGGTAAATAAAGGACTGGCTTTATTTTTAAAATCATAAAATAATTATGGTTAGGCCACCAAAATGGCTAGCAGCAGCACTGCACATATATAAACCGTGATAAGATCTCTTGAATAAATGCATTAGTGAATAAATGTTGATTAAACAGCTTCTCTGCTGCAGCCCGACTGGCAGAAAGAATCGTGCTGTCGCACGAAAGATGCATCCAATTGAAATGCATTAGTTTAAAAACGTGCTGCTATTACGAAAAGAACGAAATAAACGTGTCCCTGCCACGAATAAATAGATTAAATTTCGTGACTATTTCACGAACTGCCGTGAGACTGTTGTAATAAACGGGGCGTTATCATATATGATATACTTGCATTTTATGGGTTTCAGCTTTGTTGCATTACATTTAGGCAACTTCACCAGGAGATGGTGCAATCTGAAGCGATCGAGTAATGAACCATTTTCGACAAGCAATAATGCTTCGAACCGCTTCATTTGGCCATCACTACTAATAATACACTAAATGATAACAAAACACACTAAATAGAGATGGTTTTTATACGACTGTGACTGGCTAATGAAGTCACTGATGATTTATATGCAAAGAGAGAAGAAGCTGTGAGTTTCCATACAGAATTGTGGCAAAGCAAAGGTAGGGGCTGTCTTCTTCTTCTTCTTTAGGTTTTATTGCGGACTTCAGTATTATGTTTCCCAATAATGTGTAATGTGTGACTACTATTTGAATGCCGTTTGTAGATGTGTGGAGATTACTTGCTCCCTCTACTTATGTTATGAATGATTTTATATTTCCTTATAATTCTTTGAACCTTATGAAAGTGTTGACCTGTTTGACAGTGGTTACTGAATTCCCACATGTGTTCTCAAAAATTAGCATATTGTGATAAAAGTACGTTATTTTCCATAATGTAATGATAAAAATTAAACTTTCATATATTTTAGATTCATTGCACACCAACTGAAATATTTCAGGTCTTTTATTGTTTTAATACTGATGATTTTGGCATACAGCTCATGAAAACCCAAAATTCCCTCCGACCTGACTGCTGTCCAGAAGACCATCATTGACACCCTCAAGCGAGAGGGTAAGACACAGAAAGACATTTCTGAACGAATAGGCTGTTCCCAGAGTGCTGTATCAAGGCACCTCAGTGGGAAGTCTGTGGGAAGGAAAAGTGTGGCAAAACGCTGCACAACGAGAAGAGGTGACCGGACCCTGAGGAAGATTGTGGAGAAGGACCGATTCCAGACCTTGGGGACCTGTGGAAGCAGTGGACTGAGTCTGGAGAAACATCCAGAGCCACCGTGCACAGGCGTGTGCAGGAAATGGGCTACAGGTGCCGCATTCCCAGGTCAAGCCACTTTTGAACCAGAAACAGCGGCAGAAGCGCCTGACCTGGGCTACAGAGAAGCAGCACTGGACTGTCGCTCAAATTTTGCATCTCATTCGAAATCAAGGTGCCAGAGTCTGGAGGAAGACTGGGGAGAAGGAAATGCCAAAATGCCTGAAGTCCAGTTTCAAGTACCCACAGTCAGTGATGGTCTGGGGTGCCATGTCAGCTGGTGGTGTTGGTCCACTGTGTTTTATCAAGGGCAGGGTCAATGCAGCTAGCTATCAGGAGATTTTGGAGCACTTCATTCTTCCATCTGCTGAAAAGCTTTATGGAGATGAAGATTTCGTTTTTCAGCATGACCTGGCACCTGCTCACAGTGCCAAAACCACTGGGAAATGGTTTACTGACTATGGTATTACTGTGCTCAATTGGCCTGCCAACTCTCCTGACCTGAACCCCATAGAGAATCTGTGGGATATTGTGAAGAGAAAGTTGAGAGACGCAAGACCCAACACTCTGGATGAGCTTAAGGTCGCTATCGAAGCATCCTGGGCCTCCATAACACCTCAGCAGTGCCACAGGCTAATTGCCTCCATGCCACGCGCATTGAAGCAGTCATTTCTGCAAAAGGATTCCCCACCAAGTATTGAGTTCATAACTCAACATAATTATTTGAAGGTTGACTTTTTTTTGTATCAAAAACACTTTTCTTTTATTGGTCGGATGAAATATGCTAATTCTTTGAGATAGGAATTTTGGGTTTTCATGAGCTGTATGCCAAAATCATCAGTATTAAAACAATAAAAGACTTGAAATATTTCAGTTGGTGTGCAATGAATCTAAAATATATGAAAGTTTAATTTTATCATTACATTATGGAAAATAATGAACTTTTATCACAATATGCAATTTTTTTAGAAGGACCTGTACAAGAAGTTATATTATTCCTATTTGTTTCAAACTGTATAACATAATCATGATTTCTATTAAAATGTCACTTCTATTTGTTTGCAATGTCTGTAAACTAATAAGAACTGCCATTGAATCAGAACATATTATTACTTTCTCAGGTCTTGTTTCGTAAACCCATAGTGCCATTAGAATCGCGCATCTCTGCTGTATAGCATCTGTTATTCTTCCAGCCTTCCTAACATCAAACTCTGGGACATTGAAAGCAGCCCATGTCCTTCCAGTTGCTATACCCTTTGACTGTATATTTGAAGAAAGGTATGTGTATTTTTAATATATTCTGTTACACATGTTTTTACATTAACATCATCCCCTTTTTCCTTGATCTTCTCATGTATCTTTAAGTCTACAGTATTTCCGGTTGAGCTAGTAACCAATGGGAATTGGAAATATTGCAACTAGGCATATTGGAGCAAATAAATGTGTGTCTAGTTTAATTTACCTATAGTATATTCACAGTTTCCCAACTTTCCGTAAGTATTTAAAACTTTTTGAATGAAAGTTCCGGCAAATCGCCTTCCATGGAAAAGTGTTGAAAGTGCTTTCTCGGAGTTCAAGATGCGTACGCAACGTCTGATGAGTGTATCTGGTTTCTTCAGTCAAAAAGAAATTACGTTTTTTGAGGAAAACATTCCAGGATTTTTCTCCACACCATTGACTTTCATGGCAACCAAAATGTTGAAGGACCAAATTAATGCAGTTTCAAAGGGCTTCAAAGGCTCTGCACGATCCCAGACGAGGAAGTCTTATCTAATAAAACCATCAGTCATTTTAAAAAGAAAATTAAAAATGAATATACTTTTGAATCTAAATTGCTCTGCTGCTCGCCAGTGATTGCGCAATCCTGTAAAGGTCACAGTAGACGCGGTAAAGTACTGCCCCAGTGTTTACAAAGCGCTCATGTGAAGACTAATACAAATGTCCTTTATAAAATAAAAAGGGTAAAACAACAATGTCAGACGATTTTGAAGTTGAAGATGGAGTGTTTTTGGCAAAGGGCGTTTGTATTAGTCCTCGACGCACGCTTGGGGCGTCTTGAGCCAAAGATTCCTAAGATCTAAGACATTTGAACCTACGCCTAACGGTTTAGGACTTATGAGCCATTTCATCCTTTTAACTGCTGTAGCGCCCCGTCAAGCCGATCAGGGTGAGCCTTGGTGACGTTGTCGGCGGTGTGCGTACTACCAGCCCTCAGAGTTTCAAGTCTCTACAACTTATAGTTCGGTCTGCCCGATCACTTTTCTAGGAGAATGCTTATCCTTGGAAAATTTAACAATTACACTATTTCAGTGCTACGCGCTTGAACCCCTAATAATTTTTATTATTTTATTTTTTATTATTACCAGTCCTATATCCTGTATCATTCAAAATCTTCTAAATGACTCCTCTGCCAGTTTATCAGGTTCCTCATTCCCCTTTACTCCGACATGGGCTGGAGCCGACAAAAAAACTAAAATATGAGTGTTTTCTGCTATATCATTTCTATAATGTTTCACATAAAACATTGGGTCTTGCTAAGGATGCTCCACTTGCTAAATTTTCCAGAGACATAACTTTAATCTTTGGGTGAAAATACTTGCACAAGAGAATGTGTCAGGTCTGAGTTTGTGTGTGTAGTTTGTGCCAAAATCTGCAAGGTCCACATCACATCATCTAAAGATATCAAGGTATTTGCCCTATACTGGCATAAAGGGGAACTCATACCAATCTTAAAATATCTCACTGGAGAAACAATAGTCTGCAGTATCTTAGACTTCATTTCTAAATATGTCAAGGTGAGAAGGCGTACAGACTCTGAAAGGAGGAGCACAGAGGTATTTATTCTTTAGCACAGACTGACATCTCTCTCATCTTCAGCTCATCTGACGATATTGAAGTCTTTTGTTATTTGAAACTGTTCTGATGTTCAAACTGCTGAAGAAAATGATTCACCCGGTTTCCTTCTATTTGTGCTTGTGGTGTTTAGTTGGTAAGTTGCAAGTGTTTTATGGTGCAAAATCAGAGAAGATTTTGCACGTGCTGTTAATAGATGTGATTCACAACTCAAGCTACATAAATCGTGAACTTATTTCAGTAGTGTGTTCAAATTAGTGTCAAAGGTTTGAATTATTTAAAAACAAATCAAATTAGTTTGAAGCAATCATTGCTGTTTGTTCTGCAGGTGTTTTTGGGGATGCGGGTGAAGTGAAGACAGTGTCAGTGGTTGAGGGAGAATCTGTCACTCTATACACTGATGCTACTCAAATACAGAAAGATGATCAGATACGGTGGAGTTTTGGACAGAAAGATATTCTCATTGCTCAAATCAATAGACAGAACAATAAGGCTACTTTTTATGATGGTAGTGTTGATGGGCGATTCAGAGACAGACTGAAGCTGGATCATCAGACCGGATCTCTGACCATCACAAACATCAGAACCACAGACTCTGGACTTTATCAAGGCAAAACCACCAGATCAGAGACTCCACTCAGCATAGTCAATCTTATTGTCTGTGGTGAGTATACCAGTTGGCTTATTCGATATATAGACTATATTCACTTTTTAACATGTAAAACCAGATCACATTTGTCTGATAATGAGATAAGTGTTTTTGTGATGACAATCATTTTGCATTGTGCTGTGGTTGCGAGAAAATCACATTGAGGAGTGAAGTCTCTCCTTAAATGCTCTGTCATTGCGAACATTGTCCTTTTTAAACTCTTTACAACTTTCTCTTCATCACCTATGTATAAAAATATAAAAAAGTACTCTTTTGTGAAGAAAACGTGAGCAGTCCAAGCATTGCTGGACACCAAGGTTACATCTTGTCACTTAGAGCGTCCAAAAATGTTGAAATTATTTTGTGGAAAACACTCGACAGCAGCAAATAGGCCTATAGCAGGTATGAGGTTTGTCAATTGTGCTCGAGTTTCTCTGGTTTTAGAGCATATATTATTTTGTTTATAAATCAGACGCATTGCAGTTTTTATATGCTGGTAGTAATTTATGGAGCCCCTAAACTTTGAACATGGTGATGGAAAAAATACGAGATGGAAGGAAAAGTTATTTGTCAATGCTTTTGAACGCAAAGTTTTGTGAGGGAGTGCAAATTTTCTCGCGGTGGAATGCAAAACATTTGCGAGATAATGCAAAAGCATTGAAATATAATTTTTCATCCTCAATAATCTGCGATTAGCAACTCTGGAGAAAACAGTGATTCTCCGGTTTAGTTCAGGTCCCATCCAATAGTGTCAGATTAATAATATTGTTGAATATTAAGTGTCCCCAATTAAGAAAGCCAGATTTGAATGATAGAAATTGATCATATGTTATGTGTATGCCATATTAAAGAGATGTGTTTTTATAGATTCAAACTGACATAGTCTGTCCCGAACAGTGCTAGGAAGACCGTTCCAGAGTTTAGGTGCTTATTAGGAAAAGGATCGACCGCCAGCAGTTGATTTTGATATTATGATTAACTGACCAGAATTTTGAGATTGCTATAGACGTGAAAGGACTATAATGTATTGAGAGCTCGCTCAAGTACTGGGGAGCTAAACCATTTAGTGCTTTGTAAGTAATTAGAAATATTTTAAAATGTATGCGATGTTTAATAGGGAGCCAGTGCAGTGTTGACAGAACTGGGCTAATGTGATCATTCTTCCTGGTTCTAGTAAGAACTCGAGCTGCTACGTTCTGGACCAGCTGGAGTTTTTATTTATTAAGCGAGCAGGGCAACCACCCAGTAGAGCATTATCCGGCCTTGAGGTCATTATGTCACAATTTAGATATTTTTTGAAAAACTGTGGTTTTAAAATTATAATTTTTTTTTAATGAAAGGCTGGTAGGCCTATAGAATAAATCAAACATTTTACTCTCTTACTGAACTTAAGTGACCCACACTATGTTTTACCCAAACATGAATCATATTTCTGTTCTCTAACATTGTTAATTTCTTCCCCTATAAGAAAGTCGCTGTTGTGGTGTCACTGAAGCTGTGATCCGAATGGCTCTCTCTGCTCTGGTGGGCGTGGCCGTGGTGATCGTTCTGGTTTATGACATCAGAACCAGAAGTCTTCCACAGAAGAAGATTGTGAAGAACGCAGCAACAAACACTGATCAATCAGGTGAAGAAGATGACCTGGAAACATTCTCTGGATCCATTATATCACAAGAGACCGTTTGAGTAAATATAATTTCAAAGATGATTTCTTTTTTTTTTTTTCAAAAGCAAACTCCAATCACTTTGTATCCGCCTTATTTTGCTACTCGGAAAAAGCTATTTTCTGTGAATTTGTGACATTCGATAGATAAACAACTAACCAAATAACAAAGTGCAGTATTTGTGCTACTACTATTAAATAAAATAATGTGATAATAAATAGCTCATACCTGTTTGCAATATCAAGTTCCGGTCCAAATAATGGCTTCTTTCCAACGAGCGGTACCGTACGCAATTATTGCTGTTTCGATTGTTGTAAGTTGTGAATGGTAACAAAATACCAAACCGTACCGTACCAAAAAAGTGGTACAGTTCGGTATTTTGGTACCATTCACAATTTCCAACAATCGAAACGGAAATAACTGGAAAAAAAATGTTTTATGGTACAGTAGACTGATACCTAAAGGATGGAGCTAGACTCCCTCCAGAATGTTGATTGGTTGACAGAGAATAGTAACTGCATGCTACAAGGGGAATAATATAGGCTATAGTTGAAGCACAATACCATTGCAACGCAATGTCAGCATATATCATTGTACCATGGTCGACGCAGGAGATGCAGTTACTGTTTGTGTGTTGCTTTCTTCTTCACGCGAAAATGACGTTGATCGTTTTGTTAAAATTGAACATTGGTGTGGGGAGTCTGCTCTGTATTTTCTACTCCACAAGAGGCCTGATCAACGAGCATTATTCAAATGACTCTGTATGCAATTGGATAGTCCTTTAACCAATCAGACCACAAGAGGCGTGATCAACAGGCAATGACCCATCGCTTCTCTATCCGTCATTGTGTTAAACCAGCCAATAGCACGCCAGGTGGATAAGCCAGTCTGTGATTGGTTCCCGCAAAAGCGCAACAGAAGCAGTAGAAATGAATGTAGGGGTTTCCAGACTGAGCTGCAGGGCGAAATCAAATCGCCAGCAGATCAGGCTGGGTTTACCCAGTCTAGTTGATCGTTATAATTTTTTATAATAGTTATAATGGTTGATCGTTACTTTCCGGCATACGTAGAGTACCAAGTGAGGGTGCTGTTGGCAGTGGAAATGCAAAACCCGATCAGAGTTTACTGTCCTAATTCATACTGTACTGTACCGCTTGGTGGAACCAAGACATAAATGGCTGCACCCGCTCTTACGTTAAAAAATAAGGTGGATAGTGCACATTTCAAAATACAAATCAGCTTTACAAAGAACACTGCCTTACAAACCCACAACCATTAATTTGACTATCAATAATCACTTTATTAGAATATAAAAGTATCTATTGGGATTGCTATCCCCATTTATCATTCACTCATGGCATATTCCTCAAATATTTGTTTTGAACCACCATTAATGATCAGTTTACCTACATTGATTTGTGTATTTTTCAGTAGGCCTATAGGTAATATACCACATCATGTTGTTATGAATGTTTTTTTCTTCTCCCATTTGTATGCTGTCTGTCTTTAATATCTCTATGTGTGTTGTTTAGTGTAAACAGACAGACTTTAAAGAGTGTAAAGCACATGCGTTTGGCATCTTAAATCAGCCTAAAAGAACAATTTGTCATGTCTTAAACAGACAAACACCACATGCACATTTATGCATAATAAACATGCTTTCAAATAATCTTTAAATTCTTTAGCCTCATGATTGACCTGGAAAAAAGATCATGTTTGCACACAAACTTTACACATGAGCACCCAACAAGACTAATATACACAACATTTCACTGGAACATGTTTTCACATGACATTATTAATATTATTTTAAAACAAAACTTCATATTGCTTCTGGATTTATGTTCATTCATTTAGCAGACACCGGGTTATTCGAAAGAAAAATATAGATGAAAGTTAATGTCTTTTAAGAGGTGGCATATTTTAAATGCATCATGGGCACACCGTTAAAACACACCGTTCTGGGAAGTTTCGAAATAAAACACTGAGTGTGAAACGAGAAGACGAGAAAAAGACCTGAGCAGCGCAGTCACAGAAATAAATGTGTGAACAATACTCAGGTCTGCAGTTTATATTCTGACCTGCTCTTAGTTTGATCATTATCGCTCATCACGACTATTCTAGTGCATATTTGCATTCAGGGCTGTTGAACCACATGAGTTTCTTGACATATACTGATCTTCAGATGTTTGGCCTGATCGAGTCTCTCATTGTCCTTCAGCTGTTAAAAGCATAAAAACGTAATGAAACTCCACAGAGCAACTAAACCAGCGGCATCAGTTGCATCAGTCTGTGGGCAGTTTTGTCAATCTTCTGTGGTAAGTTGTGGCCTAATCGTCTTCTTCCACTCTCATTACCTACAACTGAGGTGCCCTTGGACAAGAAACCTAAACCCCAATCGCTCCCCGGGCGCCGCAGCAAAAATGGCTGCCCGTGTTCACGGTGTGTGCATTTGTATGGATGAAATGCAGGGAACAAATTCCAAGTATGGGACACCATACTTGGCTACATGTCATGTCACTTTCATACAACCAGTAGATGGAGCTATCTCTAGATCAGGGGTAGGCAACCCTGCTCCAGGAGTGAGTTATTAGGTTGTTACTGTTTTATCCCTGAACATATTCAGGCAGATAGTTGTTTAAAATGCAAACTGTCTCTGATTGTGACATCAGTTATTGAATATACCAGTGGTTCTCAAACTTTTTCAGCGTGTCGTATCAGATGTATGATGAGTCCCTTTGTGCCCCCCAAAGAAAACAATCTCAAACTTACAACATTAATCAAACAAAAAATATGTTAAATGAAACATTAGTTATTTTGGTTGATAGCCTTATTTCTCTAAAGTTTGTGAAATTTTTGATAAATTTTATATTTCATAAAAAGGAACACATTGTGATGAAACTGTTTTGACAGAAACATTACTGAAATAGCAAAAGTGCAACAAAAGTCGGCTGGGAAGGTGCCAATATTGTACCCACGCGGTAAAGGGCCAAACAGTGACAGTTATGAGAAACGCACAATTTAAAAGTGCATTACAATTTTAACATTTGGCTATAAGCAATAGACATTACATTACATTTTGGAAGTAAACCAAGTTTAATTATATTTCCCCGCCTGCAAAGATAAATGTTTTGTCGTAAATCCCACTATGCTCTCTGAGAGTTTTGTGATCATGGCCTGATCTTTTGGATTTTGATTCAGTTTAATCATCACTAAGCTCTGTGAAAACTGTCAGTATATTATTCAGTGATCTGCAGTGTGTTTATTATCCAGCAGCTCAGTTTCCTCACTGAACTCTGATTAAATGTCTTTCATGTTTATCATAGTGGAGGTGATTGAAAATCCTTTCCAGAGATGGAAATATATGCTAGAATTTGGAGGACTGTAGTGGAGGATGTATTTTCAGTGGCTCATGGGTGTTTCATTTTCTCTCTTCTCTTCTGGTTAGCATGCCCTGCTGGTAGAAGCTGTAACTACACTATCTGGAGGCACAATAAATCTTAGAACAAGTTTCAAAAGTATTCAAGTATTTTGATTAAAAATGATTTGTATGTAACAAAATATTCAGACATTCGTCTGAGGAGAGAGGACCGGCTAGAGTAACATCCGGGCTCGCCGAACTTCAACGAGAAATTCTTTTGCTGCAGAAGAGGAACGCAGAGTTGGAGACTTATTAGGCAGCAAGTGAACATTTTGTCCTCAAAATTGATGTGTTAGAAGCAGGAAAAATGGGCAAGCGTAAGGATTTGAGCGAGTTTGATAAGGGCCAAACTGTGATGGCTAGACGACTGAGTCAGAGCATCTCCAAAACTGCAGCTCTTGTGGGGTGTTCCCGGTCTGCAGTGGTCAGTGTCTATCAAAAGTGCTCCAAGGAAGGAACAGTGATGACCCGGCGACAGGGTCATGGGTGGCCATGGCTCAGTGATGCACGTGGGGAGTGAAGGCTGGCCTGTGTGGTCCGATCAAACAGACAAGCTACTTACAGACTTTCAGACAGCATGCATGCATCATGGTGTAACATTTCGGTGTTGTGACAGCATACAACTGAAAGAGTGAGAATCCAAACGCAGTTTATTTACAAGTAGGGTCAAGCACATGTAATCAGTCCAAAAACACAACATACACTTCGAGGAGTGCAGACAGGAACAGGGAATCCAAGACTCAGGCAGGAATCAAACATATATAAAAAACAAGAACTGATCGAAATGCCAACAGAGACCGTAAACCAAAACCAACAAACAACCAAGACTTCATCCAGAATGCAGGGCAAATGGCATTTAAATAGACAGGGTAGGGATGCGCGGTATACCGGTACTGGGAAAATACCGGTATATATTTTATTTCAAACGGTACGATATCATGATTTTGCTCATTTCGATATTTGCTGCTGTTCCGAAGATCACCGCTAGGTGGCAGCGCTACCCAAAATGACGTGAAACCGGCAAATGTGCAACAGAATAAAATGAATACAGCGGTTGACTCGCTCAACACGCACAAAACTCATTAATAAAGACAGGAGTAGACATGATATTTGGAATAACTTTGCTTATACAACTTCTGAAGAACCATCAAACCTTACCAAGCATCGTTCACTTAATTCCTGACTTGTAAGACATTATGAGATCGACAGGTGAGTGCATCATTCAAACGATCTAACTTAATTTGGACATTTATTTTCTTTCAACGCTTATCAACACACATAAAATCGCATCGTTTAAATATAAAGAAATCGCTCATTTCAACCAGTGACGTTTAGACCTCATAATATTTGCATGCAGACTATGCACTATACATCCACAAAGACATAACCAACTGTGTTTATGTGACTTACGTTACTCATGTGACATATTTGACATAATTTCGAGTGTATTTGACTAAGGAAAAACAACTGCGCGAGCTCTTTAGGCTTGTGTGTTTGTTGTTGGTATGAGCGCAAAGAAAACTCTCAAAGTGCTCCCATCCCATATGTATTACGAAATGCTATAAAATCGCTTGCATGTTCAAATTGGCACGGTTTAAAATGACGTGGGCAGTGATTTCCGTCAGCTGTCCCGCAACAGAAGCAAAAGTGTTGAATCTGGGTGCGCAGGTTGCTTTTAGTGCAGGTGCCATGTCTTTTGAAGCCAGAAGCAATTTGCTCATTTTGAGAGAATGGAGAGAAGAATGTTTCCAAATGACTGATTGATGTGATAATCTTTGTTGATTAATTTAATAATAAACATTTGCGGTTATTTCCCGCTTCATAAACCTAAAACTTGCTAGAGTTATTCAAATTATGCGCAATACCCGCATCAAAATTCAGACCCTGTATGGTATCGATTTAATTTTCGTATTTCGGTATTAAATTGTAGTACCGCAAGCCAAAATTGTGGTATCGAGCCATCCCTAAGACAGGGTAAGAAACTAAGAAAACAAATATAAATACTGTTATGATTTACTCAAGTTGTTTTAAACCGGTATGAGTTTAATTCATATGTGGAACACAAAATAAGATATTTTGAACTAGACTGCTGGTAACCAAACTGTGTTGGGTCCCCATTTACTTTAGAGACACTACAATTAAAAACTGAACGTGTCTGTTCGATATAATTGTGAGTGAGCCGATTGAGTGTCACGGCACAAACGCATTAGGATCAGATTATATTCATCACATGAGCTGAGGTATAATCGCGGGATTCACAAACGCATTCACAGCGCGTGATCAGTCTGGCGCGTGTTCAGATCATGTCTTTAGAAGCTTAACTTTCATAGGAAGTTCATTTAAAAAGTTAAAAAACTCACTTTGCTCTCCACCGCTCTGTTAACATGAATCTCCGCAGCTCCGCGAGCCGAGTGCTGTGAGTGTGATGTTGGAAAAATGTTGAAATAGCGCCTCCTGCTGGCTGTAGTCTCATTAGTAAAGTTCATGCAAAGCAGAAGCCTCATGTTTGTTCGTGTGGGAAGAGTTTTTCACGGATCGATTATTTTAAGATGCACCAGAAAAGTCACAACGGTGTGAGAGATCATATGTGCTTTGATTGTGAGAAGACTTTTGCTACGGTTTCCATATTGGCTCGGCACCAGAAAATTCACACTGGAGAAAAACCTTACAAGTGTTCACACTGTGACAAGAGATTCAGTCAGGTAGGAAATCTGAAAAATCACGAGCTGATCCACACCGGAGAGAAACTGCACACATGTGAAGAGTTTTAAACTAAAAGGATCCCTTAAGTCACACATGAGAATCCACACCAGAGAGAAGCCTTATAAATGTGATCAGTGCAGAAAGAGTTTTGCACACGCATACACACTTAAATTACATCTGCTTTCTCACTCTGGAGAAAGACCATATAACTGTGATCAGTGTGGTAAAAGATTTCCTAAGGCACACCACCTGAAGATCCACCTGACAGTTCACACAAAGGAGAAGCCTTACATGTGTTCTTCGTGTGGAAAGAGTTTTTCACAGCTGGGTAATTTAAAAGTACACCAGAAAAGACACAGTAGTGTGAAGGATGACAATACCTTTATTACAGCTGAGACATTGAAAAAGAACCAGAGGATCCACACTGGAGAAAAGCATTTTACATTTGATGCGTGTGGGAAAAGTTTCACTCAGTTAGGAACGCTACACCGTCATACTAAAAACAGCTGTCTGAAATTGAAGAATTTCATGTTCAGATCCAGCTGCCTTCTCAGCAATTGAGTAATAAAAGCTCTTTCATATAAATCTGTCCCCTCCAGCCTCATTAAACATCATTTGTATAAGTTGTTACAGTGAACAAAGTTCCTCTTTAAGACCAGCTTCAATAAATATTTCTAAAGATGTTTTCTATTGACACGAATTTAATATGTTCTTCCGTTTGGACTCAAGCTGAATGTAACTATTGTGGAGAGAGTTTCATGGACTAAATTTCTCAATTCCTTTACGTTCTCACTCTGGCCTTTCATCTGATTTTTGTAGTTGCTTCACAAATTGACTTCTGATTGCTTGTTTTTTTATTGCTAAATGATTCATTGATGCCAATTTTCTGAGAAGAGCTAAGCAGTTCACAGAGTTTCATGTATTTTCTATAAAATACACTTTACAGTTCAATCAACATTTTCAGCATAATTTCTTTTTCGGGTACAGTGTTACTGGTGTTTGCTGTTTGAAATAAGGTTTAAAAAGGTGTGATCAATGTAGTTTTCCACGAAAATACACTTAAAAAAAACATTCAGTAGCTTTACATTCTAATATATATAATATATATAAACATAAATGCTACATAAATACATAAATGCTTTTGGTCCTCAATGACTTCCATAATATATATTTTTAGTCAGTGGGGTCCATCCATCAGCTTTTTGATTACCCACATTTTAAAAAGTATCTATCGTAATATTCAACAGAAGAAATAAATGTGAGAGGTGAATGTGATTAAATGATGATAATTTTTTATTTTGGGTTAACTATCCTTTTAAATCTGTACGTAGTTATGAACCATGGGATGAGCGTCATCTAATGGGCGTAAAGATGAAATGTAGCTTACAGCATGTTTTCTTTCTTTTTTCTTTTTGATTATTCAACCGGTCCTATACTGAAACTATGTGTATTATTCACAGAATGTGTATAAACTAATGTCTAAAGACTAAACTCATGTTGTGTAAATGAAACTGAAAGTGTTGAAGACAAATGCAGAATCTATTCATCATCTTGAAGTATCTGTTATTTTAGTGACCAATAAATAAAATAAAGAAATTATGACACTGATTGAGCCAACACGCAACATATGATACGTTACCTTGTACTTGTAATGTATCCTCAACATACCTTCAGATATTGATTCATGTTTATTCTTTGACTATGACGGTATGATTAGATCTCAGTGATCTATACAGTGATCTGTTATGACACATTAAAGAGAGTCTGAATGGCATTTATTGTTAGAATTTTGTGATAAAATTGACAGAATAATTAATATGTTCGTGTGGGAACTCAGATTTGTCCCACATGTAAAACAAGCCTATTGTTAACTGTTAAAGATTGCATTCGGTACATGTGTACCATACCGAAACTGTTCGGTATTAATACGTGTACCGTTGCACCTATTAGATCAAAAGTGTTCAAGTGAACATCAGAGTTTGAAATGACTACATAAAGATCATTCAGAAGATGTTTTACCAGTTTAAAATTAATAATACACAGAAACTTTATAATACTGCCTCAGTTAAAATTTGCTGAAAACTGACGGCAAAGGTGCTGATCTAAAAAGCTGAAGGAAATACTTGTGGATGCACGTCAGCAACAAACAGAGTTAACAGTGTTCAGCTAAACCTACTGTAATTCTGAAAAGAGAGCGAGCGATATTCATTCAGGAATAACACTGCCAAGTGAAGAGGCTGTTCTGGCTCTGCATTCTGTGTGCAGATTAAATGCTGTATGAAAGTCATAATATAATACAGCGGCTCTGATCTGCATCATCTTAAAGTGTCAGATGATCTATAATGCAGTGAATCAGCACACGTCTTGTGTTATGTCGTTCTAAGAGAACGTGAGAACTGAACCGTGTCTCTGGTGCTGTGTCATGTCTGGAGCAGCTGTACTAACTACCAGATTCACATGTTTATTTCACAGTGTAGTTCAATGGGAGATTTTGAAACTGTAATCTTAGATTTCAGACTGAAATGATCTACAAAAAGTCTGTAGTTAAGAAGTTTGCCTGTAGAAAAATATAAGCAGAACTGATGAAGAATAGAGAGACTCACCCGTGATAACGTAATTTCATATATGAAACTCAAATTTGATCTGTAGTTTAAAGTCTAGAGTCTGTGGTTCTGGTGTTTGTGATGGTCAGAGATCCAGTATCATAGTGCAGCTCCAGTCAGTCTCTGAATCTCCCATCAGGACTATCACATGTCTTTATGGCTCCTTCTCTGATTTCAGCAATTCAAGTCTCTTGAGGTCCAAACGTCCACAGGATCTCATTGTTTGTCTGTACTTTCACATCAGTGTTTAAAGTGACAGATTCTCCCTTCTTTACTATCACAGTAACTGTCACAGCAGCACATAGAAGCAAAGAAATGAGGAGATTGCAGTATAAGTGTGTTTGCAGATTAACATATCAGTAACACTTCACATTTGAATCTAATAATCACTTCATCTATTTTATGATAATACCTTAACAATTTACAAGATTTATTCAACATTTTTGCTTAATGTTAATTTATATTTTTAACAAGTTCAGGTCAACAATCCCACTGAAAAAAATACAGTTTTAGGCCAAGGAGCAAACTTCTTCTAAATATATACCGGTGCTGGTCATATAATTAGAATATCATCAAAAAGTTGATTTATTTCATTCAAAAACTGAAACTTGTATATTATATTCATTCATTACACACAGACTGATATATTTCAAATGTTTATTTATTTTAATTTTGATGATTATACTGCCAACTAAGAAAATCCCAAATTCAGTATCTCAGAAAATTAGAATATTACTTAATTATTAACCAATACAAAGAAAGGATTTTTTTTTTTATCTAGACCGACTGAAAAGTATGAGCATGTACAGCACTTAATACTTAGTTGGGGCTCCTTTTGCCTGAATTACTGCAGCAATGTGGGGTGGCATGGAGTCGATCAGTCTGTGGCACTGCTCAGGTGTTATGAGAGCCCAGGTTGCTCTGATAGTGGCCTTCAGCTCTTCTGCATTGTTAGGTCTGGCAGATCACATCTTCACAATACCCCATAGATTTTCTATGGGGTTAAGGTCAGGCGAGTTTGCTGGCCAATTAAGAACAGGGATACCATAGTCCTTAAACCAGGTACTGGTTGCTTTGGCACTGTGTGCAGGTGCCAAGTCCTGTTGGAAAATGACATCTGCATCTCCATAAAGTTGGTCAGCTGCAGGAAGCATGAAGTGCTCTAAAACTTCCTGGTATACGGCTGCGTTGACCTTGGACCTCAGAAAACACAGTGGACCAACACCAGCAGATGGCATGGCACCCCAAACCATCACTGACTGTGGAAACTTTACACTGGACCTCAAGCAACATGGATTGTGTGCCTCTCCTCTCTTCCTACAGACTCTGGGACCCTGATTTCCAAAGGAAATGCTAAATTTACTTTTATCAGATAACATAACTTTGGACCAGTCAGCAGCAGTCCAGTCCTTTTGTTTTTAGCTCAGGTGAGATGCTTCTGACGCAGTCTGTTTTTCAAGAGTGGCGTGACACCAGGAATGCAGCAGCTGAAACCCATGTCTTGCATCTGTCTGTGTGTAGTGGTTCTTGAAGCACTGACTCCAGCTGCAGTCCACTCTTTGTGAATTTCCCCACATTTTTGAATGGGTTTTGTTTCACAATCCTCTCCAGGGTGCGGTTATCCCTATTGCTTGTACACTTTTTTCTACCACATCTTCGCCTCTCTATTAATGTGCTTGGAAAAAGAGCTCTGTGAACAGCCAGCCAGCCTCTTTTGCAATGACCTTTTGCAAGGTGGTCGTCTTTTGGACAACTGTCAAGTCAGCAGTCTTCCTCATGATTTTGTAGCCTACATAACTAGACTGAGAGACCATTTAAAGGCCTTTGCAGGTGTTTTGAGTTAACTAGCTGATTTAAGTGTGGTCTTCAATATTGAACCTTTTCACAATACTCTTATTTTCTGAGATACTGAATTTGGGATTTTCATTAGTTGTCAGTTATAATCATCAAAATTAAAAGAAATAAACGTTTGAAATATCAGAGCAAACATTAGGAGGGTAGAAAATCTGATTTAAGTGATTTGACCATGACATGGCATTTCATCTTATTACAGATTTACACAATGGTAGAACAATAAAGTTCATTTTTATCTTGCTGTATCAGCTGCAATACTTACCATTTGCCTTTCTAGTTTAGAGATTTTGTGGTGATAGTAAAAAACACCAGGAGCAGAACAATAACACATTTTCCTGCTTTAGAACCTGGAGACAGACCTGAATCTGTAATGATAATGATAAAGACAGACAGTTATTAGTGTGTGTGTGTGTGTGTGTGTGTGTGTGTGTGTGTGTGTGTGTGTGTGTGTGTGTGTGTGATCTATAACACACGCTATAAACATCAGCACTATATAAGAAGTTTTGACTCTCATAATTTCAAAAGTCTTGAGTTACTCACCACTGACAGTGACATTGAATCTCTTGTATATCGTCTGTTTGCTGCTGCTGCTGATCTTCGCTGTATAAAGTTCAGAGTCTGTGGTTCTGAAGTTTGTAATAGTCAGAGATCCAGTCTGATTATTCAGCTTCAGTCTGCCTCTGAATCTCTCATCAGTCTCATATAATGTTGAGTTCTTGGCCTCTAGATCACATTTAGCTATGAGTTTTCCTTCATCTCCGAACCTCCACACGATCAGCTCATCTCCGTGTGTTTCAGTCACATCAGTTGGAAGAGTGACAGGATCTCCCCTCATAACTCTCTTCATTTCAAAATCAATGACAGGTGGAGAGTCTGACAGAAACAGATTCACAGAGAGAACACTGTTACTGGCAGAACTGAAATTCAGATCAGTGTCTGTCTAGGTTCACTGCATAATAAATAAATACATTTCTTACATTGATAAAATATTTTATCCTGTTTTAGTGTTTCTAATACAACGGCTGAGGCAGTAACAGCAAATTTGGCATCTTATTTTTTCTAATCAACATCAAAACTTTCATTGAAAATATATGTATATTTGATGTAGTTTCCATTCACTACTCCAAAAGTGTGATTTCTGCATCCGAGAATCCGGGAATGTGGAAAGGGTCCAAACACAACTAATATTAGCTTGTTGCTCTTTGAATATCATTTTAATTCATAAAACAAAACAAACGTGATAATATCTAGATTATTCAAATAATAAAAGTGTCCTCACCAGAGACAGTAACAATGAATGCCAAACGTGAGGATCCAGAGTTGTGGTTGATCTCGAGCTGATAAAGTCCAGAGTGTTTGGTTCTCAAGTTCTTGATGATGAGAGATCCAATCTGATGATCCAGCTGCAGTCTGCCTCTGAATATCTCAGTGAGATGGGGATACAAGATCCTATTTCCAACAGTTTCAGCAATGACTGAACCTGACGCTCCAAACCTCCACTGTATCAGAATAACCCCTGCATTTCAGTGAGATCAGGGTTGAGAGTGACAGAATCTCCCTCCATCACTGACACTGACTTCAGTCTTTCTTCATCAACACCAATCACTCCTGCAGAACAAACAGAAACATCTCATGTTAGTGGATCAAGAATCTAAGCATGAGCAACATACAAATGAGAAATATTTTTAAAAATAAGTGAAAAGATGTTTGAGGAACTGACTGTTTTTGTTTAATTTCAATACAGTTGATTTATCTAGTTATGGCTCAATAAACAGCAGAGCAGAACTGATTACTGATCTCTACCAGAAAATCAATTAAAAACACCTGTTTTCTCATACCCTAATTTTTAGGGCATTTTATTTTACAATGTATTACAGCTCCAACAGCAAAAAGACCCAAACCACCATCATCTCGGCCAGATGTCTTCAACCCTGCTCCTTGGGACCCGCTGTCCTGCTAAGTTTATTTCCAACCTGCTTCAGGACACCTGCCTGTGTATTTTCAACATGTGCTTGATTAGCTTTACCTGTCTTTAATTAGGGTTGGAACTAAACTCTGCAGGACAGTGCGTCCCGAGGAGCAGGGTTGAAGACCCTTTTGATTTGAGAATTTTTTCATAGTAAACTTTGGGTGTTTGGGGTTATGGGGGTGCCGGATAAATATGCATAAATTGCACAGATATCAACATTAATAAATACATATAAAAAAATTAAACATGAATAAGTCACGTTATAATAATATAATATCCTTTTTATTTATTTTATTAGTGCTGTCAATCAATTAAAAATAACTATTAAATCACATTTTTTCTGTGATTAATCATAATTAAAAATTAGTTTTTTTTATATATTTTATAATGTAATACTTTCACAGTTAATCTCCAAATTAATGTAGAAACAATATAATGCAGTATATTTTAAATACATGTTAAATGTCATCTTTTCATGATTGAAGGCCAGTATCATTGATACTAATACAGCTACTTATGTTTCAATGAAAAAACCAAAAATCTAACAACTTTTAATTTAAGAGTACTTAAAACAATCCTTACATAAACCCATCATACATTTCATATTTTCCTGTGCTCATTCCTACCTAACAGGTAGGAAATATAAAGAAATTGAAGTTATCAAACTGTCTCCACTGCATAAAATAGCTACAAAAGTTCTTTAGTCAAGAGCAATTTAGTGAGTAATTACCTTTATTCTTTACATTAATGACATCATAAGTGGTTACTGTCACTTTAAAGGGGTACTTCAGCGCTGGGAAGATGAATCTATATTTAAAATGGGTCATTAATGTAGTAGAAATGTGAAATTATTTTTGAATTTGGTGCCTTCTGGACTGAAAATGTATTTTTGTCTCATGGGGATGAAAGACAACAATTCCCAGAACACACTGCTTCACTGCCTTACTCTAGGCACGGCTAGTCGGCTACAGGATTACTGGATCACTTGCCCACCGCGTTCATTTTCAGAAAATCAGTTCAGTTAGAGACACTTCAATTAAAAACTGAACGTGTCTGTTCGATATAATGTGAGTGAGCGATTGAGTGTCACGGCACAAGCGCAGCAGGATCGGATTACATTCATCACATGAGCTGCGGGATTCACAAGCGCATTCACAGCACGTGATCAGTCTGGCGCGTGTTCAGTTCATGTCTTTGGAAGCTTAACTGTCATAGGAAGTTCATTTTAAAAGTTAAAACAATCACTTTGCTCTCCACGCTCCGTTTACATGAATCTCCGCAGCTCCGCGAGCCGAGTGCTGTGAGTGCGATGTTGAAAACATGTGGAAATAGCGCCCTCTGCTGGCTGTAGTCTTCAGCCTCTGGCCAAAAACTCCTCCGATGACGCAAAATGACGATATTTGCGTCATCGGAGGAATTTTTCCAGAAATAAAATACATAATTCTCGCCTCAGGGTCATATCAGGGGAAAGTCGATAATTTGAATATACTCCTGAGTTTCTACTGATACAAAGCTTAATGCTAATCGCTGAAGTAACCCTTTAAGATCAGCAGCTGCACACACACACACCTATATCCTGAACTCTAAGATAATTTAAGAGACTGCTCTTACAAGGATACTCGACAAAGCGGACATTTTGTCATAACTGCGTGTTAATGTTCGTTCAAGCGCGAAAGAGAACTCAATACTGGCGCGTCTCTCTCTGTGTGTGTGTGTGTGTCACAGACAGGACATTCACAGACAGCGCATTATCTTTGTCCTTTCGCTCTTGAATGGTTTAAAAGCATTTGCATGAATAAAGCGTGATCATTTAAGCTAGCCAAAGGATGCAAGAAGTCGCCTGCAGCCTGTAGCACGATGACGTAGCTGGATCAGATCCAACACGTACTGTACACGCATGAAAGTTTTGGTGAACTGTGGATAGATAAATACTCAAAGCGCGCACAAAAGCAATTATTAATAACATGCGCACAAAATCAGGACACAGTTTGCATTTTCCCTCGAATGTGTACTGGTATTTTAAGTTGTTTACAGGTAGTATTGTACCTTGAGGCTTAAAATTACAGACAAGCCTACTTGACAAATTTTTCTTCCACTCAACAGCAAATATGACCAGAATATATTACAATTTTAACTGTTTTGCATGTATGTAGAGAGAAACTAGGATAACTTCAGCATCACGACTTATTCATCAATAATTGCTTACTATTTTCTGATCCAGCTATGTCATCGTGCTACAGGCTGCAGCGAGGGTGTTTCGTGTGTTGTGTGAGTGTGCGTTTCTTTCAAGATCTGGCAAGGTCACCCATGGAATAATATCCCTTATGTGTCCCTCGGGATGTTTTCAGCCACTAGGGGGTATTTTTGAGTCTTAATTTGGCCATAACTTTCTCTGTGTTTTAGCAAATGGAATGATTTTTGGTGACAAATCTTATTTTTACATTTTGGGAAAATGCTTTGAAAATTTTCACAAACTCAACGATACACTGTGGGCAAATTCACTACCCTTTCTTTATCCTCGTGGCTGAAAACAGCCACTAACCTAAACTGTTGTAAAAATGTATCAGATACATTTATAAATATATTTTTTTGCATAAATCTATTAATCAACCTCAGTCCTGTTCAAAACTACCAAATGTTTTAAAAAAAAAAAAGGTCAGGATTTTAACCCTTTAATTGCCAATTTCATAAATGATGTCACTGATTTGGGGAAAAAACACACAAAATGACTGATTTTCAATATAAAATGTAATTGTGGCCTGGATTTTTTTTTACCTCTAATCACAGTCTTGGACATGTCAAAGATTATAAAC
The DNA here is from genome assembly GCA_023029165.1 of Gobiocypris rarus. NCBI lineage: Eukaryota > Metazoa > Chordata > Actinopteri > Cypriniformes > Gobionidae > Gobiocypris > Gobiocypris rarus. The sequence goes on from CM040929.1 coordinate 5,790,579, forward strand.
AACATTGGCTTTGATGCATTGTTAGTTTTACCCAGCATCAGATTTTTCTCCCTCATTTATCCCTCGTGGCTGTTTTTGCCCCATTGACTTCCATTATAACCACATTTTTTGATTGCAACGCCATGACACCATATACCCATGCATTTTTGATTGTTGATGGTTTTCCCTAGCCTGGCGTGCAGGGGCGGATCTAGAAAGTTATTTTTGGGGTGGCAAGGGGGTGGCATTAGAACTATGAGGGTGGCAACACTGAAGCTAGGATCCTTGCATGGTTCTTGTGGATTCAAGTAATAATATACATATTCAGTGTAAATACACGGGGCACTAATTTTTAATGGTCTATAAAGATCAAAGACTGCTGTGTGATAGATTTTGCCTGAATCTGATAGCTGGAGTAGAAACTTAAAGTGAGTACAAGTTCATATCAATATTAATTTACAAAGCTTGAAAAAAATAAAATAAAAAAAAATTATATATATATATATATATATATATATATATATATATATATATATATATATATATATATATATATATATATATATATATATATATATATTATACTGCAAGCCTCAATGCATCAGGTACTGGTTTATTTTATCACCAACACATGGCAAATACATATAAACCACAAGTATAGATTAAGTGCATTAGTAGTGCATTTAGATTAAGATGTGCAACAAGAGCAACAAAATGCCAATCTAAAGTCATCAAATATCTTGCCTCACCAGAATCTAATAACAAAAAGCACTGATTGTAACCATAATATATGGTTTACAAGGGCAGATCAAATTAGAATTTACAGGTTATACATAAATAATCCTATAAATGAACAACCCAGTCTCACGGCAGTTCGTGAAATAGTCACGAAATTTAATCTATTTATTCGTGGCAGGGACACGTTTATTTCGTTCTTTTCGTAATAGCAGCACGTTTTTTAAACTAATGCATTTCAATTGATGCATCTTTCGTGCGACAGCACGATTCTTTCTGCCAGTCGGGCTGCAGCAGAGAAGCTGCTTAATCAACATTTATTCACTAATGCATTTATTCACGAGATCTTATCACGGTTTATATATGTGCAGTGCTGCTGCTAGCCATTTTGGTGGCCTATCCATAATTATTTTATGATTTTAAAAATAAAGCCAGTCCTTTATATACCTCCTACTGTCAAACTTTGTCAGGTGTGAGCATAATAATATATACTGAAATAATATCGGTTTTTCATTAGGCTATTTTTGGTGCCCACTCAGCAAGTCGGTGCTCTCGCACAGCGCGTGGTGGGAGTGGCGGTGCTGTATATTAATTATGAATTATTATTTCGGTCTTTTTCGGTTATTATTTCGAAGCTGGTTTGCTTTGCTGTTTATTTATATTTTTAAGACTATATAGGCTACATCTATCAACGTTTATTTCGATGTTATCATTGTATTCATTAATTTCTTTATAATAATATTATTTCGGTCTTATTACCGGTGATATTACAGTAAGCCATAACACGGGCCGAGCTGGGCCCATTAGCCACAATACAATGCGCCTGCGGACATTCATATCACAGAATCTGACAGCGACCAGCTGGTCAGCCTAAATTAATTTAACATACCCTTTATTTTAATTTATTTTTATTTTTACTACATTGTTACTAATGCGAAAAATGTGTAAAAGTAATGTGTCATGGACTTGATATTGTATTATGTAATTTTAAAATTCAATTAAAATATAAAAAAACACTGCGCATCTCAGAAAAAGTACATTTAATCTGTGTTTTTGTCACCAGCAATACAGTAGCTACGTTGCTCAGTTTTGTTACAGTAAGTTAAGCTCCGAAATATATATATTTTAAAGCTCCTTTTTCTGATGCCCTGTTGAAATAATACAAATAATTTTAATTCATTTAATTGAATTTTTCAAGGTTTTTTTTTTTTTTTTTTTTTTTACAATATCCGGATGACGGAGCTCTCCCCAATAACTTCCTCTATCCGGAGTCGTTGATTAAGGTAGGCTTTTAGGCTAATAGAACTATACATGCAAGTGTAGTCAAGTGTGTAACGTGCTGGGGTATTGTAATGACTGTCTTATGCCCTATTTTAACTTTGTGACATTGCTTTGGTGTTTCCATTTGTCTGATATAAAACCCTATAAAGTGCTAATTGCATGTCCTAGCATGTCACATGTTAGTGTAGCCTACTAGTTCACAAACATTTTCTCAACTCTTCCTTTTCGCTTCTCGTGTAATTTAATAATGTTATACATGAAATTGTCACATTTTTCCTTTATCAATAGGACTATGTTTTGTCTCTCATCTGGGCAACACACACACACAAACACACACACACACACACATATGTTGTGTTTCCATGTTTTATGGGGACATTCCATAGGCGTAATGCATTTTATACTGTACAAACCGTATTTTCTATCCCCTACACTGCCCCTGCCCCTAAACCTACCCATCACAGGAGACATGCTGCATTTTACATTTTCAAAAACATCACTTAGTGTGATTTATAAGATGTTTTCCTCATGGGGACCAAAAATGTCCCCACAAGGACAAGGATTTTGGATATTGCCATCTTTGTGGGGACATTTTGTCCCCATACCGTAGGGATTACTAGTCCACACACACACACCTACACAAACACACACACACGTTGTGTTTCCATGTTATGTGGACATTCCATAGGCGTAATGGTTTTTATACGGTACAAAACGTATTTTCTATCCCCTACACTGCCCCTGCCCCTACCCTTACTCTCACAGGAAACATTCTGCATTTTTACATTTAAAAAAATATCTATTAGTATGATTTATAAGATGTTTTCATCATGGGGACCAAAAATGTCCCCACAAGGACAAGGATTTCGGATATTGCCATCTTTGTGGCAATACCCTCACACACACACACACCGACCCAGTGTAAATGGCAGTTAAAAATCAGAGAAATGTTTAAAACTCAGAAGAATGACTGGTTAAGACAATTTAACCATTGGAATTAAGAAAGCACATAGCATCCCTTGCATAGTGTGATTGTAAATCATAAAGTGTATTATTCAGAATGTTTCTATGGGTAGCCTATATTATACATAAATAACTTCTCTTTTTCTTTTTTTCTCAGACAACATGGTTTCAAATAAAAAAAGTGCCCCAACTGCCCCCAGGTCATGCCCTGTGCCACAAAAATTTGTAAGGCCTGTGGGGCAGAGCAGCCCAAGAAGGCACGTTTGATGAAGAGGCTGCAGGCCCTTGACATGAAGAAGAGGGAGTGGCTGGGGAATCTTAAAAACCACAATGAGGCAGCCTTGAGGGATGAAGCCATCATTTTGGTGTGTACAATTAACACTACCTTTTTAATAGGGTCGTCACATTTACCAGTCCATTTACCAGACATTTTTGATATTTTTCGAATGGATTTTTTTTTTTTTAAGAGTGATTTAAACCAGATTTCTGAAATATAGAGTTTACCGACCTCTAAACAGTTTAAACACCAAATGCAACTTGAAGGTTCACTTTCACACAGTTAAAGCCTAGTGTAGGCATGTTAAACTTAAACACACAGTGGTCCAAAATTAAAAACTGGGTCCAAGTTATGAGCCAGGTAAATCTTTATTTTTAAAACTGACTTAAATTGAGCATGTGATTCCCCCTTTCAGTAGTATGTGCTGAATTTAATGTAGTCATGGCATTCATTGTAATATTAATAAGGAATTTAGGTACTACTGATAAAAGTGGAGTTTAACTTTAGAGACAGATTCTTCAGAATAGAATAGAATGCCTTTTGTTGTTTTTATACACATGTACAACAAGATGTAACAACAAGGAATAAACTAAAAATAGTTCAGAAAAGCTATATACATTAAAATAGATTAAATGTTATTAAATGTTAAGTATTAAATATTGAACAGTAATGAAATTTCACAGAATATCAGTGTTATCAAAAGTATTAAATGTTAAATATTGCACAGTAGGTGGGTAGAAGGGGGTAAGTGTGGAGTCAGTGCCTGTGTAAGTTCAAATTGGTCATTTTAGTAAATGTTTGGTCTTAAAACAAATTTCAAGTCTTGCCTCAAACTGAATTTATACACAGGTTTTTGATAACATACTTTTTATCTTTTACAAATAAATGTCTTTGCAGCTTGAGAAGCTACATGCAATTGGCTACAAGCCACTCCTCCTCCTTCAGAAGGAAGGCAAGAGATCAAGAATAACTTCCTCACCCCAAGATGCGAGCTGGACCCGCTGGCTACACAACACCTCAGCAAAATGACTGCATTTTATGAGTTGGTTTGTGCAGGTGAGATGTACAGTATACAGTTGATTATCAATCCTTCCCTATTTTTTCAGCACTTATCAAATATTTATAGTTTATACAACAAATGACAATCTTTTGTTGTATTATTACATTTCAACGTTGTGGAATGTTGGTTACATGGACGAGACAATTGTGGCAAACAAGACACTGTCCACTGAAGCTATAACTACTTTTGTTGAAGTCAAACAATAAATAAATAGTACTCCGGTGTTTTAAGGTTATAATTCCAGCCCTGTTAATATAGGTTACCAAGTGTAGTCTGAAAATTTGGTAAAACATAGCTGGGTTTTCTTTTGATGCCAGTTCGATATTTGGTGTATGTTGTACCCAGTTTCCTGTTTTCCCCATTGTTTTGCCTTTAGCTATTCACGCCTTAACCAACATCATGTAAACTTGCATCCAGTGTGAAAAATAGCCGATAGCCCATTTTTGCCTGTTTCGAAATATGTAAATGTATACAAGCTAAGAAATATAGTCTTAAAATTCTTGTGTGTGGAAATGTCAAATAATCTGCCTTTTGAATTTTTATAATACATTATAGTTCAGCCTCATTCCTACTTTTTTTCTAATCAAATTTGAACAGGTTGGAAGGCGAGTGAGGACACTGTCGTCACCCTGACCCTCACCCCTGTGACGATCAGGGCACCTCAGGGAGGCGGGGCCAGAAATCAATGTGAAGGAGGCGGGCCGAAGGCCTCATGAGGGAGGTGGGGCTGGAAGGCCCAGCTGTGGAGGCTGAAGGCCTCATGGAGCAGGCGGGGCTGGAAGGCCCAGCTGTGGAGGCTGAAGGCCTCATGGAGCAGGCGGGGGTGGAAGGCCCAGCTGTGGAGGCTGAAGGCCTCATGGAGCAGGCGGGGCTGGAAGGCCCAGCTGTGGAGGCTGAAGGCCTCATGGAGCAGGCGGTGGAAGGCCCAGCTGTGGAGGCTGAAGGCCTCATGGAGCAGGCGGGCTGGAAGGCCCAGCTGTGGAGGCTGAAGGCCTCATGGAGCAGGCGGGGCTGGAAGGCCCAGCTGTGGAGACTGAAGGCCTCGTGGAGCAGGCGGGGCTGGAAGGCCCCAGTGTAGAGGCTGAAGGCCTCGTGGAGGAGGTGGGGCTGGAAGGCCCGCTGTGGAGACGGCAGGCCTTTTGGACAAGGTGGGGCTGAAAAGCCCTGATGTGGTGGAAATACAGCTACCTAAAAGGTAACTCTTACAGCTAACTTTGAAGCTCTTAAGGCAACATTCTGCCACGTTTGGTTAATTCGCTCACTTGCTGTCTACCAGAGAGTTAGATTAGGAGGGACATATCATTTTTGTATTTGCATGCAACAAATACAGTTCGACATATAGCCTAATTATTTTGAAGTCGGAGGGGCCATGTAAGCTGAAGGCTCTTTGTATCCAACTGAAATCAAGGACCAAGTCCTCCTGTGATTTGGTCAAGCTAAGCTATGCTAAGGATGTCAGTTGTTACAATGGCGGTTATTGCACACATAAGAAAGACTATGGTATGTACTGTATCCCCATAACTTTTTCAGCAATTTTGCTTGGCAACTTCTCAATTGATTGATTTAGTTCTGATTGGGTGTTCATGATCATTTTTGTGGTATTACATAGGTTACACATTAGGGTTTGTGCGTGTGTGTGTGTGTGTGTGTGTGTGTGTGCGTGCGTGTATGTGTGTGTGTGTGTGTGTGTGTGTGTGTGTGTGTGTGTGTGTGTGTGTGTGTGTGCGTGTATGTGTGTGTGTGTGTGTGTGTGTGTGTGCGTGCGTGTATGTGTGTGTGTGTGTGTGTGTGTGTGTGTGGGCATGTTTTTGTGAAATATCAGGACACAAATGTGTATAATGACATGGGTATGACATAGGTATTACAAAAGAGGGTGAAATATGAGGACATTCCCCATGTCCTCACTCTTCAAAATGCTTATAAATCACACAGGATGAGGTTTTTTCACAGAAAGTAAACTGTGCAGTCTCCTGTGATGGGTAGTGTGTGTGTGTGTGTGTGTGTGTGTGTGTGTGTGTGTGTGTGTGTGTGTGTGTGTGTGTGTGTGTGTGTGTGATGGGTAGGTTTAGGGGCAGGGGCAGTGTAGGGGATAGAAAATTTGTACAGTATAAAATGCATTACGCCTATGGAATGTCCCCACATTTCACAAAAACAAACGTGTGTGTGTGTGTGCCTGTTTTAATGAACATGTATAAAAATATATAACTAGATAGTCCTTAATTGTTTTCTTCAAAACCACAGGGTCAACAGGGAGGAGAAAGCGGAAGTCAGGCATGTTTTGCATTTGTCAGTTTTTAATGATATTGATATTTTGTAATAAATGCTATGAAGAGTGTTTGAATTGTTTGCCTTTTTGAGTGGATATATGTCTGTTTTTCTGTCCCACAGAGACAGAAATGGATAAAAGCAAAAAAAAAAAAAAAGTAAGTTTAAATGACTTAATACATTTGCATTCAGACTTGATATTTGATCAGTTTGATGTGAATGCTTGACCTGGATATGTTAATGAAGTTGTTGTGTTCCTAATCTGAGTTTTGATGCCTTCAGATTGCTCCTACCACACAGGCCTAAGTGTTTATCCAATTAGGAGTGCTCTGAAAGAAAGAGTGAGAAAGGTAAGACATGCATAGCAGAACACCATACTACTCTTTATTTGTTCTATTTACGTTAAATAAGTCAAGATTTAAGTCAATATCTTAAGTTAAAATACCTGTCAATCAGAGAAGTCAAGCTGGGAAATAGTCAAATAATGTAAATATTATATACAGTAGATACTATAGCCTCTTGACTAAAATACTTTGATTATCATGGTAAAACAGGAAACATGGTGGCTGTTACCAAAGCCTGATGCAAACAATATGTAAGCATGTATTGTTGTTCCTGTCATAGGGCCAAACAGAATTGCTGATTGACTGGGAGCCTTGTGCAGCATGGTATGTGTTCTACTATATGACAAATACAGAAATAAGTTTGCTCTTACTCTATTTCACTCTCATACACATTTTGAAGTCAATCGTTTTTACCAAGATCTATTTTTAAGAATGTGCAAATGTATTTGAAGTTAACATTCCCAATCGAATAATTAAAATATCACATGTAACGTAATTGTCTCTGTTCTGTTTTCAGTGGGAAACAGTGGACTCCTACTTGGGAGCCCAAGGAGTCATTTGTTTAAGTTAATTAATTTTGTAATATATGTTGTTTTATTTTTATTGTACATTGCTTATTCAATAATTGTATATAGTAATTTTGTGATATTTCTATACAAAGTGAAGTGTTGTTTATGGTAAATGGTAGATGTTCAACATTTCTTGCCATTTCAGAACTGGATAATTCAAGAATGCCTAACTCCATACAGAAAGCTGTTCTTCTTCACAAATGGAAGCAGGACTCTGTACATGCTGTAAGTCAGATGCAATTGACTGGAAATAAAAATAAAAATCCTCACGAATGACAATGTTAATAATTTAAAATGAATGTGAAATATCCATAATGGTCATCACAAACACGTTTCCATATGTAATATGCATATTTCCAACATTCATACAATAGAAGGTGATGTAGTGTGATTATTAACAATATTTGTTAATTTAGGATTATTTTGGGGTTGTGTGTGTGTGTGTGTGTGATTGATTTAGCTGAAACTCGTTATTCTTGGTGGTTTACATCTGTAAAGGGAACATCCTGATAGGCTGATGTGGTCCCACTCCATTATTTGTTTTTTTACTTTACCAACTTGTACAGCCACTGGAAAATGTTAGTTGAGCATTACATATTATGTCATGCCCCACTTCACTGTAGTAGTCCCACTCCACTGTTTGGTCTTTGAACCTTGGTAAGTACATCTTTCACTTTAATTTCACAGCCACACAATATGCCTATGAATGACTGTAGTAATTTAATGAGTAAGGGATAATGTGCAGAACAAGGCGACCAGGTCTTGCTTCATCCTGAAGGAAATTAAATCCCAATAATGATCAGCATTTGGGGCATAAATCTATGTTTTTCTAATTTCATTTTTAGGCTCTCCTGTTATATTGTGGTGGTGAGACGAGAAGGACCCAAAAGAAGACCCAAGACGATGAGACTGTTCCAGTGGACAATGGTGGTGGTGGTGCTGCTGCTTTACCTCATGCCGATTTTACCACACGGATATCCAATCAAACAGTATGTTAAGCCCCACACACACACACTCACTCCTTTTTCCATCTTTCATCTGCTTGCATCCCTGTAATTTCCATTAAATGTATATTAAATAAAATTTTTGCAAATTGTCATTTTCATACATATATGCATAGAGTAGACAATGATTATGATACTTTTGTCACTTTTATATAGATGACAACATTCAACAAAGTACAAATTAATTAAAAGCAAAAATATCTGTAAATGAAATTAGTATACATTATATTAGTAAACATGGAATCGTTTTTACATTTAGTACGTTAACAGTGTCTGTGCAGTTTGTGATCAGTGAATTTATTATATAAATGCATTTAACATTAAATTATGCAACACTCTTTACAGGAGGAAATCCTACAGTTATGTGCAAACTCACAACATCATCATCAAGTGCTGGGCACATTGGGCAACAATTGTCCTTCAATGTATCCAATCTGTGGCCATGTTCGCCACATCTTCCCATGGGACACTGACATTCTTCAGGTCATCGTGAAACATCTGTCTCCACGTCTTCACCTGCATTCTCCTGGTTGTGTCCATAACTGTGTTTGGGTGTTGTTCGGGCATGCTTAGGATCTGTCCAGGAGGTGCACCCTTCTCTCTGACACATTTTTAAAAGTCTTCACATGGACTCCTCCTTATGATCTCTTTGAAATGTGCAGAACCAATATTGAAAATAGTCATTTATCTTTTTCGTATTGCCTTTATCAAAGAAGCACTGCTCATCCGGAGTTTTGGTAAAATACATATTAATTGCCATCCACTAGTTCTAGTGTCATGCAGCGACTTCATGATGCGATTGTCAAATATATATTTCTGCATGTGTGTATAGCAGGTGTTTGTCCGAACAATTGAAGATAGTGAGAGTGTTCAGGAAAACTCTCTGAAAACAATCAATATTTATGTAATTCTGTTCAGTGCTGATAGAGTACTACAGAAATGACACACTTGACATACTGGACAATGTATTTGTATAAGCATTTTATTGCTTAAAATATTTAACATTTATGATATGCATTAACTATTTTAATTTGCCCTTTAATTTAGTTACAGTAAAAGTGAACAATAATCACAAGGATATTGTATTAAAGTTGAGAGTGTAAAATGTTACCCCCTTCTTTATAGGGAAGAAACATATTTTCTCATCTCTTGGTTTGTAAAAAATAATGCTTCATCATAGCAATTTAAAGTTAAGTTTCACTGTAATAGACTTCCTCTGTAACTGGATACATTTTTTCTCATAATTAACTGACTCTTATTGTTGTGCAGTAGGGGATTACATTTGTCTTAAAACAGTTTGACATTAAATATTGGAATATGATTACAAAATTGTGTGCATTTGTTACTTTTATTATTTTAATTCCAAGAGTTCTAATGCTGTGTGTGTGTGTGTGTGTGTGTATGTGTGTGTGTGTGTGTGTATGTGTGTGTGTGTGTGTGTGTGTGTGTGTGTGTGTGTGTGTGTGTGTGTGTGTGTGTGTGTGTGTGTGTGTGTGTGTACATACAATACATCTAATATAAAAGTTAGAAGCACTTTAATAGGTTTTAGTTAAAATATGCAAAACAATTAAAATACTTAGAAAAAATATTTTTCAAATATATGTATGCATTAGTTTAAGTACACATGGAGTCTTTCGTTTTAAAATGTGAGTTTTATTATATTTAACTAGATTAATTAAATATTTAAGGAATCTTATTCCTTTAGGCGGAACCCAAGGAGAGCTGTCGTCATTTACCATAAATGGACAAGTAAGTGTGACGCCTCTTTTCAGCTGGGTTGTCATTGGCTGTGACTTTATCGCAGAACTCGCTGTGATTGGATTATCTTTTAACGCTTATAAAACGGCGCCTTATCTTACAAAGTATGTTTTAGTGTGAATATTACGTTACTCATACATTAAGTTAACTATAAAGTGTTTCTATGTTGTGAGAAATTACTCCATTACCGAGATCCAAACCCTAACCCTAGCATCTCTGCCTATTTCAATGAACTACAGCGCCATGTTTCCCGTTCCATTGATAGAATGACAGAAACATATGGGTAATGTAGTTTAAAACGTTTAGTAATAAAATGATAAATATTAAATAAATAAGATCTTTAATGGACAACTCTGTGTCTAGATATGTTTATTGTGCAAACATTAATTACATACATGAGGGACAGATTGAAATTTGATATTTTACTGTGAGCACTTAAAAAAACGTTTCAAAACAGCTTTTCATGTATGTCTAACAACTGTGCCCAACATTATTTAGTAAACTTAGCATAAGCAGTTGTCCTGATGACTTTCTATTTGATATGCTAACCGGACTTTGAGTTACAGCCAATTTAAATGTGCTTTTTTTCTTCTTTTATTGCTCTTCCAGGGCCATTACTGGCCCCTCAGGGTAGAAGGGCAGTGACATCTACACAGATGTGTTCTCCACATCATGGATAACAAACTTTGTTGAATCACATTAAAATATTGGAGTATTTGTTCTTTCCCTTTGCTAACGTCATGCTTGAATAGGTTTTACAGGTGGAGGCCACTGACATTCCCAACTCATCTTTTCTGACTGTTTTCACCAGTTTTGCATTTGGCTAGGGTCACTACCGGTAGCATGAGGCGATACCTGGACCCTACAGAGGTTGCACGGGCAGTCCAACTCCTCCAGGATGGCACATCAATACGTGCCATTGTTTGAAGGTTTGTAATGTCTCCCAGCACAGTCTCAAGAGCATGAGGAGATTCCAGGAGACAGACAGTTACTCTAGGAGAGCTGGACAGGGCTGTAGAAGGTCCTTAGCCCATCAGCAGGACCGGGATCTGCTCCTTTGTGCAAGGAGGAACAAGATGAGCACTGCCAGAGCCCTACAAAACGACCTCTAGCAAGCCACTGGTGTGGATGTTTTATACCAAACAATCAAAAACAGACTTCATGAGGGTGGCCTGAGGGCCTGTGCTCACTGCCCGGCTCTGGCAGTACTCATCCTGTTCCTTCTTGCACAAAGGAGCAGATCCTGGTCCTGCTGATGGGCTAAGGACCTTCTACGGCCCTGTCCAGCTCTCCTAGAGTAACTGTCTGTCTCCTGGAATCTCCTCATGCTCTTGAGACTGTGCTGGGAGTCATTACAAACCTTCAAACAATGGCACGTATTGATGTGCCATCCTGGAGGAGTTGGACTGCCCGCAACCTCTGTAGGGTCCAGGTATCGCCTCATGCTACCGGGTAGTGACCCTAGCCAAATGCAAAACTGGTGAAAAACAGTCAGAAAAGATGAGTTGGGAATGTCAGTGGCCTCCACCTGTAAAACCATTCCTGTTTTGGGGGTCGTCTCATTGTTGCCCATCTAGTGCACCTGTTGTTAGTGTCATTAACAACAAAGCAGCTGAAACTGATGAACAACCCCTCTGCTGCTGAAGTGACCAGATCAATATCACAGGAGTTTAACTGACTTGATGCTATTCTCTGATTAAAAACGGTTCCTTTAATTTTTTGAGCAGTGTATAATGGATGAACCTACAGCAACTTGCCATTATCCAACTTCCAGTGTTGGCAGTAAACAAAAAATATTTATAAATGTACACTTCACTATTACACAATTATAGTGCATCATTCAGTAAAATTAACAAAGAAACAGTGCTAAACTTTCATCTTCATCCCCTCTTCTTGCTCCATCAGTAATGTCCAGCTGTCACTTTGAATGCAGTAGATGTACCAGAACGATTAACATGGATCATCTTCAGCTCAGCTTTAAGTGTTTGTTGCAAATCATCATTAATAAGATCCTAAATAGATGTCCTAAGTAGAAAAATCATGGTAATTAATTATATGTCATTTTTTAAATAATGATATAAACCCATAAGAGCCAAGTAAAATTGTATTTACTGTACCAAACACCACGTTCAAATTCACAGGTATTCACCATACTTTATTACACTTCATTGGAAGACACAGCATAACATTGAAAGTAGCATAAACACAAATGAGATTGAAGATAAATAAAAATGTCGCCAAAATGTCATTAACATCATAATCCATTCACAGACTTTACTCCTACTGCACAAATGAGTGCCACAGAATTCCATCCAGTCAACTATGATCCAGAAACAGATTTGATATTGTGTTTAGAATACAGATTCATTAACACAGATAAACTGGATTCTTGCTCTTCCCTGTGAAAGTGTCTTTCATGTTCATGTTCTTCTTCTTCTTCTTCTTCTTCTTCTTAACAGTTTGTTCAGTTGTACTCTACAGTGAAGATGTGAGCACTGAGAAGATGTGATCACTGATGTCCTGTAGCTTTTTCTAAACCAGAGGAATCCCATTGTCGTTCTCCAGTCCTGGTCTAAAAGTAAAACAATAAAACACAAACAATTAATATTAAGTAGTTTAATGGATAGTCAGGTCAGCTTATGTTCTGCAGGATTTAAACAGTGGAGGGCTACTCTGGCCCTCAGCGTCCACAGTACTGCAGCAGATTCAGCTCAATCCTCAAACCAACCTGCCTATAACTGTCTATAAGTGCACCTGAAGACTTTGTTCATGTTTTACCCATATAAACAGCAACTTGTTTTAAAAGATCTTTTAGAAAGATATTTTGAGCCTTTCCCAGTGATGCCTGATATCTTTCATGACAACATACTCTTCTGTCCCTTGTTTCAAGAGCATCATTAGGTCAAAAACTAAATGAAAACCTGTACAATGTAAAATTGTTAAAATATTGCAATACAAACTTGATCATGGCAAGATTTGCAGTGACTCACTAGAAACTGTAGCAAATCATCATTAATAAGATCCTAAATAGATGTCCTAAGTAGAAAAATCATGGTAATTAATTATGTCATTTTTAAATAATGATATAAGCAAGATTTGCAGTGACTCACTAGAAACTCTTGTGGAGTTAGCTCTTAAAACAGTTGTTGAGTTTAATATTGTGGCGATCTTAAAAGAGTTTATTTAAAAATGACACTTTTCACATATTCATTACCTGCACTCCTCCTCTTCATTTTCACTGGTGTCTGGACTGCTGAAATCACTTTCATTCTCCTGTTTATCGTCCAGTACTATAGCAGAGCCCTGAGGGCCTAAAACAGCCTTGTATTGAAGGAGCACCTCTTTCAACATATCTGAAATTTCAGACAGTCGTTTTTGCAGAGACAGGAAAGGCCCTTGTTTCGCTTGTCTGTAAGTGAAAAACAAATCCAAATTACCATGACATCAAAGGTATAGCGTTAGTTCTGGCAGGCCACATCAGTCAGGCTTGCATCACCTGACTGTCAGCTGATCACATCTACCTATAGGTATACAACATCTATCACAGCACAGACATATATACAGCCCCTTCAGTACTATCAGCAGCTGCCATGTTCTCTAGAGCTCATTTACCCTCCTCCACCCCCAGCTCCTCATCTCATCCAGTCAGGATTTGGCAGTCTTATTCCCTTGAGTCAGACTAGATTTCTGAATTATGGTACATTTAACATCAACATTAATGATATCTGCAATGCATCATGTTGGTTTTGTTCTGTTTACCCTAAGGGGGTTATTGCTGCTCTCCCTGCTCTTGTCCATGCTAGGCTGCATGGATGTGCAGGGAGTTCTTACCCAGAACAGAACCATACCGCCAATCCAAACTAATCATATATTTGACGATAGTGGACCAGAAATACCCACTTGCTTTGTAATATTTGTTATAACTCACCAAAATTAGAGGGTCAGTGTAATGTTTTTCTACTGCTTTCTAGTAAGATACGTCTCTTGTTAGGTAAAGTTAAAGTATGGTGTCCTTATCACCATCACTTTCTTGTTTGATTGGTATGGTTACAAAGATGAAACTTGCCTTCCTCTGACGTTTTTCTTTTAAGAGTTGCCTGCAACTTCTGCAACCATGAGCAGTGCTGGGCCATCTCCTGAACAAGTATTGTCCTTTCCTCCTCCAGTCTCTTTTTCAGCATGGCTTTGTTAAAAATGTTAACTTGTCTTCTATTTGTGCTACAACAGAGATAAAGAATATGTATAAATAACAATTTTGACTTGAGTCTTAACAAAATCAATCAGAGGCCTCAGGAAACTCAGCTTACTGCTGCCATGAACCTCCCACGGCCATGTTGGAGACGGGTTGTCTTCTGATAGCGACTGCTCTACTTCATTAACATCAATTTGCATGGAAGGCTCATGGCTGTTATAGGTCTCTATGTCTTTCAATAGCAGTCTCTTGCTCTCAGCAATTTTCCTCCGCAGGCGGTGACGGAACTTGCCACTATCTGTAAAGACATCAAGCAAAAGGTAAAAATAGTGACCAAAAATACATTGAGCAATTATCTATAGACAATGTAATTATACCATTTTGGCGGTATAGAGCCTGCTTCCTCTGCTTCACATTAAGGTAACGTCCCTCAATGGACTGCTCTAGGGAAGTACCTGTTGTGTCTGGAAACACAGCACAAAAACACAATAGTGTAAAGAAGGACAAGTTGGGAGGGATAGGTGCACAAAAAGGCTTACAGAGATAGTGGCATGCAGTATAGTAAGCAGTAAGCCGCTTAAATACCATGATCTAAATGATCGCCAATGAGGAAGCCCAAAGTGAAAAATGTTATTAGTTCAAACTTACCACCAGCTGCCCATTCCCTCACATCAGACACCCACACTGCTTCATCGGTGCAAGCCAAGCTTTCTTTAAGTTCCGCTAGACTTGCAGTCTCCTCCTGAAGTCTCTGGCAAGTCTAATGCGACAGTTAAACAATATAGTTACACAACTACACAATAACCACACATTGAAACCATTTACAGAGAACACACCTTCACATATCTTGCAGACAATGCCCGATGTAGTGTTGTGATTTTTGTAGTTCCAGGCCATAGCATGGATTGTAAGCATATCCACACGTGCTGTTGAGAGTACATGTTGAGTGAATGTCATGCAATAAGCAATAAAAATTACATTAGAAGAGAAATACTACAATCACCTCCTTTCGACATTATTTAGTCGTTAAGGCACAAGCGGGAGAGGTAGCTGTTCACCTGTTCAACTTCCTCCCCCGCAGTTGACCCTGCTCCTTCTTGGTTTTTGCCACTCCATGTAATCTAGAAATAAAAAGACATGTAAGGGATAATGTAATGTCTGCCGGTCATTATCAGAAAATAAGTAACAACAAGACGAACAGGACCCTGACGCACAGCAGAGGGACTTGATACAGTTAAACATAATAAACACTGAACATACCTCACACTTAGTGGAATGTGCTGTAGCGTGCATGACGCTTAGGAAAGGCCTGATTGATGTTAGCTCCTGGAGATCAGGAAGGATGTTTGCTGATTTGTGTAAATATGGCCAGTATTTACACATTACATCCATAGCGATAAACCTTGGCTTTGAACTCATCAACTCCTTGTGCAGATACATGGGGTAGGCAAAGATTTCACCTAGGGATATACAAATTGTATTAGAAATGCAAATATCCTATTATTGTACATTCTAAAGAGAGCATCATAATGGGAAACTCAAGGAGTGGTATAAGCTGAACTAATAGTGATAATTGAGATGCTTCTCCATATGATTATGGTATTTAGCTTTTGTCCAAAGCGACATACAAATAACAACAATACAAAGTTACATTTAACAGCAAAAAATTTATTATAATCTCACCTCTAAACATATTAAGCGCTTTAAGGAGGAAACCATGCCGACACACCGCAACCTCCATGCCCTCTTCGTCCAACTTGAAGGTCCTCCTAGAAGTCTCCTTCGCTGCTGTCCATGAGGAGCTCCCACATCTGCCTTGTCCAGGTAGCTGCGATGTAAATGAAACACACTAAGCATACTGCATATACACTTTGTTCTTTGAAGTTGAGGGCAGTTTTTCACCAATGCAAAGAAAATCTGGGCTATAAAAGCATAGTAATTTAATTAAAAAATAATTTGAAACCTGCCTGTTTCACAGCTTTGTGCAAGACATCAACAAATCCAGACACAGATGTGTCTTCTGCGATAAATGCCCCTTCAAAAAACGAAGAGTCGGAGCTGAGGAAGATGTGAAACAGAACACTTATCCATGCTGAATATTGAATACAAAAAACAAATCCAGATCAATCTATACTGGAAGAAAAAAATATCACCTTCCATTTCGGAGAAACCGTATAGCTTCCTGTTGCCATCCACAGAGATTGCCAACATGTCTGGGGTGCAAGCGGACAAGTGAAAGGTGCACCACAGGACAAGTTATCTTCCTCAAAAGAACAATATGAAAACTCCAGGAAGCTGCGCTGCAGCGTGTCCCCGCACACTGGTCCTGACTGAAAGATGCATTATATGTTACTTTGGAGATGTCTACATATGGTAAACAAATCTATAATATGATGAACACTTACCCGCCCACCACACTTTGTACGATGCTCCAGCAGCTTTGCAAAGGCTTGTCTGGACAGTGCCGGTGCGATGATTTTCAGTTCTCTTACACTGCTGAAAAGATCGAGGGAATACAAAGTAGAAGAGCTGGTGGAAGCTGGCCAGTATCCACTGTTTACGAGGTCCATGAACACTGGAGCTCACTGGTGCTGGCATGTTTGGCATGCAAACAACGGCTGGTGCATGTCATAACGCCCTTGGGTTATAAGAAAACAAACCCATGGATACCTGAGCTTTTAGAAACAATCAGCATGCACACTTTAAGACAATTGGGCTGCATCTTGAGTAGAATCACACCAGCATAGTTCAAATAAGTATATTTTTGTTGGTTTATCATAATGACAAGATATATTCTGTAATTTTTGAGTACTATTATTTTCATTGCAAAGCAAAAAAAGGAGGAAAAAGCTGAATATTGAAAAAAGATCAGAGTTTAGAAATATTACCATTGATGGAAATTAAAATGACCGCTTTTCCAGGTGACACAGTTATACTGGAGACTTCACAGGGACATTTTTGAGTCACTCTCACCGTTGGCAAAATGCAAGCTAGCAAAGGAAAGATAAACACAAAATCAGATGTATTAGACAAGAGTACAAAAGAGTTTTGCCATTACCTACCTTGGTCATGTGAGCTGTATCCTCCCTCCCCTCTTAGAAAATATGTGGATGGGGGAATAGCTTTAAAAAAGCCCTCAAGGACTGACTCCCTATCGTGGAGTGGCCATCTCCTGTGATTCTTGGTATCGCAGGTTTCACAGAACCACTGATCTGGTAGACACTCTAGTCTGCATCTAGGAACAAAATCAATGAACCAATTTAGCCATTGAATCAACTCTTTGAAACAGCCCTGATTCCACCATAAACATGCAGTTTATCTGAAACATGAAGACATCAATTAGTGATGCACTCTAAAAGTATGAAAGAATCTAAAATAATGAGATCTCACCTAACAACCGCAGGCTTGCTGCAATGGCTACAAAATGGTTGGCCAACATCCTGAGTTTGGATGAGGCATTTAAGGTGGAATGGCCTTGCCTCCTTCCATCTTTGTGAGGCTTGCTGCTGCCTGAAAGTCCATGATGACGATGCCCTCTGGATTTCAGGGAGTCAGACATCATAGCAGAGAGGCTCTCCATGTTTTTTCTGCAAAGACAAATATTAATTCAATCGACAAACGACTATTTCTATGCAGATCTATGATTTCATTATAATGGGTAAATATCTGGGTAAATGTCTGTCTCTGCCACAGGCCAATAGTATTTAGCTGCCCGTGAACTAAGCACGTGGAGGTCTGGCGAAGCTCGAAGTTTTTACATTTTTTGCCAGGATTGCCAGGACAATCTAGACTCCAATGATACAGGTGTTCCAGGATTTGTGTGAACCCTGCTTTCAAATCTCCTTCAGAAAAATACCTCATAATAATAATTCAAATGTATTTGACCATATTTTACCAAATTCCACTTGAGGATCCAGACTGGTTGCAGGAAGCTCTTCAGTGAGCAGGTAGTTCCCAATCTGGTTTTGTGTAACTACAGCACACAGAGGAATAAAACCAAGTTATACCACCAATGCATACTTTTTGGTTGAATCTACATTTCTATACATTTGAAATACGGGAGAAATTACATTTAAAAAATAAATAACAACAGAACTTGGAAATAATAAATGGAAATAATAGTACAATTAACCTGTGGATGCAATACAATACAGTTATCAAATCAAATACAGCATAAACATATTTCACATGGTTCAACCTCATTATAATGAGCTCATTATTTGGATACAAGTACATGTTACTTAAGTCTACAAGCAACACAACTTGATTTCTTGACAATGAAGTTTAACCAATTACTATTAATATTATTACCAGCAGCTGAGGCTTTGGGCCGCCCTCCACGCCTCCCCCTTGGCTTCCCAAGCCCTAGACACACCTTTTCGGGATTGGTGGAGCGGCAACTTGCCTCTGCTTCTCAGATTCTTTCTGGGGTTGAAGTGAAAATCATGATTAGGCTGTTAATTTATTTTTAACAAAAGATGCAATGGATAAGAAAAAACTCTTACCATACACTTTATACCCTATATATTTTGAGGGAAAACTTCAAGAAAGAATCCTTGATCAATACATTCAGTTTAGCAGGACCAAGGAGTTCAAAAGTAAAAACTAACTCTACACCCCTTTCATGAAAATGTTTGACAGCTGAGAGCAGCTAAATGCATTCACAGACTGAATGAGTCTGAGGTACCAAGGCTTATATAATAACTTTATTTTAAAATATTGTTTTCTAATAAGCTACAGAGTAATTATTATAGTTTAAATATTTCTTCAACCATTACGATACAATGGATTAGTTATTTTTGTACGTGGCAATACATAGAATAGGACCCGATGTAGGCACTCCACTTCATTGCATCTGAAAATTCAACACCTAAAAACACCTACCCTGGCTTCAGTCAGAACATGTTCTAAGCTCATTTCAAGAGCCATCCGTCTCCCCTCCATGTAACTGCCATCTTGACAGTCGGTGACATGTGTAGTGGTCATCACAGAAACGGAGAGAGGGGCAGACAAAAAGAAGGACAGACACTGAGATGGACAAAGGGGCAGACAGAGATAAGAGACACAGACAGAAATGAGAGACAGACCAAAAGGCAGACAGTGAACAAAACCAGATAGGTTGGCACTTAAAAGGGCCTTTGGTTGTGGTGATCTACTGGTGATTTACTAGCAGGTAGGTTGGTGAAATCTAAAAACAAAACAAAAACAACACTCGTTTAGGGAAGGGAGTTAATGGGACAGAGACAATTAATTTACTTAACAATGGATAAAATATACATTTTTGTGACTGGTGCAGCTAAATATAACTTTTTAATGAGCACTGAAGATCTCAAAACTAAAATAGAAGCAGTTCTGTTCACTCGGTGTCTGGAAGACAACTATCATTCCACTGAAAGAAGTCCGGATAATTAAACAAGTTTACATTGCAGGATTACAACCGTAAAAACTGGACTATTTTCTTTAGCGGAAGCAATAAAATCGTATTTAAATCAATAAACTAAACTCCTTTTTATTTTGTGTCAAATTATTGATTTATTTGGTAGATAGTCATGGATAATGATAATGTAACGTAGAGAGATATGCGGTTGTTGTAGTGAATACAACCCAGAGAGGATATACAAATGGAAACAAATGTCACAAAAAGTTAAATTAGGGCATAAGGCAGTCATGACAATACCCCAGCAACATACTTGACTAATACACGTTTACATACATTTAATCGAATTATATAGGCTACATGTTCATGAGGTTGCCAATAATTTAAGCCTACCTTAATCGATGACTCCAGAGAGGAAGTAATTAGCTCCGTCATCCGGATATTGTTAAAAAAATGACCTTGCGAAAAATTTAATTAAATAAATTAAAATTATTTTTATTATTTCAACAGGGCATCAAAGAAACTCCCGGAGCTTTAAAAATATTTCGGAGCTTAACTTACTGTAATAAAACTGAGCAACGTACAGCAAAAGCTGGTGACAAAAACACAGCTTTTGTTCTTTCTTTTAAATTATTTGTTTTATTTAATTTTTTAATTACAGAATTCAAAATCAAGTTCATGGCACATTACTTTTACACATTTTTCACATTTAGTAACAATGTAGTAAAAAAACGCTGGTCGCTGTGTGATATGAATGTCCGCAGGCGCATTGTATTGTGGCTAATGGGCCCAGCTCGGCCCGTGTTATGGCTTACTGTAATATCACCGGTAATAAGACCGAAATAATATTATTATAAAGAAATTAATGAATACAATGATAACATCGAAATAAACGTTGATAGATGTAGCCTATATAGTCTTAAAAATATAAATAAACAGCAAAGCAAACCAGCTTCGAAATAATAACCGAAAAAGACCGAAATAATAATTCATAATTAATATACAGCACCGCCACTCCCACCACGCGCTGTGCGAGAGCACCGACTTGCTGAGTGGGCACCAAAAATAGCCTAATGAAAAACCGATATTATTTCAGTATATATTATTATGCTCACACCTGACGAAGTTTGACAGTAGGAGGTAAATAAAGGACTGGCTTTATTTTTAAAATCATAAAATAATTATGGTTAGGCCACCAAAATGGCTAGCAGCAGCACTGCACATATATAAACCGTGATAAGATCTCTTGAATAAATGCATTAGTGAATAAATGTTGATTAAACAGCTTCTCTGCTGCAGCCCGACTGGCAGAAAGAATCGTGCTGTCGCACGAAAGATGCATCCAATTGAAATGCATTAGTTTAAAAACGTGCTGCTATTACGAAAAGAACGAAATAAACGTGTCCCTGCCACGAATAAATAGATTAAATTTCGTGACTATTTCACGAACTGCCGTGAGACTGGGTTGAAATGAACACTGAACACAACATACCATGGGCACCTGATACACAGGGTGCTGGTGTCTCAAGCTCTCTCTCTCTTTCAATGTCTGAGCTCTCTTCCACCCTTAGTCCTCTCTCTTCCACCTCTTCACTCGCTTCATGCTGTATTTCGTCTGTCTCATCACCTCTATCTAGCTCTTTGTCATCCATTTCTATATTCCTTTCTTCCACCAATCCATCTTCTCTTCTGCCTTCCACAACTTCATTTGTACGTATAGATGTTTCTGTCTTATCTGTACCTGCCACTCTCTGATTTTCCTTTTCTTTTGGTTTAAAAACTCTGGATGTCAGCCTTCGTTTAGTATCCAAGAGCGTAACAAAAGTACAAAGTTTAGACTTTCTAAATGTACACTACACAATAGTTTGAAAGTTAAAGTTTTTAAATCGTTAGTTAAACATTATTACACCTGTTTCACAGACGCGGTGCAGGAGCAGCGCGCGCTGTTGTGTTTCACATATGCCGCGTTTGCAGTGCGCAACTGATCTGCGGTTATATACTACAAACACAACATTTATTCATTATTTTTATTCACAAATCCAAACGTTGTTACTGAACATGATGGCATGTCAAAATTGCAATACACTGTTTCATAGATGCCACATTTAAATCACTAGACCTACATTTAGCCTAAACAACGTTTTCTTCAATTCATTAAGCCTACTTTATATTTATATAGCCTAGTACTTTAGATGTATTTTATGTTGCTCACACAAGTGGCAAAACATTTAAACATAGGCCTATGTTAAACAGAAACATTTTACATTATTACTTACAATTGACGAAAAAATCTAGTGTTTTCTTTCATTTTTAAATCTTTTACAAGAAATCCTGCAGGTAATGAGAACTTTGTTTCCCACCTCGAAAGAGCAGAGTGCTCTCCATTATGTTTCCTTGTTTACCTTAAGATGTCGTTTTCCTTGCTTTAGCCTACTCGTGGCTGTTTCAATTGTTGACTTTGAAACAGAGTAAACTTTACATTATATGCATCTGTGGTGAAATCATGGGCAAGACCCACCCACTTTTTACAATCAATGATATTGGACCCACTCACTTTTATCGTCTCTAACATTCAGCGCATGTCTGTTTACCTACCCCTAATCGATAAACCTTTGTTAGACGCTTTATTTCCACTTATCTAATATTTTCTACATTTTTATTGAAAATAAATGCCTTTCCGATCTGATTTGTGATGGGAAAAGGAAGAAGATTAAGTTCGCGAAGGCGGACTCGAACCATGGTCGATTTGTGTCAAAACTAAATGCCGTATGCGTCTTACCCCTACACTACTGCCACTCCCAATGATATGGCGATTTCCGTAAATTTGTCTTTTCGAACTATACGTTTAGCAAACAAAGCATTATATTGGTACTTAATGTAGTTGGCATCTATTCCAGTAAAATTTTCTGAGGACCCACCCAATTTTTTTGCTTCCGACGCCCATGGGTGAAATTACAATACTACTTATTGCGAACAATGCCCTGTCAATTTAATTCAGCGCGTGCAGTAGCTACAGCAAAAACAGACTCGTCGCACTGCTGCAGACTCGGGAACGCATACGCCGTACGCATCCGCGTGCAGTTTCAACGAACTAACCGGTTATCAAGGGTACAGGAAAAAATATATACGCACTGCAAACGGAGTATGTGTGAAACAGGCGATCTATTCGTGATAACGCTAGTTGTGTTGCTGATCACTAAGCGTCATTTGTTTGGACTAATACAATAATAGAAAGACGTGTTTTCTTGCTTTTATCTCATCACATTGAAGCGCCGCTGATGTAAATCGGTAGAGGAAACATTTTATATTTTATACATTGGGAATTTGGGATACACTGCTGGGGTGGCAGACGGGTGGCAATGGTCTTTCTTAGGGTGGCAGTTGCCACCCCATGCCACACCGGTAGATCCGCCCCTGCTGGCGTGGCCATACTCAATTCTAGTCAGAATATGAGTCTGGTACAACTCTATTGAGCTTTGATTATGGGGCGTGTTTCAACCGAGCCAGGAAAGACCACAATTGGATAGACCCACAACCAATCAGAGCAACGGATCGACGCGTAACGTTAGTTGTCAAATGTCAACAGAACTCAACTGCACTGTGTTGCCAAGTCCGTGTTTTTCTCCATGTCCGCGGGTTGAAGCGACTTATGTGATTATATAAACCCAGGAATGCGAATTTTAGCAGGCAACCATAACATTTTTGCCAAACAAATGCCATTTTTTTCCGGAGAACCCCCCGGAAAGTTATTGTTTTGGGCTATAGTTTTGAGTAGCAATTGTGTGCGACATTGCAAAAAAACGTGCCAACCCTGTCTGCACGCGCTGCAAGTAACGTTACAAGAAAAGATGAGTGTAAACGATCTTTGCCAGTATTGTAATAAAAGAATTTAAGGATACACAGAGTACTTTCCAACACGATCATCGTTTCTGAGAGAAATAGTGAAGGTGAATGCATATACGAACAAGTTCTCCGTTTAGGATAAGAGCAAATTCAACCCAAGCGCCTTCGATGGCGTGCATGATTACATTACTGTTGATCATCTGTCCATCATCGTCTAAAGCCCGCACTGATAATTTCATTGGTCCGAACAGTTTCTGTTCGGGCATAATGACTCCTCTATGGAGCAGTCCAGACCGAATTGCCCGAGCAAAAAATTGTGTGGGCGGGGCTAAATTCGGCTGGCATCCAGGCTAGGTTTTCTCTGTGGGGAAGAGGTAAAATTGGTAATTTTACAGTTGATAACTAGGTGGCACCATCAACCCTTTAGATAGGACTCTGCAAAAAAACTTAGTTTCTGGCTTCTTCTATAGAGTTTTCTATGGACTTTTATATGGAGTATTACAGCATATTACTGTGAGTGCGAGTGAGTGAGTGAGTGAGTGTGTGTGATACATTTTTACAGCAGTTTAATTTAGTGGCTGTTTTCAGCCACGAGGGTACGGGTAGTGAATTTGAAGGATGCAAGGGATATATTGATGTGGGTTCGGGCCATACAATTTACAGATGTTTCGGGAGAAATAACAAAAACGGATGGGTGCGGAGATGGGTGTGAAATAGGCATACGGAGACTCCCAAAAAACGGGAGTGTTGAAAGGTGTGGTGCGGGGATGACGTCACTTTTAGGCCAACGGGCAGTTTGCGTCGCACCGCGAAAGAAAACCCAATAGGATTATATTCGCTTTTGGATTATCACAAAACAAGCTCTGTGATCAACAAAAGTTTATGAATATTGTCCATCAAGATAATTATCACAGATGAACACAACTTTTACTAATTTTGAAGCCTGCAGCACCAGTTCTAAAAAACTAAATTCTATAAACGAACTGCACCGACAACTCTTTCAGTTATCATCTACAAAACAATTTCCCAGAACGTTTGGGTTGGACTAGTTTATAAGAGCACAATTATGAGCATGGGGCAAGCATGCAGACTGGGGTAACCTGTTCTGTGTTAAGACGTTTAATCTCCCTGAAAGCTTCTGTAATCACATTAGGCACTTCTGCAAACGCCTTTTTCAAGACACATAACAGATAAAACAATTATAAAAATAATAATAATAAAAACACGATCGGGGTAATAGGCCTACTATTGTATGTCATAGAATAAAATGTGAAAGTGTCTAGAGCTTCACATCCGTTATTTCAGCCATTTAACCAAAATCCACAACAACAACAAACAAAACACACACACAAAAAACCCCATTGACTTCGAGACGATAGAGGAACTGAAGTGCAAAAATGCTAACTTGCTCCTGCGTTTGGCCTACAAAGTTATACCTGCACCACTCTATATGATAGATCTAATGCTGCTTGATGTAAAATGTGTTTTTACTTTAGGTTTCTACCGAACATTGTAGGCTACATTAAAAAAAGCGTCTTGAAAAACGTGAAGGAAACAGCTGAAAATACAAAAGTGAAGGAGGAGGACATGTACAAACTAATTTTGATGAATGTTATTGCGTTGTTATTATAATAATGAACTACAGGCCAACATCAGCCAATGAAATGTAAAGAAAAGTGAACAGAAATCACACACTTACCGCACAAAAATAAAAACAGAAAGATTTTTAAAGAGCTCTTCATCATTGTTGTAGTGTTTCAATATTCTGTATAAAGAAACAGGTTGGCAAAGCTCATAAACTCAACTTTTCTTCAGATTCTTGCAAAGTAACCACACCCACAACACAGGTGCCTCCCGTACATGCATAATAAAAGTCTCGTGCCAACAATTACGGAGCCCCTACATTTGGGATGAGAGCAAAACCTGTTGTAATAAGCTCGGACAAACACTTCCTCTTTAATGTCCCGCTGGCAGTGTTTCAGCTCAGGCAGGGTCAGATAACTTTTCCTTTAAAGGGCCTTGTAATTGATTTCCTATTTCCTGATGAGTTATAGTTGTAGACGTTTTAATGAGGTATTTGTATAATTAAAATGAATAATAGTTGATAGCCTCTTTTTAGCTGCACCCATAGAACAAACAAAACAAGCCCTGAAAATTGATAAAAAAATATTTTAAGGACACTTAATATTTAATGGTATTAGATGATTGCTTTGTTAATTATACATCTGATAGATTATGCTTTCAATAAAACACTCGCAATGTGTTTGTAAAAGCTTTTAATGCATGTTTGACATGAGTTTTTATTTTATTTACATGGTTCTGTCCAGCAAAAGTCACCAGCATGGGGTGTTTCGAACGCTACGAAACAGTGAATTATTTTGCGAAGCAATTTCAATTGATTCGAAGCTTTGAAAAGCTTTCGTTTCTCCCATCACTACACTCAACCATTCAACTCCGCAAGTTTTTACTATTCCTGCTCCTTGAACTCGAGGGGTCATCATGAGAACACCTCATTGGTTAAACAGACTTCAAATACAATAAAATAAAAATTAATTTCCTGTAATTTCCCCCTAAATTTCAACATCATTAAAATGTTGTACACATTAAACAATATACGAAACATTTTAAAAACGACAAATTGCAAACTTTGCGATTTCAAAATGTGAATCCCCATTCCAATATTCAAATACACTTGTTCACATAAGCAAATCACTTTTATAAAACTCTTCAATACAGAAAAAACTCCCATAAGAAAAAATAAAACCTTTAATTTGTTAGAGCTCTGCACATATAAACAAAAAATCTGGGAGGATATTACTATCTAACTGCAAGCACTCGTAGTTCTAAGAAGATTTTCAAGTACTACTTAAGAAAAAGTCTACTACTTAAGTTCCCACCCTCACTGATTCAACATGCTGAATCGGGCAAAAACTAGTCCGACAGACGCATGCCACCAGCCCGACATTGTATGATAACTGACTGTCGGCCTGGTCTGTATTTTAAATAGTATGCCGCGAACTTTGCATACTTTTGAAAATCCAGCATGTAGTTGATTCTGATGAACGCGTTCATTGTCACACGACACCTTTCTTCTTCCATGAGGGGGTTTGGCGTCATCGCTTTTATTTCCAGGTAGACAATTAAAGAACCTATTTTGTCTATGTAAAGAATGTGACACACATGACGTATCCTGGACATCCTGTAGAATTCAACCAATCAGATGACAACTTTGAAACCAATTCCAATTTTGTGAGAAGGGGTGCGGTGGACGTCAACCTGGCCCACATCCAAGTGTGACATCAGAGGCCAGGCCAATGAATGCCGCCCTGCAGTCGATTTTAATATTTTATTGGTCACATCATTCAAAGTACAGACTCCCTCTACACCAAACACTAATCTCTAAACCTACCCGTCACTGTAACCTATGAAATTAGCTGCAGGGCGGGATTTTTGACATCACATTTGGATGTGGGCGGAGTTGGATATCCACCAGCCCTACTAGGATTTTGTACGCATCAGACCAACTGTTCAGATCAGACCGTTCAGCCAACGTGACATGACATCCGTGGCTGAGACTAGAAGATGTCCCAGTGCTGGGCGTGTCTTATCTCATAAAAGTCTTCTGCTGCTCATTCACCCCATCCGATCCTCTTTACTCAACAGCGACATCTCCACAGTCTCTGAAACATTCCCTCTGTTTCCTTATGAATATGAAATACAAAAAAAATTAAGTAGTCGTTTCTCTCAGACTTTGAAAAGTCAACAATTTACCATCAAATTACCATCAAATTACCATTTGAAATACAATGTACACAATCTTTTGAATAACACATTGTCAGATACACATTTGACTGATTTTAAAAGTTAAATCTTGTTTCTCACAAATGCTGACATTTATTATATTTCCAGAAAATGCAAACTCAATTGTAAAGTTTACCTTGATCTTTTAGATGCATTAAAAGATTCACCAGTATGCTATTCCTATTAGGAAAAACACCCTTTCATTCATTCATTCATAAGCTGACTATAGCAGCTTGTGTTAGGGATTTATTTGGATATATGTACAGATAAGAGTGTAAAATGGTGTTTGAAATGAAATATGACTGAATAAATAGACCCTTTTCACATTTCCGGGTTTCTCAGAGCAGAAGTCGTCAAAGTTGGGTTGACTTTTATAGTGGTGAATGAGAGAATACATTAAATATTTTTGTGTGTCCCGATTTGCTCGAATAGCAAAAGAAAAACGCAATAGTGATTTCACACCTTTCAAAAAGAGGGAGATTGATAACGGCAGTGAAAAGAGAGAAAGATGTTATTTTTACCATCACTCCCATAGACACTGTATTAGAAACACACTCACAGCAGGTAAGTTGTTTTTATAATTTAATGCAAAAGTAATATAATACAAACTAGTAGTGTTATAAATGTACATTCATTAAAAACAAAAAATTATAATACAAAAACGTTGGAGGATTTATATTAATGACCGTTAAAACACGTCACCACAGTCTGTGAAAAGGGTCCATTATTGAAGCCACATCTCACACACACCTACCTGGAGAACTAACAGTGAAAGTTACACAGAAGGAGATAAAACTGATATCTAAAAGATATAAAAAGTCTAAAAAGAATGTCTACAGTAACTATTCAGATCTTTACTGGCCTGAAGCAATATCTCAAGTGTAGTATTTCTGTTCACTATGGTTGCTACATTAAGAAAATGAACATTTTATTTTCTTCTTATTACTTATATTCATATGGAAAGGACTCAGGCAGAAATCAAGTTCATGGGTGAGCTAATTGATTAATGTTTTATTAATGTTACTGTGGTATGAAGCAGGACAGGTCAGTAGGCGGAGAATAGGCGTCTTTGTGGTTGTTTAAACACATTCGACCACATGAGAGTTTACACTACGAAATCCACAGAAATTTTACTTTTTTTATATATACGCCCAGTGACTACTTTTTCCGTTGATGCAAATATCTTGCCAATCACAAGGCAGCAATTTAATGCATGACATTATGAAGGCATAGTCAAGATGTTCAGTTACTGTTAAGAGCAAACATTAGGAGGGTAGACAAACTGATTTAGGTGACTTTGACCATGACATGGCATTTCATCATATTACAGATTTACACTATTGTAGAACAATAAAGTTCATTTTTATCTTGCAGTATCAGCTGTAATACTTACCATTTGCCTTGTTGTGTGCTGATAGTAAAAACACCAGAGGCTGCAGCTGCAAACACCAGCAGCAGAACAACAGCTATTCCTGCTACAGCACCTGGAGACAGACCTGGATCTGGAACAGCTGAAGAGAAACATCAGTCGTTAGTGTGTGTTTGTGTGTGTGTGTCTGATATATAACACACACTATAAACATCACTATTTCATATTGTAATGATAAAGACGGTTACGTCGCTCTCCAGTCTAGGGGTATTAGGAACGATGAACAACTTTAAAGAATTTGAGAGTTTTCCCATCCGACAAGTTTGTGTAGATTCTAGGCTATTCCTTTACCCCTTGTCCTCCACAACTGGCTTCCGATGTATATACAACACTGAAGGATGTGTCTGAAACAAACTTTTAAAAGTTTTCTCATTGTGACCTTTTTCTTAAAAGCATCACACCTTTCTAAAACATGATTGTCTTCTTGACAGAACAAGCCAGTTCTGTTATCATTGGTCTTGTACACAGAATGGTTTCTCTGTGATGTTACATTTATGGCAAAACTGTTTCCCTTGAATGTCTTGCGAGGTTTCACTGCACTTGGTCCAGAATCCCAACTGCATCCAAAAACAGGATCTGATGCCATCTTTGCCACAATCTGTTAGAAATTAGCTCTACCTTGGTTCAATTCTATTATCTCACAAGCTCTTTCTCTCTAATGTTCTCTCAATTTGAAAGCTAGCTTCAGCTCTCTAGGTTTCGACATTTAGAAAATATCCCAAAAATGTTGTGCAAATCTGTAATGGAAATCAGATGATTGGACTTTTCTGGATTACAATCTGCCATCAAAATGATGTAATTATTCCGGCTGCTGTGAAAAATAGTTATAAATAATCCGCCACCTGCAGCATCCTCACATGTGATACTACTACTAGCCGGATTCCTTCTTTATGTATACAGATGGAACTAGGGATGCACCGATATGATTTTTTGGGGCGATACCGATTTTAACAAACAATTATTGGCGATACGATAGAATATTTGTCATTTGTCCTCTTATTTGAATTTGTGTCATTAAAATAAAGTGTTTTGATCATGTTTTTCAACGAAGTAAAAAAAAAAATTATAGCGTACTAGCTAGTTTATTGTTGCATTATCAAATAATTTCTAATGAACAGACTGGATCCATTTAACATTTAGCAGGCCAACATAGATACATAAATACGACAGAACAAGATACATGTGAAATAATTTTTTTAAGTAGTTTTAATGTTAAATAACACTGCATATTCTTCAGTATATTAATTAAATGCATATATTATTAAATTGAGAATTCTAAATTATATTATTAGGCTAGAAAACTAATTCCGTCACAATTACTTTGTTAAATTAAGCTTTTATTTTGACGGGTTGCCGTGAAGACCTTAGCCCTCCTGTGTGTGTGGGTTTATGATATGACAAAAGAGTTTGTCAAATGAAACGGTAAAATGCTGAAGATGCATTCATGTCCTCATATTGAGGTGGCAGAGGCTGAAAAACACAGCGAGTTTCAGTGTGTGTGTGTGTGTGTGAGAGAGAGAGAGAGAGGGTAATACTGAAACTGTCTTTTTGCGTACTAATATTCACAGACACTACTAGTATATTACTGTTTGCTATACGTTTATGTATTCATCAAAACTTTGACTAATTCCGTGGCATTCCACTGCAGTAAATTCCGTTTTATGTCTGGATTCCGTCTGCGTTGTCTGCATCGTGAAATTAATCCTTATTAAGTTACAAAAATTAATTTAGTAAATTTTTTGGCGGATTTTGTTGTTTGATTAACATTAAAAGCAGACAACAGCGCAGCAGGAATATTACATTATACTCTTGGATTATGCAGCAGACATAACACAGCTCAGTGCCTTCACGCAGTTATTAACGAAGTTATAAACCATAGGTTTGTTATATCGGCCTTTTTCATCCTATAGCCGATATGCCGATGGTTGTAAATTGATCAAAAATAGGCTGATAAATATCGGCAGCTGATACATTGGTGCATCCTAGATGCAACGTAATGACGCAAAGACATGCTCGAATTTCCGCTGAAACCCACCAGTCCCACTCAAATTATAACACATTATTACAAGCTTACCGTTGTAAATCGGGTTAGAGTGAGAGATCATTTTGGGATCATCATTGGGTGGTTATGTCCTTGCTCAAAATTAGATTTTGGTTCATTTTAACCATTTATTTACCACAGGTCTATTTACAGGTGTCATGCATTCTATGACAGATAACAGGCTGTTTTAGCTAATTAAAAACCTGAGGAAGATTTTTGTGCTCTGAAAGAAAATAACATAAAAAAAAAATCATAATTTCCAAAGTCTTCAGTTACTCACCACTGACAGTGACATTGAATCTCTTGTATGATGTCTGTTTGTTGTTGCTGCTGATCTTCACTGTATAAAGCTCAGAGTCTGTGGTTCTGGTGTGTGTGATGGTCAGAGATCCGGTCTGATGATCCAGCTTCAGTCTGTCTCTAAATCTCCCATCAGCATAATATAATTTGAAGTTCTTGGCCTCTAGATCCCCTTTTAGCTATGAGTTTTCCTTCATCTCCGAACCTCCACACGATCAGCTCATCTCCGTGTGTTTCAGTCACATCAGTTGGAAGAGTGACAGGATCTCCCCTCATAACTCTCTTCATTTCAAAATCAATGACAGGTGGAGAGTCTGACAGAAACAGATTCACAGAGAGAACACTGTTACTGGCAGAACTGAAATTCAGATCAGTGTCTGTCTAGGTTCACTGCATAATAAATAAATACATTTCTTACATTTATCAATGTTTTGGAACTTTTAATAATACAGGTGGAACCAAAATAAAGCATCTGGCCCAACCGTGTGTAATTTAAGTCACTTCTTGAATTTCTTTGTAAAACTCTAGTAGGCAGCATTACAGTCACCATTATGTTTTTCTGAATATCAGTCATGTGATCGACTGCAGCCCAATCACTGTCATGATGTTATTCAGAACAGGGGCCTGTACCATGAAGCCGGTTTAGCTGGCTAGCCAAATATGTTTAAGCTTAGTTTGTGCCAATCCTGGGTTTTAGGTACCATTAAAGTGGTTTGGCTTTTAACAACGTTCATATCCATAGTAACTTACTGTGGTTAGGTTCGTGGATGTAGGTGGGTGGGAAGGAAGGTCGGGTCGGCTTGACTGGGACTGACGCTTTATTTCGTAACTCAATATAATAACACAGCGCACACAGCAACAGCATTAACTCAGTATTCAAAATCAGACACCCTGTCTCTCAAGGTTCCAGCGGATATCTCCGTCTCTCAAAGTCTCTCAAAGTCTCTCAGTCTCAGGATCTCGTGCAGTGCTGGCTTGTGTGTGCAGTCCCAGTCCCGTTGCTCTCTCTCTCGCTCTCTCTGCCGTCACGGCTTAAATGCCGTCTCTCCCGCCAATTACTGCAATCAGACACAGGTGTTACTGCCTGCACTACTTACTCCCCGCTCGGCTCTTCAGCTTCTCTCCCGCTACAGACCTCGCAGAACCACGCCTCCGCCACATACCCCACCGCCCGACTCAGGCCGGGAGCCATCCGCCTGCAGCCTCCCCCTCCTGGAGAGGAAGTCAGCCACAGCCATCTGAGCACCCGGCCTGTGGACCACCTTGAATTTAAACGGCTGTAAAGCTAGATACCAACGGGTGATCCGCGCGTTGGTATCTTTCATGCGGTGGAGCCACTGCAAGGGGGCGTGGTCCGAACAGAGGGTGAACTCCCGTCCCAGGAGGTAATAGCGAAGGGTGAGAACGGCCCACCTGATGGCCAAACACTCCTTCTCTATGGTGCTGTACATCGCCTCTCTCTTAGAGAGCTTGCGGCTGATGTACAGCACCGGCCGCTCCACACCCTCCACCTCCTGGGACAGGACCGCGCCCAGCCCCCTGTCCGAGGCGTCAGTCTGTAGGGAAAAGGGGAGAGAAATTAGGAGCCTGAGCGGTCCACACAGAGCAGCCTTTATCTGGGTGAAAGCCTGCTGGCACCGCTCCGTCCACTGAACTGTATCTGGTGCTTCCTTTTTAGTTAGATCAGTCATTGGGCTAGCGAGGTCCGAATAATTAGGCACAAACCTTCTGTAATATCCCGCTAGCCCCAGGAACTGTCTAACCTCCTTTTTGGTCTTAGGTCTTGGACAGGTCGCAATTGCTGCTGTCTTATCAATTTGGGGACGCACCTGTCCATGACCCAAGTGGAAGCCCAGATATCTTACTTCCACCCGCCCAATTGCACACTTCTTTGGGTTTGCCGTGAGCCCCGCCCTTCTCAGCGACTTCAGGACAGCGCGCAAGTGCTGCATATGCCGCTGCCAGTCCGCACTATAGATGATGATATCATCCAAGTACGCAGCGGCATATGCAGCATGCGGCCGGAGAATCCTGTCCATCAGACGCTGGAAGGTCGCGGGAGCCCCGAACAAGCCGAAAGGAAGGGTGACAAATTGGTGTAATCCAAACGGCGTGGTGAAAGCGGTTTTCTCTTTGGACATTGGAGACAAGGGGATCTGCCAATACCCCTTTGTTAAGTCCAGTGTCGAATAAGCGGCGGTCCCTAGCCGATCAAGCAGTTCGTCAATCCTTGGCATTGGGTACGCATCAAATTTTGACACCGCGTTCACCTTTCTATAATCCACACAGAACCGGACCGAGCCGTCAGGTTTTGGGACCAAAACGATCGGGCTCGCCCAGTCACTGCTGGACTCTTCTATTACCCCCATATCCATCATAGCCTCTAATTCAGCCTGAACTACTTTTTTCTTGTGTTCGGGCAAACGATACGGCCGGCTGCGAACCACCACGCCCGGCTCCGTCTCAACATGGTGCTGGATGAGGTCGGTCCGACCTGGTAGGGGCGAGAACACGTCTGCAAATTCTGCTTGTAGGGCTTTCATGTCAGTGAGCTGCGAGGGCGAGAGGTGATCTCCCCCTGGGGCCAGCGCGAGAGATTGCGGCTTTTGGATCGCTTCTGGCCCGAGATCGTCCTCTCCGCTCACCACCGTCGCCAGCATCACTGACTCCGCCTCTGACCATTTTTTGAGCAGGTTGAGGTGGTAGATTTGACGTGCCCCGTCCCTATCCGATCGTACCACCTCATAGTTGAGGTCTCCCACTCGCCGTGTGACCTCAAAAGGCCCTTGCCACTTCGCGAGTAATTTCGAGCTGGAAGTGGGGAGTAATACCAAAACTTTATCTCCGGTGAAAATTGTGAAGTCTAGCTCCTCTGTTATACAGCTGTCTTTGTTTGTCCTGGGCCTGTAACAAATTCTCCATTGATAGCCGCCCCAGAGTGTGGAGTTTTGTTCTCAGGTCCAGAACATAGTGAATTTCGTTTTTGGCCGCGGAAGGTCCGTCCTCCCAAGCCTCCCTAAGGACATCCAGCACCCCCCGGGGCTGGCGCCCATAGAGAAGCTCGAAGGGGGAAAACCCCGTGGAGGCTTGCGGGACCTCGCGTACAGCAAACAACAGAGGCTCTAGCCACTTATCCCAATTTTTGGCGTCCTCTTGAACGAACTTACAAATCATGGTTTTCAACGCGGCGACAAAACGCGTTCCACCAGCCCGTCTGTTTGTGGGTGATAGACGCTGGTGCGAATCGATTTAATGCCCAATAATTCGTAAAGTTCGCGGACCGTCCGTGACATGAACGCCGTGCCTTGGTCGGTGAGAATCTCTTTCGGGATTCCCACCCGGGAGATTAGCGAAAACAGCGCGCTCGCCACACTTTTCGCTGAAATAGTGCGGAGCGGTACTGCTTCCGGGTATCGCGTTGCATAGTCCACTAGAACTAATGCAAAGCGATGCCCGCGTGCCGACCGTTCTAATGGCCCGATGAGGTCCATTCCAATTCTCTCGAAGGGGACCTGCATTAACGGAAGGGGGCACAATGGTGCTTTTGGGGTGGCCGGTGGATTCACCAACTGACAGTCACGACAAGACGCGCACCACCTGCGCACATTCTCGTGAATGCCCGGCCAAAAGAACCGGGCCATGAGACGGTTAAGTGTCGCTTGTTGCCCTAAATGCCCGGCCATCGGATTAGAATGAGCCGCCTGGAAAAGCATTTCCCGGCGGCTCTTAGGCACCAATAACTGGGTTGTATCCTCCTTTGTCTGGGCGTCCTGGGTCACCCGATACAACCTATCCTTTATAATTGCAAAATACGGGAAAGAGATTGGTTGGTCAGGATGGATGAGGTGGCCGTCGATGGAACGGACCTGACTAAAGGCATGTTTGAGTGATTCGCCCTGGGACTGTTCCAGGGAAAGTCATCGCGATCGGTGAGAACCGTCATCTCCCGACCGCTCGATTCCCCTGAAACATCTTCCCGAGGCCCCGAATCCACTTCACCCAACTGAGCAACCGCTCTTTCCGCTGCACATTTTTCCCCAGTAGGCATCCGCATAAATATCCCAACAATTTATTGAATGCTGGCCAATTACCCAAAATTAGTGGATGCCGGAGGTGCGGGTTAACTGCAACCTCAACGCTATGCTTTTGTCCCCGAAATTGAATATCCACGGGCACTAACGGATAATTCACCACTTCCCCGTGCACACACCTCACTTTAACCATGCGGCTGTTACCCAATGCCTTAGATTGAACCAGGCTTTGGTGGATAGAGGTCTGGTTACAACCCGAATCCACCAAAGCATGGTAAGTACCCCCCTTGATACTCACAGGTATCTGGTACAGGCCAGCCTGATCGAGGGCGGCTTGAGGCGCGTCGGGGACCCTGACCAGTGTCCCCACCTCCATCACTGGACACCGGTCGATGAAGTGGCCAGGGTCCCCACAGCGCCAACAAACCGGCCCAGGCATTCCCGCCGCCCTAGTGGCTGGAAGCGGGTCAAGGAATTGGCGAGGAGAGAGTGCTGGGGATGACGGTGGTTCCTGGCTCCCTCCTCCTCCCCGTGGCGTCGTCCTGGGTACCGCTGGCCCTTCGGATGGTCCCGCTGTGCGCCACCGCGGCGCTGGACGGGGCAGGACGCCCGCTCTGGACCTGGGAAGGGGAACAGGCTTAGAGGGTGGAGGGGGAGAAGGAGGGGAAGAGAGAGAGAGAGAGAGAAGCCGCTGGAAGGGCTTCGCCGACCCCGTGGCACGCCACCATCTGGTCCTCCGCCAGCTGGATGGCCTGGTTGAGCGACGTCGGGCGGTGGCACTGGACCCACTGCGCTGTCGTCTTTGGCAGCCTCGCGACGAACTGCTCCAGTACCACACGATCGATGACTTCCTCGACGCCGCCTGGCCGGCCATCAGCCACTTGCGGCACGAGTCCCGGAGCTGGTGCGCGAAGACGAAGGGCCGGCCAGACTCCCCGAGAGCCAGGCTCCGGAAGCGTTGACGGTGTTGCTCGGGGGTCCGGCCGACCCGCTGCAGGATGGCGCGCTTGAGGTCTTTGTAGACCAGGAGGTTCTCGACTGGCAGCTGGTGGGCGGCTACCTGCGCTTCCCCAGATAACAGCGGCAGGAGCCGCATCGCCAGTCGACCTGGGGCCACCTCGCCTCGGCGGACCTCGAAGAGGTCGGCGAACGCCCCGGTCGTCCATCGGGCCCATCTTCGAGAGCGCGATGGTGGCGGCCGAGTCGCTGGTGGGTTTGGGGGCGGCCCGAACCTCCCGGTCTATCCAGCTCCGGAACAACTCGCGGTCTTCATGCTGGGCCTGGAGGAGCGCCTCGAATCTCATCTGCTGCTCCTCCCTGACGGCCCGCAGATCTTGCTGTGTCTCCTGGTGAAGACCGGCGAGTGATTGTACAATGTCCGCAAGTGGGGTGCGTGACGGGGACTCCATGGCGGCGGCACACTTCTCCCTTCCCGGGTTTCGGCACCAGTGTGGTTAGGTTCGTGGATGTAGGTGGGTGAGAAGGAAGAAGTCGGGGTCGGCTTGACTGGGACTGACGCTTTATTTCGTAACTCAATATAATACCACAGCGCACACAGCAACAGCATTAACTCAGTATTCAATATCAGACACACTGTCTCTCAAGGTTCCAGCGGATATCTCAGTCTCTCAAAGTCTCTCAAAGTCTCTCAGTCTCAGGATCTCGTGCAGTGCTGGCTTGTGTGTGCGCAGTCCCAGTCCCGTTGCTCTCTCTCTCTCGCTCTCTCTCTCGTCACGGCTTAAATGCCGTCTCTCCCCGCCAATTACTGCAATCAGACACAGGTGTTACTCGTCTGCACTTGACCTACTTACTCCCGCTCGGCTCTTCAGCTTCTCTCCGCTACAGACCTCGCAGAACCACGCCCCTCCGCCACACTTACCCTCTACAGCTAACCTACAGCTAATAAGAGATCTCAAACTGAAATTGGACCAATCAGCTGTGAGCAGTGACACCTCTGATGCAATAATGTCACTCCCCTGTTTCAGCTCCAAATTAAAGGTCACTACATTGCAAATGGTTTTGAAAGACTAAAGCGCTGGCTTTTAACAATGCTTATTTATAATAATAGTAATTTTGAATGATTTAGATATAATTTATGTATTTATTACACCCTTAATCAATTACACATGTATAATTTTAGTTTATCAATCATTAATAGGCACTTTGTTAAAATTAATATAAATAGCCTATATAAAGGTAATACAAAATAAGCTTTAAAATCAATAAATAAAGCTATAAAAATGACTACATGTAAGCTTCAATGTTCAATTCTCTCTATATATCAACTAAACTAACTTCATGACTTTGACTTGCATTGACATACGATTTTTCTTTAAGCTGTTCTCAGCTCTTTTCTTCTTGCTGTGGAAATTTGTTTAAATTCTTAATATTTTTCAATCATGTAATATTCTGCAGAAGAGGGAAGTGAATCTCAGTTCCACTGATCCACAACTCCTAAAACTCTCAGGATGAAAGCCTGAGTTGACAGAGAAAGCTGATGGTCAGCATCATGGGACCAACAAAGCATGAATAGATTGGTTTGGTTTTGTCAACCTGAAACTAATCCTGTAACCCTGAGTTTGTTAAACTACCATCATGGTACAGGCCCCTGAATTTTTTTGTGAGACTAATAAACAAAAGTGCAACTTAATGAAGAGAGAGTGAGAGAAAATCTCATGTTAGTTGATGCAAAAGGATCCAGGCAGATAAATAAAATCTAAACAAACAGACTTATCTATTGTGTCACAGCTAGGTCAGAGTAAATGGTCAAATGTCAACGATAGATGAAAATAGATATAGGAGTTGTTTTGACACCTTTAAAGGATTAGTTCACTTTTTCAAACTTTTACAATTTACTCACTCCCATCTCATCCAAGATGTTCATGTCTTTCTTTCTTCAGCCGGAAAAATAAATGTATACAAATTTAGAGAAGTTTTGAGGAAAACATTCCAGGATTTTTCTCACATAATGGACTTCAATGGCAACCAAAATGTTGAAGTTCCAAATCAACGCAATTTCAAAGGGCTTTGAAGGGCTCACGATCCCAGACAGGGAATAGGGTCTATTTAGAGAAACCATTGGCCATTTTCTAAAATAAATAAATCAATAAATTAACTTTATAACCTAAATTGCTCATCGTGCAATTACAGGATCACATCAGAAAGGTCACGCTAGGCGTAGGCAGAAGTACCGCCCCTGTGTTTACAAAGCGCTCGTGCAACTAATAGTACAAACATCCTTTACCAAAAAGGCTAAACAATGATGTCGGACAATTTTTAAGTTGGAGATTGAGTGTTTTTGGTAAAGGGTGTTTGTATTAGTCCTTGCACGTTAAGCTTGGGGTGGTACTTTTCCGATGTGATTGCGCAATCCATGGCGAGCCGCAGAGCAGCGCAAGATGAGCAATTTAGGTTAAAAAGTATCTACTTTTTTGAAAATGGCCGATGGTTTCACTAGATAAGACTCTATTCCTCGTCTGGGACATGCAGAGCCTCCAAGCCCTTCCTTTGAAACTGCATTGAATTGGACCTTCAACCTGTTGGTTGCCATCAAATCCATTATGTGGAGAAAAATCCTGAAATGTTTCCTTTTGACTGAAGAAAGAAAGACACGAACACCTTGGATTAGATGGGGGTGAGTAAATTACCAGGAAATTTAACATATTGAAGTGAACTAATCCTAAAAGGCCTGCAGATCTTGCATTATCTCATGTCTGCAGAGATGGAAAAAGACATATTTTGACACAAAGGTATATCACATAATCAATTCTGATGGAATATAATAAACCCACTCAATCTTCCAGCACAGAAGAGACACCAAAGATCTTGCATTTGGAAATAATCAAACATATCAGAGCATATAGTAGAAGATATATAAATGATTAAAGTAATCAATAACATGTAAAAGAATATTAATAATATAAAATAATAATTAATAAAGGAAATACAATGAATAAATACATTATCATAAACATTGACCATTTTGGATGCATTAGTGGATCTAGAATCTATAAGGATGAGCTACATTTATATTTATTAAAAGTACAGATAATAGTAAAGATTTTTGTGGCTCATTTTTCATTATTTTCACTTTTCACAGACTGTGATGATGCGTTTACACAGTAATTAATATAGTAAATCTAGCAATGTGTTTAATATTTCATAGTTTTAAAAAAATCATGTAAATTTATAACATTATACTATATAACAACTTTCATAAAAGCCTTTCATTTATTTTTGCTATTGGAGCAAATGGAAACAGTAAAAGTGTCCTCACCGTAGACAGTAACACTGAGAGCCATCCGTGAGGTCTCAGTGTTGTGGAAGATCTGTAGTTTATGAAGTCCAGAGCGTTTTGATTCTCATGTTGTTGATGGTCAGAGATCCAGTCTGATGATCCAGCTGCAGTCTGCCTTGAATATATCAGTGTGATGGGGATATGAGATCTCATTTCCATCAGTTTCAGCAATGACTTTATCTTCAAACTTCCACTCTATCAGATTAAATCCCTGTATTTGAGTGAGATCAGGGTTTAGAGTGACAGAATCTCCCTCCATCACTGACACCGACTTGACTTCATCTGCTTCAACACCAATCACACCTGCAGAACAAACAGAAACAGTTTCTCAGAGATTAAACTCATTTAACACTGCAGCTGATGTTAGTGAACAGACCGAGGTCTGTTTATACAAATAATGAATGAATGAATTGAAATGTTTTTGCGTCAGGATGCTTAAATGCTATATGAACTAATGTATTTTTACCGAATATAGCCATGCTTCCATGTCTTGAAAAATGTTCCTGACGGAAACAAACTAGTAATTGCAAAAGTGAAGGAGGACATGTAATTCCACAGAATTAATGTTAATAGGCTACGGTATACGTTATTATTATAATGAACTACAGGCCTAAGAGAACAGCAAATGTGAAATGTAACGAAAGTGAACAGAATTCACACACTTACCGCACATTAAAAATAAAAACGGAAATGTTTTTAAAGCGCTCTTCATATTGTTGTAGTGTTTCAATATTCTGTATAGCCTACTATACCTAATCATTTAAGAAACAGGCTTGCATAGTTCATAAAACGCTTAACTTTACTTCCGCTTGTCCCGACCCATGGAAAACTGCTACCAGGGGTCGCTGTTCAGCAAATGATCGCGCGGGAGCAGACGCTGAAGCGGAATGATCATCGTCGAGTGTAGAAGATTAAATGTTTGGACAAGCTGTGGCGTAGAAATGTAGAAATGTCCCATGCACCGCTTAAATTTGAATGAGAGTAAAATATAGTAAAATCCTAAAATTTTAAATTTTTGTTTTCCTATTAATATTTTACTAAATAAGAGATTACTTAATTTGAGTAGCCTATATTGGTAATTTAGTAATACAAAATATTTTTATGAAATAAAAAAGAAGAGTCCCTGTTCCTTTTAATGGTTGTCCACCCTGTCATAATGGGGAATCCGCCCCTTTAGGACAACATATTTTTGTCTCTTAAGGTGAAAAAGACATACAATTAAATGTATTAAAAATGCATTATAGTATATTTGTATTGTACTAAAAACATACTCAAGTACATTTTAATGCATTTAATAATACGTATTTTTCACCTGGGTGGCGGGAATTTCAACTGCTGAGGTGAGTAAGTGGCTTTCCAATTGACAAATTTCCATTATATGAGATTTCTTACTTGTTTTGCCAAAGCTTAACATGTCCACCCTGTCAGCATAAAATATTCCAGAAGTGATTAGCCAACACTATTTTCAAAATACAGCATTTATAAAAAATGTCCTTGTTGTATGTTAACAGTAGGCCTATCATTTTCAAAAGCTTGCACTTTGAAATCCGTTTTCAGAAGTTTGCATTTTCAGGACCCCAAAATGACCCCAGAACGACCAAAACACAATTTTTAAATTTTTAGTTGAAAATTGCAGAATAGTCAATAGTCCCTATAATCAAATTTCCAATTCCAGATATCTATTCTGCAATTTTCAATGGTAATTAACATTAAGTTTAAGATATCTTAAATGCTATTTTATAAAAAAGGTTCAATTCAGTTTTTAGTTAATTAAAATAGTTAATAGGCCTACATTTTCTGTATGTTTATACCTTACTTTTATCAGTGTTTGTTTTATTTATGAGACATTAGTCTTGTAGCCTATGTCTAAATCTAACTTATTTTTAATGTAACCTAAACCACAAAAAATAAAAAATAAAAACTGAATTTTGCAAATGTTTATTGCATTTAATGCGGACTTCCCTTCATATTTTCTTATTTGAATGGTTCCAAAAAAGCATCTAAATGTGTCACATTCATTCATCTATCATCATTCAATCGCTATTGGTGTTTTAGTTTGTTCATTTATGTTTATTTCCAGAAGTATATATGCCATACGTTCAACTCCTCTACAGTGCGCGACTCATGTTTGAAGAGGGTGTTCTAAATCAACAGTCTTTAAAGAGCATGTTATTTCTGTTTCATGTTTGATATCAAGCGTATTATTGAATTATTTCATAATTACATACGATATTTTCCATTCAAAATGTTATTTTATTTTTAACGGTAAAGTATGCAATGTCAACAACATGGCATGACAGCCCCTTCTGTCACTCATAAACGTTACTAGGCAACCAGCAGCGGAAACGCCTACTAATCCGGGCTCTGACAACATGCAGCGACAAAACTCTGGACATTTTCAGTTTCAGACATTTACAGCGTTATTATAGTTAACAAACGGCCAGAGAATATGCTTAAAGCTTTTGTTTTGTTCTGTTTGTGCTTGTGTCGTCTACTTGGTAAGTTGAATGTGTTTTAATGACTTCTTGTATTATTGTAAGCTCGTTGTTTTACTGCTTACGAAAATTAATATTTCTTTACTTTAATATTTCTAATATTTATTTTCTATAGAAAAATCATGGTTTCTTTTCTCTCTCTCTCTTCTCTTCTTTTTTGATGTTGTGGGTAGATTAGCCTACCATTTGTATAAACAAACAAACACCATAGTTAAATAAACTATGATTTTTTGTAGCAAAACCATAATTTATTTGTGGTTACCATGGAATAACCAAATTATTATTATTATTATTTTTAATTAGTAGTAAAACCATGGTTCATTTTCTTATGGGAAGTTTCTCAGATGTATCTTTCCAAAAGTAGGCACATTTTATTTATTAGTTAATGTGCGGTGAGTATTTTCTAAAGGAATTCAACTATAAATATAACAAAAAGTTTATTTTGTTGTAAAACACTGAAAATTCACAACTTGAAATAAACGGATAACAATGTTATAATATTAACATGTTTTCAACAGTAATTCAGCTCATTTGAGGTGGTTTATAACATTTCATTTTCTCAGTATGATATTAAATTAGTTCATGACCTGTAACATTTCAACTAAGATTAAATCAGACCCACAGAGTGAGTGTTTTGTGTGTTTCACTTCAGTTAGAACGCAAAAACGAGTGCTGAAGACATATCACGTGTCACTCAAAAAGCAGAATTAGGAACAAATCATTTCAGAACCATCCGTCGTGTATGAGCGCTGCAGTCTGGCAAATCTTCAACAGCACAGACCCTGTAAAAGGATTTGACTATGGGTTGTGTTGGAATTGATTTAATAGGCTATGTGTGCCTCAGAGCCTCAATATGTGTTTCATTAAAGATATTGATACAAGTTGTGTTTCAATTATGTGTCATTTTATGTAGTAGTAATGTAGATATCATTCTTGGTGTGAACAGGCCTTTAGTCTGTGACAAAACATGTTTGTTTTCCAGATGTGACAGATGCAGTGAAGTCAGTGTCAGTGATGGAGGGAGATTCTGTCACTCTAAACTCTGATGTTACTGAAGTGCAGAAATATTTGCTGATACAGTGGAGATTCGGAAGCACCAGAATAGCTGAATTTAACAGACTCACGCAAACCAACTCAGCCTATGATAGTGCTGATGGGAGATTCGGACACAGACTGATGCTGGATCAGACTGGATCGCTGACCATCGTAAACACCAGAACCACAGACTCTGGACTTTATAAACTTACAATTGTTGGAGAAGAGACCAAATACAAGAGTTTTAATGTTACTGTCAATGGTGAGTTTGACCATAATTTGCACTGACCTTCATTTGAATTATTTCTTAAATCCACATTTTATCTAGTAAATATCTGTAAATAAGGATATGTGTGATGTGTGATGAGACTGACGTCACTGTGTCATCTGTCGTTACCAGAATCTCCAAGGAGTACTGCATCACCATCAAGCTCAATTTTTGTGACGTCCAGCTTTGTGTTGAACAATTCAACCGTCAATCAAACCGAGAACAACAACACCATGACAATACTGAACTCCATCAGCCAAGTTCAGGTACATGATATTCGTGTTTATTTACAGAGCAGAACTCTGTTAGATGTGTTCAGGTAAATCTGATATTGGTTTTTCACTGTTAGTTCATCGTGGCTTGATTGAAGTCAAAACCCAACACATATTCATTGCATTGGTGCAGTACTTATTCATATTTCAGCTGGTGATTGGCCTATAATCGACTGAATAAACCAATTAAAACTTGCCTTTATGCATTTGGCAGTTGCTTACATTGGCAATTATATTGCATTCAAGGTATATATGAACAGCTCGGGCATTCTCTGGGATTTACGGTCCATGGATATTGGGGGTAGGGCGCATTTGCTTGCTTTCTTTTTCTGAGTTTACAGGAATGGAGAACAGACCGCAGACAAACGTCAGAGAAGTGAAGCGGTGTCCATTGGGTTGCTCACTGCTTCTCTAAAAACATTAGTTCACGAGTTCACACTTCCAGTACATCAAATTAAATAGAGTAAAGATTATGCGATTTGGCGTGTTGTCCGGGAGGGCTCCGAGTCCGGGCTCTGAATTTGTCCAGAACCCAGATTATCCAACCGTGATAGAGATAGTCTAGAACTAGACGGTATTGTATTATGGATTGTATTGTCGTCTAATAAGAGTTTATTAAAATCAAGTGGGGAGATGGGGTGGTGGAGGGATGCTAAAAATCTTGTCGTTGATTGATTAACTTAGTGTGGACATGGAGAATTAATCACACACATATCTAGGAAAGAATAAAAAAAGTTTAGAATGGCCTATATTCTACAGTCATAAATGTTATTTGGCTAAGCAAGGAAAGTGTGCATGCAGACAATCAAATTTGCACCCAATAGATGCTTGAACTACAAATAATAACCCAGAAAAGTGGTAGTTTGTTTAAAAGAGACTTAAATGCACTGATTCAGTGTTTTCCGTTTTCAGATCACATCCACTGTTGTGGTTTCACTGAAGCTGTGATCCGATTGGCCCTCTCTGCTGTGGTGGGCGTGGCTACTGTTGCTGTGCTGGTTTATGACATCAGATCTACGAGAAGACAGCTGACCTGGACAGGAGAGACTAAACATTACCATCAGTCTCTCTCACTGAAATCAGACCATCAGTATGAATTTATGAGTTCCACTA
Organism: Gobiocypris rarus; assembly: GCA_023029165.1. Lineage (NCBI taxonomy): Eukaryota > Metazoa > Chordata > Actinopteri > Cypriniformes > Gobionidae > Gobiocypris > Gobiocypris rarus. The sequence goes on from CM040929.1 coordinate 5,835,308, forward strand.
ATGTCTAGATATAAAGCAAACCATACATAAGTGCTTTTCACCTTTCCTGTTCCTTGCACAGCTATTTGTTAACAGATTGTTTTTGCATTCATTGGCCATTTATCGATTGATCTATTAAATGTAATATATGACTCTAAACATAATTGCTCTAAACAACAATGTAACAAATGATGGCATAGAAGGATTTCATAAGCTCTCAGTTCTGTTGTATTCTTGAAATGTGTCTCACAGAGGCAATTGGTGCATTTTTGGTGACTTTATTTAATAAAGATATGGTTTTACAATAACGTTTATGTCTGTTCCACTGTATGTTTATAACGTAATAAAACGATATCGATATAGTGCAAATAGCAGGCGAATGGAGATGCGATTCACAGATTTCACGTGATACACCTACAGGAAAGTTGGCAAGTTGAAGTGAAACTTGTTTTTTTAGGTCTTTAGGGCATTCGCAGGCCATGGATTCAAAAGTGAAAGCAAAGAGCAAGCGCACACTCAAACGCTATTACAAAATGTGTGATGCCTGCGCCCGAACGTGATTTCAGCATTCGCTGGCTCCTTAGAAATATAAATGTCCCCTGATTTATGTGCCCTGACGTCGGCTCTGAGCTGTGGTCTGTTTAGACACCATGACACAGCGTCTTGTTTTATTCTCAGTACATAATTATAATACTTTTTGCTACCACTTCTTTGCAACTCTAATCCTACCATACAGTTTTTGGATAAGTTGACTGATCTAGTATTTCCTTGACATTTTACAGCTATTATTACTGAAACTATTATTAGAGCTACACAACGTCATCACTTATACTAAACCTTGTTCCACTCCCTTCGTTTAAGCATACCAAAAAAATGTCCCCATATACACTTTATTGCCAAAAGTATTGAGACACCCCTCCAAATCACTGAATTCAGGTGCTTCAATCACTTCCATGACCAAAGGTCTATAAAATCAAGCACCTTGGCATACAGAATTTCTACAAATATTTGTGAAAGAATGGGTCGCTCTCAGGAGCTCAGTGAATTCAAGCGTGGGACCGTGATAGGTTGCTATACCTGTGCAATTCACGAGTTCACACTTACATCAAATTAAATAGAGTAAATATTATGCGTATTTGGCGTGCTGTCCGGGAGGGCTCCGGGCTCGAATTTTGCCCGAACCCAGAGTACCCCGTGATGGAAATAGTCTAGAATTAGACTACATATATTAATTTGATGTCTTATGTGAGTTTAATTAAGTGAGGAGAAGGGGTGGTGGAGGATGCTAAGAAAACAGTCAACGACAGGAAGGTAAATCGGCTGTCTATATACACCTCCTATCATTGATTTTTAATGAGCTCCTCTTGTGTTCGATTAGGTTTAATTATCTGGGTCTGCTCCACTTAACAGTTTTAATTTCCTGAATGTGCTCCTCCCGAAATTTGTTTATAAAACATCAATTTGTGAAACTAAATATTCCTGAATACTTAACTGTTAGTGGTATTACAACAAAGTGGAAGCAATTGGGAAGTGGTAGGCCACGTAAAATAAGAGCGGGTCAGCACATGCTGAGGTACACAGAGGGCAGAAGTCACCAACTTTCTGCAGAGTCAACAGCTACAGACCTCCAAACTTCATGTGGCCTTCAGATTAGCTCAAGAACAGTGTGTAGAGAGCTTCATGGAATGGGTTTCACACTTGCAATCCGGTCTGGCAATCCGATGCAGGGAATTATGGTGTGGGGTTGTTAAGAGAAAGGAATTCTTAATGATCCAGCATACCAAGACATTTTGGACAATTTCATTGTACCAACTTTGTGGGAACAGTTTGGGAATGGCCTCTTCCTGTTCCTACATGACTGCACACCAGTGCACAAAGCAAGATACAAAAAGACATGGATGAGTGAGTTTGGTGTAGAGAAACTTGACTGGCCTGCACAGAATCCTGACCTCAACCCGATAGAACACTTGGGGTTACTTGAGTGTAACCCCTACCCAGGGGCGTAGCCATCATTTCAAAAGTGAGGGGACAGAATGTCAAGCGATATCAGTTTTTTCTGACTTTCGTCTAATTGACTGGTTTTATTTTTAATGTTATATGTTTTGCTTAATTGGCTTAATATGCTATTTATGTTAAAGCAATAAAAGATGTAGATGCAGATGTTCAGTACTTTATATTTCACATGGTATTGTATATGTACTATATTGTCTGCCTCATCCTCTCTCAACTTTGAATTAACTTCTGGCTCTGTTTATTGACAATAAAGAAGTGTTTGAACTACGTACATACAGGGAATTATGACATACAGAAGAAATGATGTACACTGCTAGACAATAGCCAATCATTTGTATCCTAAATTATCTTTCCTATATTTTCCTAATGACAATTTTATGATTGGTCTATATGGTACTACAAATATTGGTTGAACATTAAGCATAGATGTATAGAAAAATTGTACAATGTATATACAATTTTTTTAAAAGCCACTCTATCACCTGTGACGTTTCTTTTGTTTGTGTGTCGTCCTGTTTCTGACCTGATAACCCTAAACTGCCTGTGTCTTGTTCAATCTTGACAACACAGAAAGAAAGTTAAATTACTTTCAAAATTGCATTTTAAACAATAAAAGAAAGAGAAAACTATAAATTAAGACCTATGTTAGAACGTTAATGCATACAATTGAATACTGCATTGCTAATGAATTGTATAATATAATAAAATTGTAGGGTTTAACATGTCACAAAGCTGCCTGATTCAGACAGATATTTAGTGGCTGTTAATGCGTGAAAACCTGAATTCACATCTATATTCTAATTTTAAGAGCTTTGATAACATATATGTGAAAATAAAAGACGTTACAAAAGAAAATACACTGAAAATAAGTGCAGTTTGTGCGGAGAGCAAATATTTTCAATTTCCAGCAAAACCTGCTAATGTAATTATTCAACAAGAGAAAAGGCAGTTATGCATCGTTGTGCAACACAATTCGGACACATGCCAACTTACTGTGCTTGACTTTTTCGTAAAAAGGAGTGAATCGTTTTTGCCGTTTTGAACTCATCGCGACCTCTATGAAAATGATGATTACAGCGCGGTGCGAGCATGGCGGCGGCCGTGACACGTGAGGGACTGATTACCATGGAAACGCGTGAAAGGCACACGTATGTAGATAGATCTCGTCTCTTTTAATTTTTAATTTTAAATCTGGATTTATAGCCTACACATTGCCTCGTGAAAACATCAACTGAACACAGTTTGCGAATGCAAAAGTGAGGGGACGAATTTACATTTTATATAAAGTGGGGACACGTCCCCGCGTCATCATCGCCTATGCCCCTACCCTCCTAAATCCTAAAGGACCGAAGAGAGGCCGACAGACAGCCCCTGCCCTTGAGAGCACAGAGGAGAAACTGTGTGAACACTTCCTTGTGTTTTTACACTTCTCTAAATCTGGCCACTACAGAATTAACTGAGTCACCAAATTAACCACTCAGATCCTTCAGGAGGTCAGCCTGGTATGCCTGCAAGACAGCCATAGTGTGCAGCGCAGAACCAGCCTGACCTCATATACATCATATCATACAAAACAATATAAAATATATAATTTATATACACGCTTAGGCCACGAGCCGAAGTCTGTTTTCTACATGGCTTCGTGGGGATGTAGGTCTCTTTAATGAAGATGTTAACCCAGGCGAGAGATAGCCTAGCTCGTGACCGTCACTTGGGGCATCTACATACCCACGCGATTTCGCACCCACGATAGTCGAGCATGTTGACATTGAGGACACAAAAACACGTGAAGTAAATGGTTTTCTTCATCACTTTACCATAGAAACCTAACCTCAAGCGCAATGTGTTTGGGGATCTCTCGTTCACGGTGCCAGTCTTACTGTACCCTGGCCACTGCGCGAACAACCACCTCGATAAATTCCTCGCCATGGATTTACTTTCATGTGAGGAATGATCGCAGGTGCTGCTTGAAGTCCGCAGACCCAGAGATGATGCATCATTCCTCGCGCGAGCTGAAGAAACGCCGGAGCACGCTTTGGGATCACGCGAGGAAACGTCGATTTGGTGCCCAAGCAAGCGAAAGGGACAGACCGGTCTCTTGCTCGTCAGCCAAACCCATTTGGGAGCCCACAACGCGGATGCTGAAAGTAGCCAAGAAGAGCACAAAGCATTTTAACTGTAAAGGCTTGCAATGGCCGCACTCTTGACTCAATGCAGCGACCGCATGCTCTTCCCCAAACACACACAGCAGAAAACGTGTGTATCCAGTTCTGTCATTTAGAAGAGAACATGGAGAGAGACAGCGTTTACTCTGCTGACTCATGTTCAACTGATAGATTAATTTAACACTTTTCACTGACGTTTTTAACAGAGATGAGAAAGAGAGAAATCTGCGCACTGCCAGTTGAAAACTAACTCCTAACAAAGATCTCAAGTAAAGTCTGAAAAGTTTGGAGAGAGAGAGTTTTCAGAGAAGTTGTTTGCACACCACACAGTATCGGTTTGAAAACAAAAAGACCTGAGGGCTTCTTCTTCTTCAGTGACTTTTATGGGCAGCTTGCAATCTTTGTGCATTACCGCCATCTACTGGACTGGTGTGATCACATTGGGTTGATGAAAAAAAAAAAAACATCCTAGATGATCAGCTGGCGCTGCATGTTCAGCTCCTCCAGCTTCCACCTCAGCTCAACCTCCAGAAGAAAAAAACAAACCGTACGTCACCTACCAGCTTGTGAATAGCATCACTAACCTTCAAAGGATTTGATGTACAAGGTGTTTGAAATCGCAGGATAACTTTCATTTCAGTTCTTCCTCTCCCTTTTCTCCATCAGATTCTCTCTGCTTTCTTTTAATTTTTTCCGATTCACTATCCTCCATTATTTGTTGTTTGATTTTCCCTCGTTACCCGTGTCTACCTCAATGTCACTTCCTTCATCCACCTCACTTCCTGCACCTCCCAGATCACACCTCATTCCTCTCAACTTCTTTCTCTTAACAAAGGATTGTAAACTTATAATAATAACATTACTGTCATCTGTAGTCTGATTCAGTCAACAAAACTTTAATGGCATGAGATAAAGTCAGAAATACAGAAAATGAAAACAAAAGATAATGTGAAACAGTAGCAATGTGCATACTCAAATGAACTATTATTAACTATTTTTAACAACCCTTTGTCTGATGAAAGTTTTCAGTTAAAATTCTTCAAATCTGAATTTTGCCTAATTTTCACAATACAAAATGTTCAGAAAGAAATTACTTAAAAACATGGATCACAATTTTCATAAATTCTTCACAGTACAAAAAAACACAATTGCTTTTTAAAATGTTTTAATTAGAATAACAGCTCTTTTTGTGATTATCATGTCGGCTCTAACAATCACAGAGAAATCATTTCAGGGGTCGTTATACAAAAAATACATGCCATGAAAAATGACTGCTTAACAATAAACTTATACATGCTTTTGCATTATCTCATCTTGAAGTAAACACAGCACACTACAAAATACATACAATAGTAACAGTATATGTATATACAGTACATGATTTCCCCCTCTATAGCATGTGTGAAAAGATTTGAATAAATACATTGATTAAAAATAAGGCAAACCTTTATACTATTTTTAATTGGTTCTTTACTGTCATATGAATCTTTCTATGTATAGTGGAAAAACATTCTTCAGATTTTAAAATGATTTTTACACCAACAAGTACATAGCTTGTGAGATAAGTGTCTGTAGGAGTATCTTGTTTAAACTCATTTCTGTGTTCTGTGTTCATCACCCCTGTGGCGGTTTCTGCGCGACCACATAACTCTATCTCTGGTCACCAGTCACTTCCTCTATTCATATTACTTAACTACTGTAAACGGTTTAGCCTTCTGTTCAGTGCCACAGCTGGCTCTTCGCCTCAGAGGACAGCTATGCCTGCTTATGCTCTCCCACGGCCTACAACGTTGCAACTGGTTGACAATCTTGGCCCACTTTATAAACTCTGTTGGGATATCTTCATGGTACCCCAAACAACAATGGACTGGGACAACAACATCAGAGTCTGAGGCCAGTCTCCATTCTTACTTTATTATTTCTAGAAAGCTTGGAAGAGCCAGGACATTTTTAAATATAACTCTGATTGTATTCGTCTGAAAAAGAATGTCCTAAGATGGCTTGAGGGTGAGTAAATCATGGGGTAATTTTTGGGTGAACTATCCCTTTAATGCGTTCCTATCCTTTAATCAGTATATGTGTTTTTCTCTAAGATGTCAGGTGTCTAAACCAAAACATTTTCCTCCACTTTATTCAACAGCGACATCCTTACAGTCATTGAATCATTCAGTTGTTCTTCTGTAGAAAATGAAAAGAGAGAAAAAATCATTTAGCATGTACATCTTCACAATCTAATCTATCACAACTGATTTTCTTTTGTCAAATCAAATAAGAACATTTAGGTTGTTCAGATAACATAATATTTTGAGTTTCTGTTGATGAAACTATTTCGATGTGTTAACTCATATTTTTAGCGTCAATGAACTCAAAATGTTAAGGCACCCATGCAGGTTACTTAATTTTTAACAATATATATATATATATATATATAAATAATTGTTTTGATTTTTGGGGTTTTTTTGGATGATGTTACAGCTACACAGTCTAAAAGAAGATGAGAGCTCATAATTATATAAAAAATTACAGAAAGTCAAAGACAAAAATATAGGGCTCTATTTGAACTATCGGAGTGCATGCTGAAGCACACGGCGCTGAACTTAGGGTGTGTCCAAATCCACATTTGCTAGTTTAACGACAGAATAAACGGTCAGAATGCCAGGGGCATGGTACAAAATCTCATAATGAGTCGGGTGTGTTATGTATGTAACGTGCAATAAAGAGTCTCATCTCCCATTCCCTTTAAAAGCCAGTTACACTTGCACCATGGCGGATTTACAACTTACATGGCCAGAAAATATATATTTACAAAAAATATTGAGACTATAATTTTTCTACGAATCCTCTAAAGGGGTCTTAAATATAGGATGGGAGGAATAAGTATTTAAAATCTTTTGCCTTTCCTCGCAAAAACCAGCTGTGAGTTTGGAGTGTAAACACTTCCTGTAATGTCCGCTGGCAGTGTTTCAAACTGCTCAGTACATTAACAATAGAGCCGATCATAGAGTTTTATTTTGAACTTGGACTTAGAAATACAGTCAGTGCTTACTGCAATGAGTTCATTAAAATTGGCATATTCACAGATTTGAACTTCCCAACTCGTGAGCTAAATGTTGATAAAACACAACTGACACCTCTATAACGTAGAAAACAAAATACAACCTAATTTTGCACTACAACATTTAGTTTGATAAAACAAAATGTGCATAATGTTTATAATTATTTATTATGAAAAAATCAATACCTCCACTGTTATCAGAAGAAACATTCAATAACTGCCATCAAAATCAGTAAGCAATTATCATGCAAAAGCTATGGTTCCAACTACTGTAGTATGTTAGCTGGGTACAACATCACTTGTGTAAATAATAGGCCTACTTATGTGCTATTAATTTTTTTATATATATATACTTTTATTTTTATGTGCTAATATTTATCAAAGTAAGCGTTGTAGTACAACCAGCAGGAGAGCAGTGAAGTTGAAGTTAGCTGAATATTTTTCATAATAAGAAAAGGAGATGATGGAATAAGAAAATGGTCACAGGAGACCATTGATGTGTAACTGAATTTGGAGACACTACAGTGTATAACATTGAAGTGACTATTTTAGTAGTAGCATTTTTCGGTTTTGCACTTTGCAGACGGTCCTTCGACTTGTCTCTCATCCGTCTGCACATAGAGATCTATTTGAATTTCATAAGGCTCGTTTTGACGCATGGAAATTATATTTAAAGCTCGTTGTTTATGTTATCAGTGTCATGTGTGTTTAACAACGCTTAGCTCAAGAGTCATTAATCCGGGAAGTTTGAATCTGTGAATATGGCTATTTTACTGAACTCATTGAAGTAAGCACTGACTGTATTTCTTTATACTTAAGTCCAAAATAAACTCTGCGATCTGCTCCATTGTTAACGTACTGAGCTGTTTGAAACACTGCCAGCGGGACATTATTTGCGTTCATACATTTTTTTCACCACCACTCCCTTTAGGGGCTCCGTTTTTTCCTGTTGGCTTCAGAAGATGTGTCAGATGGAAGGGAAGATTTTAGTGTTTCTCACAACAACAAAAAAAAGCATTTTAAGACTCAAGTACTATTGAAATATAATACTTAGATGGTGTTTTTTTATTGATTGATTATTTTATTTTTTTCTTGGTCACTGAACAGGAACTGTTTCTGCTGGGATTCATTTTGTTATAATGCTCTAATGTGACATTTCATGGAAACTTTTTACTCCAGGAAGAATATTTTGTCAAATGGAAAGGTTCCATGGTTGTTAAAAGTTCTGCAACATCGATGCCAATAAAGGACCTTTATTTATAACAGTGTGTTGTGTAAATAAATATATAGCTGTTAGAATAAATATTCTCCACTCACCGGTGACAATCACATTGAATCTCCTGAATGTGGTCTGTCTGTTGTTGATGATCTGTATTTTATAATGTCCAGAGTCTGTGTTTGAGATGTTTCTGATGGTCAGAGATCCCGTCTTCCCGTCCAGCTTCACTCGGTCTCTGAATCTCCCACCAACAGTCATTCCTGGATCAGCTTTAACAACGAGACAGTTTTCAGGTCCAAACGTCCACAGTATCACATCATCTGGCTGTATTTCAGTATCAATCATCAGAGGGACAGGATCTCCCTCCTTCACTTCCACTGTTTCCACTTCATGTCAAACAACACACAGAAATACAACAGAGGACAATGTGAATTCTTCAAGTTTGCATTCTCAACATCACATTTTAACCTAGTTTGCATGTTTGTAGATTTATTTTCATTTTGGTTCGTTAGATAGCTTAATTAGACAAAGGCACATTGTCTGCATATGAATTTGCATTCTCTCTTCAGTAGGTACTTAATGAATAAATTACTTCACAACCACTAAAAAGTATGTTCTTTATAGAATGAATATAATCCATTCTACAATCACCATGTTGTCATTATCATGTGGACTACCATTGTGTACTAGCATTGTGAAAAGGTTTTTTTTCCTGTATTCGGTAAACATTCATTTTCACACAATGTACAAATATATCTATTTTGTAATGGCAGGCCATTCAGATTTGATGTTATAAGCTACTGAAAGTTGATTCACTTCTGGCAAATGTTTTTTGAAGTATATAATTCATAGTAGAGGACAGAGTATGTTAGGAAATCCACCAACAAAGATGCATACCCATTTTCAACCTCATAAATCATACAGATGTGCACTGTAAACCCTAATGTTATCTTTACTTAAACAAATCAAGTAATCTTGACTAGATGTTACTAGTTTAGTCCAGAAACTCAACAATATAAGTTAGTATAACTTATTAACCTACAAAATAAATAAATTTAAGATTTTAAGTTGTATGAACTCAAAATCATAATGAATTAAAATAGCTCACTCTGGTCTTGCTTTGATGTGATTGGCCATGCATGGAGTTCTGTCTGCACTGTCAGAAAAAAAGGTACATTGCTGTCACTGGGGCGGTACCCTGAGGTACAAAACCGAAAAGGTACTTATATGTACTATTAAGGTACTAATATGCACTCTTAAAGTACTGATATGTACCTTTTAAGATACTAATATTTACCATTTAGGGGTTAGTAAGGTACAAAGATGTACCTTTTCACTTTTGTACCTTAGGGTACCGCCTCAGTGACAGCACTGTACCTTTTTTCTGAGAGTGTGGCAACAAGTAAACTAATTCACTGATTAGAGGACATTTACAAAGGCCGTCCACGAGATTATTGTTATAAACACGAGCCGTGTCTGAAAGGTAAAGGAGGAGAGGTTGCTGTAATTTATAATAATATCTTCAGTACTACTCAGAAGTCTAGTTTCAAATGCTTTAAAATATGCTTTATGTAACGTTATGTAGTGTAATTGATAAATCCCATTTGACATTTGTGTTAGCTACTGTATATAGGCCACCAGGGCACAATACAGACTTTATCAAAGAATTTGCTGATTTTCTATCAGAGTTAGTTCTGGCCATAGATAAATTACTAATTGTTGGATGATTTTAATATCCATGTAGATAATGAAAAAGACACATTGGGATTGGCATTTAAAGACATTCTAAACTTTGTATGAGTTTGTGTTGGAGCAACACGTGTCAGGACCTACTCATCGCCATAATCATACTTTAGACCTAATATTGTCACATGGAATAAATGTTGATACCGTTGAAATTCTGCAGCAGAGCGACGACATCTCAGATCATTACCTAGTATCATGTATACTTAATTTAGCTAAAGCTACAAAGCCGTCCACCCGTTTCAAAAATGGCAGGACTATCACCGCTGCGACTAAAGATTGCTTTTTAAATAATCTTCCTAATCAGTATCATCTCCTCAGCATTCCAGATAGCTTAGAGGAACTCAATGTTGCAACAGAAACTATTGACTCTCTCTTTTCCAGTACTTTAGACACAGTCGCTCCCCTGCGCTTAAAGATTAAAGAAAATAGTCCAACGCCGTGGTACAACGAGCACACCTGGGCCCTTAAAACAGCAGCCAGAAAAATGGAGCGCAGCTGGAAGAAAACAAAACTAGAGGTCTTTCGTAATTCATGGAAAGAACGTATGATCGCATACAGAAAGGCCATAAAAACTGCTAGATCTGCTTATTTCTCGACTCTCTTAGAAGAAAACAAACACAAACCTAGGTATTTATTCGATACAGTGGCTAAATTAACCAAGAATAAAGCTTCAACTTCTGATGTTTGTAAACAGCACAGCAGTAATGACTTTATGAACTTCTTTACGTGTAAGATTGACAATATTAGGAAGAAAATTATAACCATGCAGCTGTCTACTACAGTATCACATCAGACAGAGCATCGTAGTGTCACTGAGGAAACATTACACTCATTCATTGCTATAGGAGGAAGAATTGGCTAAACTGTCAAATCATCTAAATCAACAACATGTATGCTTGACCCTATACCGACTAGGCTATTAAAAGAGATGCTACCAGAGGTCATGGATCCTCTTCTTAATATCATTAATTCATCTTTGTCATTAGGAGATGTACCAAAAACGTTTAAGTTGGCTATTATTAAACCACTTATTAAAAAAACGCAACTTGATCCTACAGAATTAGTCAATTACAGGCCAATCTCAAATCTACCCTTTCTTTCAAAAATACTTGAAAAGGCAGTGTCTTCACAATTATGTTCCTTTTTAGAAATAAATGGTATCTGTGAGGATTTCCAGTCAGGATTTAGACCGTATCATAGTACTGAGACTGATCTCATCAGAGTTACAAATGATTTTCTCTTCTCATCCGATCGTGGTTGTATCTCTCTGTTAGTGTTACTCGATCTTAGCGCTGCATTCGACACTATCGACCACAACATTCTTTTGAATAGACTCAAGGATTATGTAGGCATTAGTGGACCTGCATTGGCATGGTTTAAATCATACCTATCTGACCGTTATCAGGTTTTTAGCAGTAAATGAAGAGATGTCACACCGATCACAAGTTCAGTATGGAGTACCGCAGGGCTCAGTGCTAGGACCGTTGCTCTTCACCCTGTACATGCTACCACTGGGAGATATTATTAGGAAGCATGGCGTTAGATTTCATTGTTATGCTGATGATACTCAGCTCTATATTTCTTCACACCTAATGAAATTTACCAATTCACAAGATTAACAGGAATGTATAGATGATATAAAAATTGGATGATCAGTAATTTCCTGCAACTTAATTCAGAAAAACTGAATTTTTAATCATTGGACAAAAAGCTCCACAAGTAGTAACCTAGAATACTGTCTAACCTGTCTAACTGTCCTAGAATACTGTCTAATGGCTGCTCTGCCAAGTCCTTGTCGTCAGTGAGGAACCTGGGTGTGCTCTTTGATACCAATCTTTCGTTTGAAAGCCACGATTCTAGCATCTGTAAAACTGCATTCTACCATCTTAAAAATATATCTAAATTACGTCGCATGCTCTCAATGCAAAAGGCTGAACAGTTAGTACATGCATTCATGAGCTCAAGGCTAGATTATTGTAATGCTCTACTGGGTGTTGCCCTGCTCGCTAATAAACAAACTCCAGCTGGTCCAAAACGCAGCAGCTCGAGTTCTTACTAGAACCAGGAAGTATGAACACATTAGCCCGGTTCTGTCAACACTGCACTGGCTCCCTATTAAACATCGCATACATTTTAAAATATTGCTTATTACTTACAAAGCACTAAATGGTTTAGCTCCCCAGTACTTGAGTGAGCTCTTAACACATTATACTCCATCACGTCTACTGCGGTCTCTAAACTCTGGCCAGTTGAAAATACCTAGAATATCAAAATCAACTGCAGGTGGTCGATCCTTTTCCTATTTAGCACCTAAACTCTGGAACAGTCTTCCTAGCATTGTTCGGGAAGCAGACACACTCTGTCAGTTTAAATCTAGACTAAAAACACCTCCTTTCTAAGGCATACACATAAAACACTTTTTCAATTAAATGATTATTAGGCTGCATTATCTAGGTCAGCCGGAACCGGGAACACTTCCCATAACACCTGATGTATTCGTTACATCATCAGAAGAATGGCATCTACGCTAATGTTAGTCTCTGTTTTATCCCGAGGTCTACTGCAGTCAGCCGGATCCAGGCTGTATCCAGATCAGATGGTGGACCTGCACCCAGATGTGACCAACACATGACCTGAAGTGTCTGCAGAGACCGTGTCATTTAGACTCCCTTAAGCTGCCTCATCGACACGGCATCCTCAATAAACCTGTCTCCGGAGTGATAACCAGGGGCGATTCTAGGATTTTCATTTTAGGGGGGCTCAGCCCCCAGTGAGGGTATGAAAAAAATGGTGACACTTTATAGGGTCCAATTCTCACTATTAACTAGTAGCTTATTAGCATGCATATTAGGATATTGGCTGTTTATTACTTATACAGCAAATATTAAGGCCTTATTCTGCATGACCATATTGTACATCCCTTAATCGGACCCAGGAATGTAGGCAGGTTTATAATCACTGAGATCCCAAATGTGAGGTAGTTATGGGGGTTCGGGGGCATGCTCTCCCAAGAAAATGTTGATTTCTATGATCTACATAAGTGCATTTTAAGATGTTCTAAAGGATAACAATAGCTTGAAACCCATGTCATTGAGCAGATATGACTGATATATTTCATTTTCGTCAGTGAAGAAAGTAATCATATGGTTAACTGATATTTATGTTTTATGAATCATTTTCTACCAGGAAAGCTAGGTAACAAAGTTTATTAAATTAATTCACCATATGCACACAGATTAATCTTATGCCCAATACAGTCTGAAAAAGGGCTACAAATGAAATTATATTAATTTACAATATGTACACATTCATTATTAATCTTATGCCTAATCTAAAGAAAACGGCTTTGTTAATATTTCTTGTTTGTTAATTAACTTACATTCTGAATCACATTACATAGGCCTATTTTCAATTCAAAATGGCGAAATTAGACAAATGTTTATTAATTTGCCTTAATATTTTTATCAATTGTTTAACATTTCTGACTTGAAACAGCTGTCAAATATAAAATGTTTAGGTTTTACTACTCACATAAGCTATCTCGCACTTGACGTCGAGTTAAAAATTTGCGCTCAGCCTCAGCTTCAGTGTGAACATAAGCCCGCCTACTCTGATTTGATTGGCTTTCTCACATATTTTGACATTGACTGAGCTGTGGCTCAAGCCCCTAAAAGGGCCTAGTGTTGCCCTGGTGATAACTCCGATTGTTTGAATATTCCTAGTTAATAATTCTTTAAATCGACATGTCATCCTCAATAAACCCGTCTCCAGCGTGTTGCCTCGGCTCTTTCGAATATTCCGATCTATTATTACCTCTGACCTGTAAAATTGCCAGAATAATAATAATACGATGTTTGTTAATTGGCCAGAGGAGAACTGGCACCCTGACTGAGCCTGGTTTCTCCCAAGGTTTATTTTTCTCCATTAGGTCTCCTGATGGGGTTTTGGTTTCCTTGCCACTGTCGCCTCTGGCTTTGGCTTGCTCAGTTGGGGACACAACATTTTTCAAATAAATTTCCAAATAAATCTAATTATTAAAGTAAATTAACCATATAGACCAAATTACTGATCTAATTATTGATCTAAGCCCACATTGTCATTGTATGATAATTTAAATATATTCTGTTGCATTATTTTCCTGTTAAACACTGTGAAGCTGCTTTGAAACAATCTGCATTGTTAAAAGTGCTATATAAATAAAGTTGACTTGACTTGGCAGTGCATGTTGGGACCCATGGGGAAGTTTTGATTGGTAGTACCCAGCATGGTGTATTGAACTTAACAATTTAAGTACAGTGAATGTGAGCACCAAGTTAAGTGAACTTAAATATACAAGTTTTGGGAGGTTCCATTACTCAATGAATTGAGGGAACGAGTTAACTCAAATCAATTGAGTTCAATCAACTTATTAGGGTTTTCAGTGTGGCCTTATGATGGTTTTTAGTTGTAGTGTTTTGGCTTGGAAGCCTAGTAAAAAAAAAAAAATGTTATTCAAATTTCATTGCATTTTGTCTTATACTGAGATTCTACTCACTTGTAACAGTAAGAATAAATCTCTTGTGGATTATTCGGGTTTTGTTGCTGATTTCTAGTATATAGAGTCCAGTGTGAATAGTCATGGTGTTATTGATGGAGAGATTTCCAGTCTTCTCATCCAGCTTCAGTTTGCTTCTGAATCTTTCATCAAAACCACCATATATCCCTTTGTCATTTTTCTTGATTTCAGCAATGAGATCCCGGTTATCGTGATACCACCACTTTACCGTATCATCTTCCTGTAGGTTAGTTTCAGTCTTTAGAGTGACAGCATCTCCTGAAACTGACACTTTCTCTGCAGTCGTCTCTGCACAGAAAAAATGTGTTCATGAGATCAAGCTAAACTTTACAAAGAGATTATACATTTTCAATTTGTGACAAAGGTGCAGTTATACTGTTTTGTCACAAAATCAAGGAAAAACTGGTGCGAGGACTCAAGTGCAGATTAGATGATTTATTAATAAAAATAAACATAAACACAAACCAAAAACCCACAAGGGCAAACAACAAAACAATACAACTAAACACATACCAAAAAGGGTCAGGGAAACAGGAGACGTAGACATAACAACAATCCGACAAAGACTGACAAACACAAGGAGTTTATAAAGGGGACAAATCAAGCTGGGAATGAGGGAACACAGGTGGGGCAAATAATTCAAATATATATTTCTGAATATTATTACATGTCAGGAGGGTTAAACTGTCATATGCCTGTCCTGTCTCGTGTAGCACATGTGGTGTTTTGTTATTTTGGGCCATGTGCTTGTGTCTCTGTTTAGATCCCACCCTTGTTATCTCGTTATTGGTTCAAAATCAATACCTCTGTGGTTATCAGAAAAAATATTCAATAACTTCACTGTTATACAGTGTAATGCCATCCAAATCAGTAAGCAATTATCATGCAAAAGCTATGGTTGCAACTACTGTAGTATGTTAGCTAGTGTAACCCCTCCTGTTCGATCCGCCTGCACTAAGCGGAACTCAAACTCGGGTCCGCCGGGATGAGAGTCGGACGCTCTAACAAGGAGGATAAAGGCTGCAACCTCTAGTGTCAGTCGATAGAGCGTCTCTTGAGATCAGAGGAGTGAGGTTTACTCCCACAGTAACTAATAGCTGGCCTTCTGTACACTGGGTACATCACTTGTGTAAAGAATAGGCCTATGTGCTTATATGTATTAATGTTTTTTTTTTATACTTTTTTTGTTGCTATTACTTGTCAATGTAAGTGTTGTAGTATAAGCAGCAGGAGAGCAGTGAAGTGGTGACAGCACAGTGCATTTCAGTGAAGTTAGCTAAATATTTTTCATAATAAGAAAAGTAGATGATGGAATAAGAAAATGGTCACAGGAGACCATTGATGTGTAACTGAATTTGGAGACACTACAGTGTATAACATTGAAGTGACTATTTTAGTAGTAGCGTTTTCGGTTTTGCACTTTGCAGACGGTCCTTGGATCTATTTGTATTTATATCATAAGGCTCGTTTTGGCGCATGAAAATTATATTTAAAGCTCGTTGTTTTGTTATCAGTGTCATTTGTGTTTAACAACGCTTTAGCTCAAGAGTCATTGATCCGAGAAGTTTGAATCCGTGAATATGGCAATTTTACTGAACTCATTGAAGTAAGCACTGACTGTATTTCTTTATACTTAAGTCCAAAATAAACTCTACGATCTTTTTCCTGTTGGCTTCAGAAGATGTGTCAGATGGAAGGGAAGATTTTAGTGTTTCTCACAACAACAAAAAAGCATTTTAAGACTCAAGGACTATTGAAATATAATACTTAGATGGTGTTTAGTCTTTTTATATATTGATTTTTTTATTCTTGGTCACTGAACATGAACTGTTTCTGCTGGGATTCATTTTGTTATAATGCTCTATTGTGACATTTCATGGAAACTTTTACTCCAGAAAGAATCTTTAGTCCAATGGAAAGGTTCCATGGTTGTTAAAAGTTCTGCACCATCAATGCCAATAAAGGACCTGTATTTGTAACAGTGTGTTGTGTAAATACAACCCCAAATCAGAAAAAGTTGGGACAGTATGGAAAACGCAAAAAAAGAAAGAAGTGAATTCTAAATTTACTTTGACTTATATTTCATGTTTTGTCTGGTCAACTTCATGTCATTTGTAAATATGCATCCTTTCCTGTCATTCAGACCTGCAACACATTTCAAAAAGTTGGGACAGTAAAGCATTAACCACTTTGTAATGTTGCCATTCCTTAGTACGGGTCTTCGTTGTCGCATTTTGCGCTTCAAAATGCGCCACACATTCTCTATTGGAGACAGGTCGGGACTGCAGGCAGGCCAGTCAAGTACCGTACCCTTTCCCTACGCAGCCAGGACTTTGTAATGTGTGCAGAATGTGGTTTTGCATTGTCTTGTTGAAATATGCATGGACGTCCCTGAAAAGATGTCTTCTTGAAGGCAGAATATTATGCTCCAAAATCTTCTGTACCTTCACAGAAGTGCAAGTTACCTTTGCCAAGGGCACTGACACAACCCCATACCATGACAGACCCTGGCTTTTGGACTTGTTGCTGGTAACAGTCTGGATGATCCTTTTCTTCTTTGGTCCGGAGCACACAGCGTCCATTCCTCCCAAAAATACCTGATATACTGATTCATCTGACCACAGTACACATTTCCACTGTGTGATGGTCCATCCCAGATGCCTCCGAGCCCAGAGAAGTCGACGGCGCTTCTGGACACTGTTAACATAGGGCTTCCTTTTGGCACAGTACAGTTTTAACTGGCATTTGTGGATGTAACTACGTATTGTGGTACTTGACAAAGGTTTGCCAAAGTAGTCCTGAGCCCATGTGGTGATATCACTTATAGATGAATGACGATTCTTGATGCAGTGTCGCCTGAGGGATCGGAGATCACAGTTGTTCAGCTTAGGCTTGCGCCCTTGTCCTTTACGCACTGAAATTCCTCCAGATTCCTTGAATCTTTTAATTATGTTATGCACTGTTGAATGTGAAATATCCAAATCTCTCCTATCTTTCTTTGAGGAACATTGTTTTAAACATTTCCATAATTTTCTCACGTATATTTGTTTGGCAAACTGGCGATCCTCTGCCCATCTTTGCTTCTAAAGAATTAGACCTTTCTTGGATGCTGCTTTTGTACCAAATCATAATTACAATCACCTGTTGACATCACCTGTTTCAAATCACATCATTATTTAACCATTTTACCTCATTACTAGCCCTAAATTGCTCCTGTCCCAACTTTTTTAAATGTGTTGCAGGTCTGAATGACAGGAAAGGATGCATATTTTCAAATGACATGAAGTTGACCAGACAAAACATGAAATATTTTTGTTCATACTGTCTGCATTGAAATACAAGTCAAAGTAAATTTAGAAATCACTTCTTTTTTTTTATTTGCGTTTTCCATCCTGTCCCAACTTTTTCTGATTTGGGGTTGTAAATATATAGCTGTTAGAATAAATGTTCTCCACTCACCGGTGACAATCACATTGAATCTCCTGAATGTGGTCTGTCTGTTGTTGATGATCTGTATTTTATAATGTCCAGAGTCTGTGTTTGAGGAGTTTCTGATGGTCAGAGATCCCGTCTTCCGTCCAGCTTCACTCTGTCTCTGAATCTCCCACCAACAGTCATTCCTGGATCAGCTTTAACAAGACAGTTTTCAGGTCCAAACGTCCACAGTATCACATCATCTGGCTGTATTTCAGTGTCAGTCTTCAGAGGGACAGGATCTCCCTCCTTCACTTCCACTGTTTCCACTTCATGTCAAACAACACACAGAAATACAACAGAGGACAATGTGAATTCTTCAAGTTTGCATTCTCAACATCACATTTTAACCTAGTTTGCATGTTTGTAGATTTGTTTTCATTTTGGTCTATTAGATAGCTTAATTAGACAAAGGCACATTGTCTGCATATGAATTTGCATTCTCTCTTCAGTAGGTACTTAATGAATAAATTACTTCACAACCACTAAAAAGTATGTTCTTTATAGAATTAATATAATCCATTCTACATCCACCATGTTGTCATTATCATGTGGACTACCATTGTGTACTAGCATTGTGAAAAGGTTTTATTTCTGTATTCGTACACAAACATTTTTTTACAATGTAAAAATATATATATTTGTAATGGCAGGCCATTCAGATTTGATGTTATAAGCTACTGAAAGTTGATTAACTTCTGGCATATGTTTTTGAATTATATAATGAATAGTAGAGGACAGAGTATGTTAGGACATCCACCAACAAAGATGCACACCAATTTTCAACCTCATGATCATACAGATGTGGCCTTATGATGGTTTTTAGTTGTAGTGTTTTGGCTTGGATGCCTAGTTATATAATTTCAAAGCACTTTGTCTTATACTGAGATTCTACTCACTTGTAACAGTAAGAACAAATTTCTTGTGGATTATTCGGGTTTTGCTGCTGATTTCAAGTATATAGAGTCCAGTGTGAATAGTCATGGTGTTATTGATGGAGAGATTTCCAGTCTTCTCATCCAGCTTCAGTTTGCTTCTGAATCTTTCTTCAAAACCATCATAAACCTTTTTGTCATTTTGGTTGATTTCAGCAATGAGATTGTCGTTATCGTGATACCACCACTTTACCGTATCATCTTCCTGTAGGTTAGTTTCAGTCTTTAGAGTGACAAACTTTCCGTCTGGCACTTTCACTGCAGTTGTCTCTGCACAGAGAAATGTGTTCATGAGATCAAGCGAAACTTTACAAAGAGATTATCCATTTAATCAATTCACTCAGAAATAATCAGGATGGTACAATAAAACAAATATATGTGCATAAATCCAGTTTATGAACATTTTCATGCAGGAATTTTGATTTACAATTAATATCTACTAACAAATTTAGAACGAAGTGAAAAATCACAATCTGCAAAATGATACAATCTTATTGTTTTCGTCTTGCTGTGTCAGCTGTAATACTCACCCACTTGTTTCTCTAGTTCAGAGATCTTGCGGCGATAGTAAATCACAACAGAGGTTACGACTAAAGCCAGAAGCAGAGCAGCAACAATAATCCCTGCTATACCACCTGGAGACAGACCTGAACCTGGAACAGCTGAAGACAGACAGTGAATGTGATATGAAAACACTGAAACGTTCATTAATATATACAGGAGTGCAGAATTATTAGGCAAATGAGTATTTTGACCACATCATCCTCGTTATGCATGTTGTCTTACTCCAAGCTGTATAGGCTGGAAAGCCTACTACCAATTAAGCATATTAGGTGATGTGCATCTCTGTAATGAGAAGGGTGTGGTCTAATGACATCAACACCCTATATCAGGTGTGCATAATTATTAGGCAACTTCCTTTCCTTTGGCAAAATGGGTCAAAAGAAGGACTTGACAGGCTCAGAAAAGTCAAAAATAGTGAGATATATTGCAGAGGGATGCAGCAGTCTTAAAATAGCCAAGCTTCTGAAGCGTGATCATCGAACAATCAAGCGTTTCATTCAAAATAGTCAACAGGGTCGCAAGAAGCGTGTGGAAAAACCAAGGCGCAAAATAACTGCCCGTGAACTGAGAAAAGTCAAGCGTGCAGCTGCCAAGATGCCACTTGCCACCAGTTTGGCCATATTTCAGAGCTGCAACATCACTGGAGTGCCCAAAAGCACATGAGTCTTGATGGGCCAGATGGATGGGCCCGTGGCTGGATTGGTAAAGGGCAGAGAGCTCCAGTCCGACTCAGACGCCAGCAAGGTGGAGGTGGAGTACTGGTTTGGGCTGGTATCATCAAAGATGAGCTTGTGGGCCTTTTCGGGTTGAGGATGGAGTCGCTTCAACTCCCAGTCCTACTGCCAGTTTCTGGAAGACACCTTCTTCAAGCAGTGGTACAGGAAGAAGTCTGCATCCTTCAGGAAAAACATGATTTTCATGCAGGACAATGCTCCAAGTACTCCACAGCGTGGCTGGCAAGAAAGGGTATAAAAGAAGAAAATCTAATGATATGGCCTCCTTGTTCACCTGATCTGAACCCCATTGAGAACCTGTGGTCCATCATCAAATGTGCGATTTACAAGGAGGGAAAACAGTACACCTCTCTGAACAGTGTCTGGGAGGCTGTGGTTGCTGCTGCACGCAATGTTGATGGTGAACAGATCAAAACACTGACAGAATCCATGGATGGCAGGCTTTTGAGTGTCCTTGCAAAGAAAGGTGGCTATATTGGTCACTGATTTGTTTTTGTTTGGTTTTGAATGTCAGAAATGTATATTTGTGAATGTTGAGATGTTATACTGGTTTCACTGGTAAAAATAAATAATTGAAATGGGTATAAATTTGTTTTTGGTAAGTTGCCTAATAATTATGCACAGTAATAGTCACCTGCACGCACAGATATCCCCTAAAATTACACATTATTATAAAAACTAAAAACTACTTCCAAAAATATTCAGCTTTGATATTAATGAGTTTGTGTTCATTGAGAACATGGTTGTTGTTCAATAATAAAATTAATCCTCAAAAATACAACTTGCCTAATAATTCTGCACTCCTAGATCAATAGGTTAGGTCCTTTGGTCACTATAGTGAAATTGACCAGTGTGACTTTTTTAATGATTATTTATTCACTATATAGTATTTATTAATATTTTAATGAGCTTTTATTTTTATTTTATATTATATTTTATATTTAATTTTGTTTAAGTTTTTAGTAACCTTTGTTATTTTTATACACCGATCAGGCATAACATTATGACTAATATTGTTTTGCTGCCAAACAGCCCTGACCCGGAGGCATGGACTCCACTAGACCCTGAACGATTCATGGTCGTTTTTTTGTTAGCGAGCCCAAAGGTGAGAATAATGATTGTGGCTTGCAAAATGTTGCTCCATGTTATATGGATCAACCGTGTTTCATGACTAAAGTTGGTTATTGGGTGTATTTTCATGCTTTCCATTTGGGGGAACGGAACTTTCACCTCTCGAGCTAGAGGAGACAGGAGTCATGATCCTTATACACAAGTCTGTTCTATTTCAGTTAAAACAGCAACACAGGGAGATACATAGTTCTTAATGGTACGATTTTAACGACACAAATTAATCGAATAAATATATACACTCCTAATATAGACGACCCTTCCTTTTACCAAAACTTCTTTCACACAATTACATCATATCCCGGACATTATAGCCTGACCAGCCAGACCCCCATCAAGATGTTGGGTCTGGGAACTCACCATTGATAGGACTCAATCCGAGGGGCGGGATGTCACGGTTCATGGGTTCAGTGACCCATTCTCTCTCTGTGTTTGTGCGGTGGTGTTGGATGGCGTGGCTACTGATTGCTCCTCTCCTCATCATCCAGCTGCACCTGATTATCTCTCCTACATATTCACCTCACCCACCTACTATCATTGTCAGATCGTTGCAAGCATCCTGCGTGTGTGTGGTGTGAGTTCCTGTGCCTCGGAGTTGTTTCTGTCCCTCTTCCTGGAGGATCATCTTTGTGGATTTGCCCATTGCGTCCCTGCATCACAATCCTGCGGTCCTGCACGCCTGCTTCTCCGGCTTGAGGATTCTGTCTGCCCTGCTGCTTGGGACTTCCTGTTTATCTTCCTTTTGTGAGACTTGAGTATAATAAAGCTAACTCGCTTTTGGATCCTGTGTGTTTCTACAGTACCACGAAGCTGACACCGGATAAATGGTTGTCTTTCAAATTCCCTCTGTACGCACTGGATAGCGTTACAACCAACCAGTGCAACGTGAAGCGAGTGTAATGAGCTTAAAAGATTTTGGAAGGAGATTGTTCTTTTGATTGGTAAATTGACTGAAGAAAATGTTCCTCTTGCGCCAAGCTTTGTCTATTTCATATATACCCAGTGAATTTGGAGATGAATCCAGGAGATGAAGTGCTCCAGACAAAGTGCACTATTGCTTTAAAATGGAAGGAGACCCAAGGACCCTCTCCTAACCAATAGTTTAAAGAAATGACCAGCAACCTTTCCGTGGAAAAACTGACTTATGTAGTTAAAGGAAACTAAAAGACTTTGATTTGGACTCCTTTTTGCATTATTGTAAGTAGATCAGACAACATGGGATTATCATACTATATATCCATCTCTTTTGGTCATGCCCAGTGTGTAATGCAGTTCCTGTATTCCAGCAAAATAGCTAAGTACTCCATTTAAAGCATCAAAGTTAAATTACACAATGAAAGGCTGTGAACTGTGATGTATCGAAATGTATGAGATGCTCTGACCCAGTCGTCTAGCCATCACAGTTTGGTCCTTGTCAGACTCGCTCAAATCCATACGCTTGCACATATTTCCATCTTTTAACACATCAACTTTGAGAAAAATGTTAACTTGCTGCCAAATATATCCAACCCACTAACAGGTGCCGTGATGAAGAGATAATCAGTGTTATTCACTTCACCTGGTAGTGGTCATAATGTTATGCCATATATATATATATATATATATATATATATATACCAAGTTCTTAGTTGGTCCTAAAAGTATTCCTAAAAAGTATCAAAGTGCTGACCTAACTAAAGGTCAATACTTTGAAAGACTTGCTTTATTAAGACTCACCAGTGACAGAAAGAAGGAATCGCTGTGATGTCTCACTCCCTCTGATCTGTACTTCATAAAGTCCACTGTGTTCAGTTCTGGTGTTCTTGATGGTCAGAGATCCGGTCTGATGATCCAGCTTCAGTCTGTCTCTGAATCTCACATCAGCATCGCTTAATGAGTTCTCGTTAGTTTCTGCATCGATTTTAGCTAAGAGGGTGCCTTTATCTCCAAACCTCCACACAATCAGATCGTCTCTCTGTACTCCAGAAACATCGTTCTGTAGAGTGACAGACTCTCCCTCCATCACTGACACTGACACTGACTTGACTCCATCCATCTCACCAACCATGCCTGCATGGGAAAAAAATCAGATCAGAGCTGGAATATTTCTGCTTTAACATTATACAGTATCGCAATATACTCACCACTGACAGTAACATTAAATATCTCTGTTGTAGACTTTTGTCTAGAGATGCTGAGTTTATATTGTCCTGAGTGTTTGATTCTGGTGTTCCTGATGGTGAGAGATCCAGTCTTCTGGTCCACCTGCAATCTGCCCCTGAATCTCTCATCACCAGTGACAAAAAATGAAGTCAGATCATGCTTTCTTGTTATTTGAGATATGACAGAGTCTTTAGGTCCATACAGCCACAGTATGGTATCGTCGTTCAGTACTTCAGTAAGATTTGTTTGCAGAGTAACAGAATCTCCCTCCATCACTGTCATTGTCTCTTCTGTTTCTGCACCAGACACACCTGCAGAATGCAAATGAACAGTTATAGCTTAATCTGATAATAACACACTAGTAACCTCAGTTTCAAATGAAAACACGTCCGAGACAGATATGGCAATAATGTTCAGATTGTGGATGAAAAATGTGAAAATGTCAAAGTAAAAGTGATAATTACCTTAACCATAAATTCTTCAATACACTCTAAACAAAAATGGGGCTAAATAGCACAAGAAGTCTTTAATCTTTAAAGGTGCTTTACAGAAACTTTGTCAAATGGCGATGTAGAACCACAGAAACACCCCATTCTCCTCCTTAGATTTTAGATATGTTACTCCACTCTCATATGTTTGATATGAATTGGAATTTACTACAATGGCAAAAGCTGTTTTGAATCACTTTAATGCTTTTCTGAGGTCAAAAGTCTTGTGTGGGGCCCTGGAATATTTCCTAATAGGGGAGCCTTGGGGTAAAATGTTGAGAACCACATAATCTTCAGGAAATACAAATGTTATTTATTTAATCCTTTCCCCAACTAAACTAAGAGAGAGTTATACCCCTTTACCACCAGCATGAATCGGGTGCTATAGTTCAGAGCTAGTGCTTTTACCGGTTCGGAGTTGGTTCGACTGACAAGCCTTTTTAAGAACCGATTTGCTTTTCCACGCTAGAGAGCCACCACAGAGCCAGATCTTACTACATCTCATCATTCTTATAGCAATGGTTGCGATTCTTCTAGGAAAATGATCACGAATCCTATTGGATCCTACAGGAATGTGCAGGATTTTTTCCTTCAGGATTTCCTGCTGGATTTTTTGTAAGGATAAGAATAAAAATGTGGTGTGCATGTTATAAGTTTTGCAGTAAAAACAAAACAAGAGTAAAGGTTATAGATATTATATGATGCAGAAAGTCAAATGTAACTTAAAACTATATCTATATACACTCCTCCAGCCTATACATAATTATTATGCAATAGCACTTTAATGGAAAACTATTGGCGCTCTGAACAGCTTCTGTATCTTGCAAATTAATATTCAATTTATAGCCCACGTTAAGTATTAACGCCACCGCACGTCAACCCTGGACATCTCTCCACTGCATCATCAAATCGTCTTAATACAGGCACATGTCGCGTTTTCTTGACATATTCTGTACACAATAGAATACGGATTTCGGAATCATCTGCTCGACTGAATGCGACACTAAAGCGTGTAGGCCTACTGAATTTGGTTCTCCATTGTTCTTCCACCTTAAACATTTTATACTGCGTCTTGCTGCAGTCGACACGGGATAAAGATGAACATGTGCGTGTGAATATATTAGGCTACAACGTTTCCAGCAGACGTTGACAGCGACTGATTGAAGTGGGATTGGAATGCATAACGGAATGCACTGTTGCACAGCTGATGTCTAAAATGAAACCAAAAATGATTTCAACTTCAAAGACAGAAATACTTACCGCCCAAAACAATACGAAAAGAGACAGCAGTAACATCCTCAGTATGTTTTTGTAGATGATGCAGATCAAGATTACTTAGGGTAGATATCATTTAATCTCCAATGCGATCGTGATTCATGAGCTGCACCCAAGACCGCATAGAACCGTTTAACAACAGCCCTGCCCTTAGACCATGCAGAAGGGGAAGGCTATATCGAATTTACCCATTCCGTGCTCTGCATTTATCCATTCAAAATCTCACACAACTACCCTACTTGTATTTTTATAAATAAAATTCTGTTTAAAATCAGTCAGGCTTGTTTGTTGTTCCAATAAAAAGGTTTCTAAGAAAGTAGTTAAATATCATGGTTATAATATTTAACGTGTTTTCAACATTTATTTAGAAAATGTAAGGTGCTTTATAACATTTCTTAACGTATTTTATTTTAACTAATTGAATTTTCAAAATTAAATCAGTCCATGATCCAATCAGAAACTATAACTTGTCAACTGAATACGATTAAAGCAGTCCACAGATGAATGTTTTATGTTTCTGTTACAAAAATGCATGGTGAAGAAACATCACCTGACACTCAAAAAGAAGAATTGCACGTGTCCATTAATGAGGAACAAATGATTTCAGAACCGCACCCAAAAAATATCTTGACTGTCCATGTACGAGTTCTGCACTCCTACAAAATGCTCTCATTATGTAATCTACAATGTGGCAGGCCGCATTATCCTGCTGAAAGAGCCACAGCCACCAGGGAATACCGTTTCCATGAAAGAGTGTAGATGGTCTGCAACAATGCTCAGGTAGGTGTTACGTGTCAAAGTCCATCCACATGGATGGCATGACCCAAGGTTTCTCAGCAGAACATTGCCCAAAGCATCACACTGCCTCCGCCGGCTCGCCTTCTTCCCATAGTGCATCCTGGTGCACACGCACCTGGCCATCCACGTGATGTAAAAGAACACGTGATTTATTAGACCAGGCCCCCTTCTTCCATTGCTCTGTGTCCAGTTCTGATGCTCACGTGCCCACTGTTGGTGCTTTCGGCTGGTGGACAGGGGTCAGCATGGGCACCCTGGTCTACGGCTATGCAGCCCCATACGCAACAAACTGCGATGCTCTGTGTATTCTTTCATACACCTTTCTATCAGAACCAGCATTAACTTCTTAAGCAACATTTTGATTAAAGAGCCTTGGAGCACTTTTGATAGATACTGACCACTGCAGACCGGGAATGCCCCACAAGAGCTGCAGTTTTGGAGATGCTCTGACCCAGTCCTCCAGCCATCACAGTTTGGCCCTTGTCAGACTCGCTCAAATCTTTACGCTTGCCCATTTTTCCTGCTTCTAACACATCAACTTTAAAGACAAAGTGTTCACTCGCTGTCTAATATATGTCACCCACTAACAGGTGCCGTGATGAAGAGATAATCAATGTTATTCACTTCACCTGTCATAATGTTATGCCTGATTGCAGTAAATAGCCTATAGTTATAAAAAATTGTTCCAAATTCAGGTTAAAAGAATAGCAGAGTTCACACCACAAGGATAATGGCAGAGAAACAATATTGTTCCAAAACCATCAGTCCATTGATATCCAATCATAATCCATTCTTCTTTAAGAGCGTGAGCATTTAACGCAGCAGGCGACAGAACAGCAACACCGGGTTAGACTAAACAAAGATATCATCCGCTGTGAATGCTAATATAGGCCTAGTTATCTTTGTAGTTATCATTCTTGGTGTGAACGGACCTTTAGTCTGTGAAAAGCATGTTTGTTTTCCAGATGTGACAGATGCAGTGAAGTCAGTGTCAGTGATGGAGGGAGATTCTGAAATATTTGCTGATACAATGGGTGTTGAAGCACCAGAATAGCTGAACAGGTTCATGCAAACCAGCTCTATGTAAGATGGGAGATTCAGAGACAGACTGAAGCTGGACAGTAAGACCATCACAAACACCAGAACCACAGACTCTGGACTCTATAAACTAACTTTTGTTAGCCGAGAGACCAGTTACATGGGTTTCAGTGTTACTGTCAATGGTGAGAATTACAGAATCTTTTTAATATTCATTAAATGCACTTGTTATCTTGACTGCTTTAATTACATGTATTAAATTAGATTAGATTAGATTCAACTTTATTGTCATTGCACAAATACAGGTACAAGGCAACGAAATGCAGTTTAGGTCTAACCAGAAGTGCAATAGCAGCAAGTGCAGGATATACAATGGTTGAATAAGTGCAGGACATGGATATGTACTGAATATATATATATATATATATATATATATAAAGAGAGAGAGAGAGAGAGAGATGGTTATTACTATAAACAATTTACAGGTGAATATGTATAGTGAATAAATATACAGATGGCTATTACTATAAACAATTTTACAGCTAGAGGTATACAATGATATGTTAGGCTAAAATGAGGAATATAGCAGTGGATTAAGGTAGTGCAATAAAAGTATGGTCAGAAGCTATCCAAAAGTGTAAAAGTGCAATGGAAAGTGATTGCATATTACAGTTAAAATGCGGTGCAAAATAAAAATGTAAACAGTTAGTATTGTGAATAACAGTCGTCTGTGCAAATTAGCATAATCCAGTTAGGTATTGTAGTGCAAGATGCATAAGTAAACAGTTGTGACTGTAATAAACAGTCGGTAGTGCAAATAACAAGTGAAGGCAGATGTAAGAGGAGAGTTAGCAGTTTAAGAGGGGAGTGGGTCAACGAGGGTTAGAGTTCAGTAAAGAGACAGCTCTGGGGAAAAACTGTTCTTTAGTGTGCTGGTCCTGGTCCGGAGGCACCTGAAACGCCTGCCGGAGGGCAGGAGAGAAACAGTCTGTGGGCTGGGTGAGAGATGTCCTTAAGGAGGCTGCGAGCTCGATGCAGACAACGTTTCCTCTGGATGTTCTCGATGGCAGGTAGTCCCTGTGATGCGCTGGGCAGTTTTCACCACCCGCTGCAGTGCCTTGCGCTCCGCAACAGAGCAGCTCCCAAACCATACTGCGACACAGTTGGTCAGGATGCTTTCTATCGCGCAGCGATAGAAGTTCACCAGGATAGCCGAGGAGAGCTGATTCTTCCTCAGTGTCCTCAGGAAGAAGAGGCGCTGGTGAGCCTTCTTGACCAGGCTGGAGGTGTTGGTTGTCCACGACATGTCCGCCGAGATGTGGATCCCCAGGAACTTGAAACTGGAGACGCGCTCAACAGCCATTCCGTTGATGTGGATGGAGTCGTGTGGGCCTCTTGACTCCTTCCTGAAGTCCACGATGAGCTCCTTCGTTTTGGTGGTGTTGAGGAGCAGGTTATTTTCAGTGCACCATGTGGCCAGGTGCTGGATCTCCTCCCTATAGGCAGTCTCATCGTTGTTACTGAATGCATCTATTATAAAGATTGTCAGTGTCATTATCAGTGACTCCACAATATTCTTCATCATCAGAAAGATCATCAAGCTCTACTTGTGTGTCGTCCCACTGTGTGGGGAACAATTCAACCGTCAATCAGACTGAGGATGCCAACATTACTGATCTCTGATCTCACCTACATTGAGCCAGCGGTCCTCACTTTTCAAAAGGCTTGTAAATCACACAGGATGAGTTGTTTTGAGAAAGTAAAAATGCAGAATGTTTCCTGTGATGGGTTGGTTTAGGGGCAGGGGCAGTGTAGGGGGATAGAAAATGAGTTGAGCAGAAAGATGAGTTGCAGATATGTCCAGATATAAAGCAAAACATTGATGCTTTTCACCTTTCCTGCTCCTTGTGTAGTTATTAATTAACAGATTGTCTTTGCACTCTTTAACCATTTTGATTAAGCAATATAATCATAAGCAACACAAATGATGGCATAGAATGATCTCGATAAACGCTTTTGTTTCTCTTGTACCCTTTAAATGACTCCCACAGAGGAGGTATTATATCACATTTTTGCTGACTTTTAATAAAGATTTGGTTTTACAGGTGTGGAGCTTGTTTCTCTGTTCTCCTGTCCACATTTATAACATCACAAAACCATACAGTTCAAATAGCAGTTGTGTGTGGATATGTGATTCAGTGAATTCACGCGAGTTGTTTACATCTGTACAGCTGTGGTTTGATCTGATGGCCGGAGAAACTGTTTGTGAAAAAAAGAAAAGAAAACCTGGAATTCTCCTACAAATCCAAAACTTTTATCATTTACTTAATAGGATTTAAGCAAACCCTTATTCTCTCCCAACAGCAATGATTTTAATGGACATGATGCTGCTTTGGCTCCCCCTTATGACTGAATAGAGGAGGCAAAGTGACAGAGAAAATGAAAGTGAAAGTAACATGTGAAGGCCAAGCATGTGTATGCAGTTATGTAATCAGATTACTTTTTAAAATACAAGTTACTTTTTCAAATAAGTAATGTAAGTTACTTTATTTTCCATGTTTCTGACTGACAGCTCTCCTGGCAGAAATGGAATGAGTGCATGAGGAGTTGTGTAAACATGATGTCCTAGACTAAATATGAACATGCATTTACTCATCACACTTGCACACAAAAAACATCAACTGATTCAGTATTCAGTCCCTTGAGTCATTCACTAGGTTTCCTGAGGATTCTGAAAGAAGAGAGTAACAGCTTTGCTACAAATGCATCTGAAATATTACAATATGGAATTACAGAAGATGCTTTTCCTCAAAATAACAGATAAGGTAGACAGAGGAAGACTAACACTGAATAAAGACTTAAAATTGGCTCTGTTCCAAACAAAAAGTATTTAAAAGCTTAGACTAAACGCTTAGACATTTAAAAGACTTATCAATTCTGAAGCTTTATGGAGTTTTGTCTGTTTTAAAGATTGACAGATGGTCACTGAACAGGAACAGTTCCTGTTGGGGTTCATTTAATGAACATTTTCCATTACTTAACGTGTATAGAACAGATATTGAATAAATGATCGTTATTCTTGTATAAATGTACAAGAAGAAACTGTAAAATCATAAACAGATTTTTCTCTGACCAATTAAAAGCACCTGCGAAAATACAATGGTATTTAAAAGTCAGAGAGCACCTCTTCAGATTCAAGGACGGGGATTTATTGTATAAAAAAATATACAGTCGTTAAAATAGATGATGTACTACTCACCACCAGTGACAGGTGATCTGAGGATTTGATTTAGAAATGATTCACACAACACACTACATAAGATAAAACACTAATATGTATAAGCAACATAAGAAATTATTTTCTTCCACAATAAATGTTCTATGGATGTTAAAGGTGCTTTAATGTCATCTGTTGTTCCTTGAGAAAGCTTCTGTTTCTGTTCGCTGATCAATGTTTATATGTGAATGAAGGCCTAAATTCAAACTGTTCAGCACATAAACGATTGAGTCTCTTCAGAACATTTGGACTAAACCACTCAATTCATGTGGATTAGTTTTATGATCTCTTTAAAGCATCAAACTGGTAGTTGCATATCTGTCAATGGAGGGAAATAGCTCATATTTAAAGTCCCAGTGAACCGGAAGTTGCAACTGATTTTTGTTCCAGTGCTGTGACGTTTTTCTAAGTGAAAGGGAATATTGAATAGAGGGCAGGGTTTGACTTCAGAGCGCCTCCATCTCTCGCTCATAGCAGACTAACGGTTGGAGGGGAGTGGTTAAGGATATTCAAACCTAAGCCGTCAAACTGCCGTCATCGGAAAGGGAACGCCATTCCAGACCGGAAGTTACTTTACTTTTACAGATTTTGATTAAAAATTACCACGGCAAATAATTATTTTCTGCGTTTTTACTTGCATGGATTAATTGTTCACCCTAAGACCTGTAATGTGTGCTTAAAAAGTAAATAAGATCGGTTTTTAGTTTCATGAGGACTTGAATTAATATAAATATTTGTGTTCCAAAGATGAATGAAAGACCTATGGGTTTAGAACGACATGAGGGTGAGTAATAAATTATAGAATTTTCATTTTTTGGGTGAACTATTCCTTTAACATCCATAGAAAGAAAGAACATTCTTTGGAATTTTAAAATAATTTTTATTAAAAAATGGCTCTTTTATGAACAGTTCTCTACAAGGTTCTTTGGGCAACCAAACATTTTTATTCTATAGCATTGCTGCAAGAACTCACTTATGAAACCTTTATTTTTTACTAGTGTCAGGTAATGAGGAATGTGTCTGACAAGTTTATCGAGCTGAGGATGTGACTCACTCCCACTGTAATGTAAAAGATATAACATGTCTGAAATGGTCAAAATCAAATTAGTGTTTTGAGTGTCAAATTGTTCAGTGTTTTGCTGTTTCTGCACCACCTTGACAATCTGGAATTACAGATGGAGTAAACCATGTATTGAGGTTTGATAGGCGTGTTCACAGGTATAACAGTTTAGACCCAGCGACCAGTAGTGAAGAATGAAGACAAAGTGTGTGATACCTCCAAAGTCCAAACACACAACTATAAAGTGTTTTGTGACACATCACACAGCCCTAGGCCAGACGCCACTCAAAGACCAAATACAAACTTTAGAAAACATAAGAGAAGAACAAACAATCAGAGGCTCTATTGAGTAAAATCAACTGGAATTAATCATTAGAAATAGGAGGATAAATATTAATTAAGGCTTTGATTGAGAATTTAATTAGGCTATTTACGGGTATATTGAAGCGGCAGGGGATTTCAGAATCCTTCCTTAAACAGCTTTCCTAATACTGAGGTTTGGTAACTGTAGCACCACAGATCATTTTAAAGTCTCACACTTTAAGTTGCTCCAGATAATGCAATGCATTTCCATCATGTGTTCAGCAAATGTTCTCAGTAGTTCTTCAGCTGTGAGATCAGTGTATGCAGGAGTAACTCGGATGAATAGGTTACATCTGTTCATTTCTCACTTTCAAAAAAGCAGAAATTATATTGCTGATGATGTCACAGTGATTGGCACTGATGGGCGTGTCTTATCTCATCAAACTAAACTTGTTGCCTGCTGCTCATTCCCATTCAACAACGGCATCACTACAGCCGCTTCTTCATCCACATGGTTTGCTGAGGAATCTGACAGAAAATAAAGAGGCAATCACAGAAATTAAAATTAGATAAAGAAATGCTTTTGCTGGATTTATGTCTACATATGGATGATGTTGCAGGTTTCTAAACATACTGAAAACAAAAAAAAAATAAAATAAAAAGATATTTAGCTAATATTTTTACAATATGAATGACTACAGATTTTTCCATGAAAACATTAAGGTAAAATATTAGGGTGAGTCCTGGTCCGCTTAGCGTTCACATTGGCATTTTAACAGCAAAATATGATGGTAGTTTGAGCTGACAACTCGTGAAGAGCTTATAAAATGTGTAAAGGAGACAAAACAGCAGGATTCCCTCTGTCACACACACACAAACAAAGGGTATGTAGGGCCCTGTATGTCATAAAGAGCAGAATTTCTTGTATGGGCACTTCTCCCGGATAAGCACATGCGAGCCGTTTGGATTACAGGAGCCTTCGGCAGCGCTGTCATTTTGTTTTTAGACCACAAAATAAACTATTGTCACTAAAGAAGTGTGTTTCTGGTTGTGGGGAAAAGATAACCTTGTTAAAATTCCCAACTAACCCAGTGTTAAGAAAATACAGTTTGTTTTTACGGACCAGCAATGGAGTTCGGAGGTCATGAGTCAAAATTTACTCAGGTGGTGAGTAAAACTGCATCAAATGTGTGTGTTTTGTTGGCAATCAGCGCGTAGTATATATATAATATAAACAACATGAACATATAGTGAATCGAAGGTTATTCAGAGAGTGTGTGCGTGTGCTTGAGATTCTTTAGGTCTGCCCACTACATGCCTTCATGAATTTGGCTGTTTTCGTAGAGAATTGGTTTAGTGCAGTGTTGGGCAATTACTGAAAATTAGTAATTAGTTACAAATGTAATTGAATTACTTTACCAATTACTGTAAATAGTTACTAGGAAAAGTAACTTTAAAGTTACTTTTATGTCTGCTTTTTAAATGTAAATATGAACAGTACTGCACAGTCAAACACAAACATATTTTTTCATTCAGCATTTCAGACGAAACTGGACAAGTGTAAATGCATCTGGTTGGTTAAACCACATTAAAATTTTACTTCTGGAAAATTTTGTTAAAAAAATAAACATGTGAGAGCGTGTTATAGGTTATATATGACATGTTGTAGTCCGATATGACAGAAGATGCATCGCCGCAATTGAGTAGCAAGCCAACAAGCAAACTGCCACAAGTGAAGTAAGTCTCAGATACTCAAAAACACAATCATCTTCATTAAAACAACATAATGAGGTCACCAGTGCTTAGGTCGCTCTTTCTCCTATTGCGGTCTTTGATATTGAAATGAGCTGAAGATCTGATTTATATTCATTTTTAGGAAAGGTGTAAGGTAAGAAAACCTGTATGTTTTTAAAAAAAATGTTTTTTAAAAATTTGTTTAGATTGTGTAGCCCGTCTAGTTTGCAAACGCCTACGATCAAACTACCTCTGTCACGTTCCACACAAAAGACAAATGGGTGCGAGTAGGCCTGACAGGACATTGACATACAGCGCATTCTCTTGTGTTTTGTCGCGCTTACAAGCATTTACATGTATAAGAGCGTGATCATATAATGTAACGCTCGGCAAAAATGGTTATAAAAACGGACGCTGGAAATTATCGAGTCCGGAAAAATTATCGAGCTCATTTTTTTTATCGTGCGATTAATTGATTTATTGACAATCGCGACAGGCCTAGGTGCGAGGACTCAAGTGCAGATAAAAGGATTTATTTATAAAACAAAACATAAACACAAACCAAAAACCCACAAGGGGGAAAAACAATAAACAATACAACTGAACACATACCAAAACGGGTCATGGGGAAACGGGAGACGTAGACATAACAACGATCCAACAAAGACTGACAAACACAAGTAGCTTATAAAAGGGGACAAATTAAGCAGGGAATGAGGGAACACAAGTGGGGCAAATTAAACCAATAATGAGATAAAAAGGGGGGAGGGATCAAACAGTGACAGGAGCACATGGCCACAATAACAAAACCTGCATGTGCACACAAGACTGGACAGGCATGTGACATTACCCCCTCCTTAAGGAGCGGCTACCAGACGCTCAACTAGGCAGGAGGGACAGACCAGGGAGGCACGGGAGAGACAGACCAGGGAGGCACGGGGGTAAGACCAGGGAGGCACGGGAGAGACAGACCAGGGAGGCACGGGGGGGACAGACCAGGGAGGCACGGGAGAGACAGACCAGGGCGGCACGGGAGGGACAGACCAGGGAGGCACGGGGACAGACCAGGGAGGCACGGGAGAGACAGACCAGGGAGGCACGGGGGACAGACCAGGGAGGCACGGGAGGGACAGACCAGGGAGGCACGGGAGAGACAGACCAGGGAGGCACAGACCAGGGAGGCACGGGAGAGACAGACCAGGGAGGCACAGACCAGGGAGGCACGGGAGAGACAGACCAGGGAGGCACGGGGGACAGACCAGGGAGGCACGGGAGGGACAGACCAGGGCGGCACGGGAGGGACAGACCAGGGAGGGACGGGAGGGACAGACCAGGGAGGCACAGACCAGGGAGGCACGGGGGACAGACCAGGGAGGCACGGGGACAGACCAGGAGGCACGGGAGGGAAAGACCAGGGAGGCACGGGAGGGACAGACCAGGGAGGCACGGGAGGGACAGACCAGGAGGCACGGGAGAGACAGACCAGGCAGGCACGGGAGGGACAGACCAGGGAGGCACGGGAGGGACAGACCAGGGGAGGCACGGGAGGGACAGACCAGGAGACACGGGGGGGACAGACCAGGGAGGCACGGGGGGACAGACCAGGAGGCACGGGGGACAGACCAGGGAGGCACGGGGGGACAGACCAGGGAGGCACGGGGACAGACCAGGAGGCACGGGGACAGACCAGGAGGCACGGGAGGGACAGACCAGGGAGGCACGGGGGGGACAGACCAGGAGGCACGGGAGGGACAGACCAGGGAGGCACGGGAGGGACAGACCAGGGAGGCACCGGAGGGACAGACCAGGGAGGGACGGGAGGGACAGACCAGGAGGCACAGACCAGGGAGGCACGGGGACAGACCAGGGAGGCACGGGGGGGACAGACCAGGGAGGCACGGGAGGGAAAGACCAGGAGGCACGGGAGGGACAGACCAGGGAGGCACGGGAGGGACAGACCAGGAGGCACGGGAGAGACAGACCAGGCAGGCACGGGAGGGACAGACCAGGGAGGCACGGGAGGGACAGACCAGGGAGGCACGGGAGGGACAGACCAGGGGAGGCACGGGAGGGACAGACCAGGGAGACACGGGGGCAGACCAGGGAGGCACGGGGACAGACCAGGGAGGGGGGGACAGACCAGGGAGGCACGGGGGGACAGACCAGGGAGGCACGGGGACAGACCAGGAGGCACGGGGACAGACCAGGGGAGGCACGGGAGGACAGACCAGGGAGGCACCGGGAGGGACAGACCAGGAGGCACGGGAGGGACAGACCAGGGAGGCACAGGAGGGTCAGACCAGGGAGGCATGGGGGGACAGACCAGGGAGGGACGGGAGGGACGGCGTGGGCAGAGCAGGGTGCCGGGCGGTGGCCAGAGCCAGGGCATGCTAATTCATGCTAATTTATACTTGGTGCAATGTCTTTCTTTCTCTTTCAAAACTTTCAAACTTTCTTACAGCTTTATCAAGCCAACATCAAAGTTTGTCCCAACAATCTTTATGCAGTAGTCACACTTGTTAGTAATTAAGCAATTTTTAAATGTAACTGTTGTTGTATAAATAAATGTATAGTCAGTATAATAAATGTTGTTCTACTCACCAGTGACAGTCACATTGAATCTCCTGAATATGGCCCGTTCGCTGTTGATGATCTGTAGTTTATAATGTCCAGCTTCATTGGTTGTGATGTTTTTGATGGTCAGAGATCCAGTCATCTTGTTCAGTTCCACTTTGTCTCTAAATCTCACACCAATATCAGTTGTTCTTGAATCAGCTTTAACAACGAGACTGTTTTTAGCTCCAAGCGTCCACAGGACTAGATCACCTGTCTTTATTTCAGCACCAGTCTGGAGAAGAACAAGACGTCCCGCCTCCACTGATACTGAACTCACTTCATGTCACAGCAGCACACAAGGCAAAAAGAGAAGTACAGAAAATCAAATGTTTGAATTAATTTTGTTTGCATTTTCAACATCACATACATTTAGATGACATTTTTTAAAACTATTTTGGCATGTTCCTAAACAGATATTTTCATTTGGTATCTTCCCGTAAGGGTGTAAGTAAACTAGACATTCATGAGCAGAACTTTTTCTCAAATTTTTTAGGGCTTTTTTTTAACATGTTCAGTCTATAGGCGTGTAGCTTTTCTTTATAAAGCGACATCCCCAACTACTGGCCTGGGATTAATACAGTGTTTTTAGTGATTTTCGTGGAGCCGTATCAACGGGGATCGCTTTAACAACGTCCTCTTTACGTGCAAAAAAGATTCCGTTTCTAGTACATTGTGGTCGGACCCTTCGTTTCTACGGGCAGGTGTCCCTCTAGAACAAGTGTCCAGGCATGCTGTGCTATTCTGCCACCGGCTTGGGGGCCACGTACAACAGGCATGCAGTCTTGGGTCTGTGGACGGGGCCTCAACTGCACTGGCACATCAACTGCCTCAAGCTGTTAGCAGTACGTCTTGCTCTGGGACGCCTTAAAGGACCACTACGAGGAAAGCACGTACTGGTCCAAATGGACAGCACTGCGGCTGCTGCATACATCAACAAACAGGGTGGTCTACGCTCCCATCGCATGTCACAACTCGCCCACGATCCTCTCCTCTGGAGTCAGAATCATCTAAGGTCGCGGCAGCAAGTGCTCCCGGGAGAGTGGAGACTCCACCCCCAGACACGTCTCACTACCATCTGTTCTATTCCCTGACCGAGGACCTCTGCACAGATGCACTGACACACAGCTTGCCCCGGGGCCTGCGCATATATGTGTTTCCCCCAGTGAGCCTTCTAGGACAGACAGTGTGCAAAGTCAGGGAGGACGAAGAGCAGGTCTTGTTAGTTGTGCCCAATTAGCCCGGCCGGACCTGGTTCCTGAAACTAATGCGCCACACGAAAGATGCATTAGTTCAAGCGGCAGCGTGACGCACAAGTGAATGTGATCATTCTGAGCGAGTATTTCACACTTGAGCTGAGCATTTTTTACTGGTCGCCGAGAGTTGAAGAATGATCAACTTTGAGTAAAACACAGCGCTTATCGCTGTCACTTTTCACCAGCCATCCAATCACAGTGGAGGAGGGGCGGGACAAATGCATCACCGACCAACCACCACATTCTAATTGTACGTCCATAGATGAAAACAAGCAGCATAATAATGGAACAAAATCATTTATAACAAGAGCCAGAGCAAATACTTAACATTGTATCTGCATTTTTATATAGAATCAATACAGAAACAAATGAGATAGGAAAATACTTCAAAATATTTTAAAAGCAAGTTACCTGGTTGCCATAAAATTGAGTTCATTGATATTAAAATTTTTAGTTAATTCAATGAACATTTTTCAGAATCAATATCAACCTTTATTCAAATATTATTCAAATATTTTGTAAACATTTTGTGTAATTGTGATTTATTACATATAATGCAGTGAAACATGCCAATGTTGTTTTTCATCACAACATTTTTTTAATTTATGTGGTTCAGATACAATAATATTTCGAGTTTTTATTTATTAAAACCTATTTCCTTCATTGTATTAACTCAAATTTTTTATTTAAATGAACTCAAATGAACTCTTTTTTAAGTTAAACCAACAATTTCTTTTTACAGTGTAGTAACACTTACATGGATTTTCCGTATAATAAGCAAAGAGTCTCAACTGAAAAAAACGCTGCGCTTCCAAAATGCTCACAAGCGCCCACAGTGAGGTGTTTTCAGCTGCCTAAAAACGCTTTGGTGGACACACGGCCTTAATGCAAAACTGCCTTATGTGAAGTTTACATGTTTGCATACAATGTGTCATTTGAGTGTTGATTATTAAATCTAAAAATAAATAGGCTTTTAGGTTAATAGTTTAGGCTCTGTTGTTAACCTTTAACAGCGTCATTTCTCCCCTTGGGTTTTAGGTTTGGGGAAGGGGAAAAATTCCACCCCCTGTCCAAATTTATAGGATACCGGGTATCAGATTTGCACAATCCATAGGCACAATGCTTCGGCATGTTCCCCTCGCTCGAAAGCTTGACAGAACTTACGCGCCTAGTTACGGTTGCTAAGCCATGATTGGCTTGTGGTGGTTTTAGGGCGTGGCTTAGCAAAGGGTCAATTGTAAAGGCTTTATTTGCATAACATTACGGATTCATAACGTGGCCCTACTTGCAAGTAATCTAAAAATAATCAAAAACATTTAGCACTTTGAAAATGCTTTTCGTATTTTCAGATCATCTAAACTGTTCCCTTAGTGCATGATCATTAACACATTTGAAGAGTTGATATACTTTACCTTTGACAGTAAGTATGTATTTGGTTCTTATGCTGTTGCTGATCTTTAGGATATAGAGTCCAGAGTGAATGGTTCTGATGTTAAATATTGTGAGATCTCCATTATTCTCATCCAGCATCAGTTTGCTTCTGAACCTCCCATCAGCACCCGCCGTTCTAGATG
The DNA here is from genome assembly GCA_023029165.1 of Gobiocypris rarus. Lineage (NCBI taxonomy): Eukaryota > Metazoa > Chordata > Actinopteri > Cypriniformes > Gobionidae > Gobiocypris > Gobiocypris rarus. Next base: position 5,874,433 of record CM040929.1, read on the forward strand.
ACTCTCTGGTCCCTCCGTTGATTTTAGCGATGAGATTGGTTTCTGCTTCATAGTACCACTCTATAGTTTCATTACCCTGTATTTCAGTAAGACCAGTATGTAGAATGACATCCTTTCCCTCTGTCACAGTCTCTTCCTTCTTTTCGCCTTTAGCAGCTACACGGAGAAACAGAAATGTGTTCATGAGTGTGCAGGTGGACATATCAATTACTGTACATACATTCATACTAACCAAACCATAAAGTGCATATGACTAATGCTATATTCCAAGTCTTCTGGTTGACAAACAGATGTAATGCAACACACATCTCAAATCTTATCCTTTTTTCTGCACTCACAGTTGTTCATTGTGCTTTGCTATGACATTAAACAAATGCCATTTAGTGTCAAGGATGTAAAACATACCGCAGCATTTCAACAATTTGGCAGAACATTAGGGAAGAGAAAGATTATCAGTTGAATTACAGTATTCTTTTCACAAAGTTATCATCTGACTTATCTGAAAATGAGTCAGATGATAGCTGATGATAAAAGTAAACTGTGTAGGAGACCGACACTTGCTAGAACAACATTGTTGAATAAAGTTTGTTTTTTGCGCACAAAAAGTATTCTTTTCGCTTCATAACATTAAGGTTGAACCACCAGAGTCACATGGACTATTTTAACCATGTCTTTCCTAGGGCTGTGCTCAGAATATCGATACAACGATACATCGTCATGAACAATGCGCGTATCGATACAGCAGCTGCCATATCGATACTGTGTGCTTTTGAACATAACCAATTCTCACATTGTCAAGTTTATGAATGAACAGAACACTGCAGCGCCTCCCATCGAATAAATCGCAATAATCTTTGTGCTTTGTTACTACTGATATGAAACAAAGTCTCAGATTTCAAAATACGAAATCTATAAACATAAATACCATATATATGCAAATACAATACAAAAAAAAAGTGTAATTGAGAGTAATTTAAGTGTTTGTACAAATCAGTTAGGTAATTTATTACCTTCACAACTGACTCCCATTTTTACAGCATTAGTTGAGAGATGTGTGTACCAGATATATATCCAAAATAATCTGATTGAATCGAGCCATTCCAAGATTAGTTTTTTTTGTGACAATTTATTTATTAAAAACTAAATTGTTTTTCACTTGTCACAACTGTTATAACACTGGTTATTCAATAAACAGATATTAAATGTTTTCTAAACTCTGCTCAAAATAAATTTTAATTACAAATTTATCCATATCGTGATGCTTATGGTATCGTGACATTGTTGGTGATACACAGCGCTAGTCTTTACTACCTTTCTGGGCCTTGAAAGTGTTAATTAAATTGCTGTCTGGAGAGGCCTGAGAGCTCTCGGATTTCATCAAAAATATCTTCATTTGAAGATGGACGTCTTACGTAAAGGTCTCACGGGCTTGGAACGACATGTGGGTGAGGAATTAATGACAGAATTTTAATTTTTGGGTGAACTAACCCTTTAATGTAGCTAGCTACTTTTTAATAGTAACTTGTAGTAACTAACTTTTCAGAAAGGTAGCCTGACAGTGTCTTAACTACTTAAACTTAGCTTGTCAAAGTACAGTTTCAGAGTAGCTGGATTTTAAAAGAAATTGAAAAACAAGTAATCCAAAATAAGGACTATAATGAACTTGAGATGAAAATCCAGTCTAAAGTATATAATACTTACCCATTTGCTCTTCTAATTCAGAGATCTTTTGGCGATACTTCATCAGAGCAAAAGCTGCAACCAAGAGCAGCAGAACAGGAATCAAAACACCAACAACTATCCCTGCTACAGCACCTGAAGACAGACCTGTGACATCTATAAAGAGAGACAGTCAAGGTGTCAGTCAATGTGATGATCTGAAATGCCTTCGAATATATGCTAATAAAACTGTATACCATTGCAATGAAAGATTTTTCAGTTACTCACCAGTGACAGAAAGAAGGAATTGCTGTGAGCTCTCAGTGCCTCTGATCTGTAGTTGATAAAGTCCAGAGTCTGTGGTTCTGGTGTTTGTGATGGTCAGAGATCCGGTCTGATGATCCAGCTTCAGTCTGTCTCTGAATATCTCATCAGCATCGGTTAATGAGCTCTTGTTAGTTTCAACATCGATTTTAGCCAAGAGGAGGCCTTTATCTCCAAACCTCCACAGCATCAGAGCATCTTTGTGCATTTCAGCATCAGCGCGTAGAGTGACAGACTCTCCCTCAGTCACTGACAATGACACTGACTTCACTCCATCTGTCTGACCAGCCACGTCTGGAAAAAATAAGTAAAACGTTATCAAAATGTGTTTCGCAACGTTTGAAATTTTGGAAATTGTTAGTCAAATCATGAAATCCCATCATGAGTTGGATATTCAAATGCGTGGTTTAAGATAGGGCTTCACAATATGTCATTTTAGCATCGATTTGGCGGTGCGCATCCGTGATAGTCACATCGCAGGATATGTGATGTCAAGTATGGGGATAGTAGTTGATCTTAAACGAATACTTGCATGCAAAATTAAGTCAAACTGCCCATTTCTGCGAGTACCTCATAAACAGAGTCGGTTATGTGAGGTAAACAATTGAGAACGAAGACAGACTAGTGTCATTTATATTAGGTTTATATTATATTAGGTGCATTTATCTTAAACCCTCCTGTTACCCTCATATCTGGTAACATTTTTTACCTGGTCAATTTGACCCCAGCAATTAAAACCTCCAGAACCATTTTGATGACATTAGCTTCACTATGTCAACCCTGACGTTCAAGTGGGGAGCGGGACCATAATAAATTAAACTACTAGTGGTTATTGCAATACTAGGTGTGGTTAGGTTAGGTTAGAGCCCTAAAACAGAGGGAAGTTGTTTGAATATAATACTGAATATATAAAAGTATGGCATGTTATAGTGACCTCAATAAAACAACTTTTATATAGCTAAAAGAGCCTGGGGTCAAACTGACCCCAAAGAACACCGATGCTACAAAATGTGTACAGGAAAATATCATCATGTTAATTTTATGTTTACACAGTTGTCCCCATTAAATTAGGAAAAGTCATTCAATCTGAAGCAAAAAAAAATTATGACAATTGTGTTTTTACAGACTTTAAACATTGAATGGGGTCAAATTGACCCCAAAGATAATAGGAGGGTTAGGGACATCAACCTTATGTACCCGCAGCTGTTTGTGTCACCAATGCTGATCAAACAACGAAAGAGAAAGAGAAAATTACTTTTGTAGCTTTAACAAAGATTGAATGTATTAATTTATTGATTATATTAGTTATATTTCATTTATAAAGTGAAGACTGATATTTTACATTTGATTATTCAATATCTGTACCTGAATACTGTTAGATTTACCTGAAAAAACATAAAGCACTATATAGTTCAATATAGTCTTTCTTCTGATGTTTATCTATACTTGTTATTTGTTTATTATTTTCTATGCATGTTCACTTCCCTACACAATCACCCCAGTTATTCTAGAATAATTCATTATTTTCAAATAGAGCTATTCAAACATCTTTTGAAATGCATTTTTATATCTCAATATATACACTCACCTAAAGGATTATTAGGAACATCATACTAATACTGTGTTTGACCCCCTTTCACCTTCAGAACTGCCTTAATTCTACGTAGCATTGATTCAACAAGGTGCTGAAAGCATTCTTTAGAAATGTTGGCCCATATTGATAGGATAGGATCTTGCAGTTGATGGAGATTTGTGGGATGCACATCCTGGGCACGAAGCTCCCCGTTCCACCACATCCCAAAGATGCTCTATTGGGTTGAGATCTGGTGACTGTGGGGGCCATTTTAGTACAGTCAACTCATTGGCATGTTCAAGAAACCTGACATGAAACCTGACATGTTCAAGAAAATTTGAAAGATACGAGCTTTGTGACATGGTGCATTATCCTGCTGGAAGTAGCCATCAGAGGATGGGTACATGGTGGTCATAAAGCGATGGACATGGTCAGAATCAATGCTCAGGTAGGCCGTGGCATTTAAACAATGCCCAATTGGCACTAAGGGGGCTAAAGTGTGCCAAGAAAACATCCCCCACACCACTACACCACCACCACCAGCCTGCACAGTGGTAACAAGGCATGATGGATCCATGTTCTCATTCTGTTTACGCCAAATTCTGACTCTACCATCTGAATGTCTCAACAGAAATCGAGACTCAGACCAGGCAACATTTTCTTCAACTGTCCAATTTTGGTGAGCTCGTGCAAATTGTAGCCTCTTTCCTATTTGTAGTGGAGACGAGTGGTACCCGGTGGGGTCTTCTGCTGTAGCCCATCCGCCTCAAGGTTGTGCGTGTTGTGGCTTCACAAATGCTTTGCTGCATACCTCGGTTGTAACAAGTGGTTATTTCAGTCAAAGTTGCTCTTCTATCAGCTTGAATCAGTCGGCCCATTCTCCTCTGACCTCTAGCATCAACAAGGCCCACAAGACTGCCGTATACTGGATGTTTTTCCCTTTTCACACCATTCTTTGTAAACCCTAGAAATGGTTGTGCGTGAAAATCCCAGTAACTGAGCAGATTGTGAAATACTCAGACCGGCCCATTGCCACGCACAAAATTGCTTAAATCACCTTTCTTTCCCATTCTGACATTCAGTTTGGAGTTCAGGAGATTCTCTTGACCAGGACCACACCCCTAAATGCATTGAAGCAACTGCCATGTGATTGGTTGATTAGATAATTGCATAAATGAAAAATTGAACAGGTGTTCCTAATAAACAGGTGAATGTATAGCAGAAAAACAAAATATGACAATGTAAGCTTTTTTTACAATTTCGTGAAGCTCTAGTTTAAAATCATGACTTCAGATTAAATCAGAATTCAGATTATAAGAAAATATCAGAATTGTGAGCTGTTTATTCCCTCAGAGTTGGACTTTATAACCATAAATATACAGTTCTGAATAGAGGTGCAGGTTTGAAATCACTTTGTAGGCACTTCTGGTTGCCTCATCAAAGTCAATGGCTGAAATAAGGTCTGTGGTGAAGCTCAAGACACTTTCACATAACCCCAATGTATTACCCCACTTATGATTTTTAAGCTGTTACATGTCTTGAAAAAGGCATTTGCTTAGAAGTGGCTAATTGGGACTAAAGAGGCTGTCGAGGAGATTAAACGTCCTCACGCCGAACAGGTAACCTCAATCCACTTTTACAGCCTCATTATGCAAAAAATTGTGCATTTATAAACTATTCTGGGAAAATGTTTTGAGATAAAAACTCAAAGAGTTGTCTAAAGCTTAGTGATGGTGACGTTGAAGTCGTGGGATCGTGGTGTAGTTCATTTATATCCTACTTTTAGCTTTTTACTTATAGCGACTGCATTTAGGCTTCAGAAATCATAAAAGTTATGTTCACTTGTGAAAATGATCTTGATGGACAAAACTTGTAAAACTCATAAACTTGTGTTGATCACAGAGCTTTTTTGTTTTGTTTTGTTTTGTTTTTTGCGATAATCCAAAAGCTAAGGGAGTAGAGCAAGTTTAGCAAAAGGCAGATTTGAGCCTTGTGTCGATTTGCTTCAAAACTGTGTGCCATGTGCCCTACCCCTACGCTATTGCAGCTGTAGATAATCTGGTTTCTTTTGTAATTGTGTCTGGCTCAATGAGATATTTAGTAAATTATTAAACAAGACAGGCTATTTGCACTTAACGTAAATGGCATCTACTCCAGTAAAAAGTATCTCGGGGAGGACACATCCACATTTGTTTTTGCCTCCGACGGCCATGGATGTGAGATATAAACTCGCAAAATCTGTGCTGGCTGGGCCATATCACTTCAGAATGAAACGGTTAAGCAATGTGAACAGTTTTGGGTAACATTACAATGAAAGACTTGAGATACTCACCGATGACAGTAACATTAAATATCTTTGTTGTAGTCTTATGTCTTGAGATGATGAGTTTATATTGTCCTGAGTGTCTAATTCTGGTGTTTCTGATGGTAAGAGATCCAGTCTTTTGGTCCATCTGCAATCTGCCTCTAAATTCCACATCATCAGTGACAGAAAATGAAGTAAAGTCACTCTTTCTCTTAATTTGAGATAGGGGAAAGTCTTTAGGTCCAAACATCCACAGAATAGTATCATCGTTCTGTATTTCAGAAAGATTAGTGTGTTGTAGAGTGACAGAATCTCCCTCCATCACTGACACTGACTCAGATTCATCCATCTCTGAACCAGACACACCTGGAAAACAGAATCAGTTTTACTTCAGCAAATAGATTCAACTGAGGTCATTGTGTGTGCTAATGAAAAGACAAACCTACTCAGACCATACACAACAAAGCTAATCATTAAAACAAGACATGTCCTTGCAACACTGCATAAGCAAGACTTGTTTTCATAGACTGTATTTTGTAAATAAATATGGTTTTAGAAGTACAACACTGTCAATTAGATTGTTTGCATTATCCGAATTAAAATATTAAATGTTGCTCCTCAAATAGACCATAAATAAATAAATAAATAAATAAATAAATAAATAAATAAATAAATAAATAAATCATTATTGAATATTGAAATCATCACAAAAGCTAGTGTGCGTCATAGGTCTGCGTTTACGTAGTTTTGAGATGACAACACGTGACTTTCTGTTTGGAGCTGTTCGGATTGGGTATTATTTGTTTTTCTATGGCAACAACACCACGGGCCTGTACCATGATGGTAGATTAACAAACTCAGGGTTATAGGATTAGTTTTGAGTTGACAAAACCAAACCAATCAATTCAGGCTTTGTTGGTCCCATGATGCTGATCATCAACTTTCTCTGTCAACTCAGGCTTTGATCCTGAGTTTGTGGAGCGTGCACGTGAAAGTGTGACATCAGCAGTGAGCAGCCAATCACAGGCCTTTCAACACACATGTGACTCATTGTATATATACATTGTATATATGTATATATACAACTTTAATATTGTGAAATATTATTAAAATGTAAAATAACTGATTTCTATTTGAACATATTTTACTATGTAATTTATAATTGTACAATTATTATATTAAGTAATCATCATTAGACAAACTTAAATTGGTCAAACTTAAATCTCAGATCTCGAATCCAGAACATAACCTGCCCCGGAGCAGGTTAGCCGTACAGCGTAAAATACCATGGCAACTAACACCGATTAAAGCCGAGCTACTTTCATAGTACCTAAAACCCAGGATTGGCACAAACTAAGCTTAAACATATCTGGCTAGCCAGCTAAACCGGCTTCATTGTATAGGCCCCACATGAATCTCAGGTAAGGTCAGGTAAAGCGGTCACATAGCCTACAATTTGGAGCTCTCACAAAATTCCCATCTTACAAGCTGTAGCTAACGAACTCCGTGAGGACGTGAACGCTTTTTTAAAATGTGAAATCTAGGCGTGAACGCACTAGTACAGGCCTATATCGAAAACGAATGAAAAGTCGAGGTTCAACTTACCGTACATTATTAATAACGACAGAAATACCATCATGTTCCACATGTTTTCGTAGAGCTGTGAAGAATGTGACATAAAGATGATTAATGAGATTTCAATAGTGTTGTGTTCCGCTGAATCTTCAGTGTGTCGTCCTAAAGCCGCACCTAGACTGACAACTGAACAAAAAGACTTGACTCTAACGGAGAGACGTTTGAAGAAGACCCGGTATAATTTTATCCTTGAAGGAAGAGAACAGAAATGTCGGAATCTCTCCTGATAAAGCAGGGGCGTGCCACGACATCTGATTCCATTGTACCTATCATATTACACTAAGTTACACCATTTCCTATATGCTCGCGAGAAAACGTAGACCTAAGTATTTTACGAAGTTGGCTTTGCTAATCATTTGTTTTCGAAACAGAGCGCATCAAAACAAGCATCAAGTGATTTCACAAATTACGTCATTACTGTTTCTGTTTTCTTTTCACATTTCCGGGTTTCTCAGAGCGGAAGTCGTCATAGTTAGTTAACTTTTATAGCGGCGAATGAGAGAAAACATAAAAAAAAACAATTATGTCCCGATTTGCTAAAATAGCAAAAGAAAAACGCAACAATAGTGATTTCACAACTTTCAAAAAGAGGGGGGAAAATTGTGTGAGATTGTTAACGGCAGTGAAAAGAGAAAAAAAAATTTTTTTACCATCACTCCCATAGACACTCACTGTATTAGAAACACACTCACAGCAGGTAAGTTGTTTTTTTATAATTTGATGCAAAAGTAATATAATACAAAATAGTAGTGTTATAAATGTATTTTATTTTTATTTTTTATGAAAATACAAAAAAACGTTGCAGGATTTACGATATTAATGACCGTTAAAACGCGTCATCACAGTCTGTGAAAAGGGTCCATTTCAATGTGAGCCCATGAGAACCAGTGTCTGGGGCCTATTGCACAAAACTAGGATTAGGGATTAAACGGGCGTTGTGCCGAATTCCGACTCCCTGCCGGAATCTGACTCCCCTCGCGTGCACGCGCGTGACGTCTATCAATTCTGTAAGATGCAAAAACAGACGGGCATTAGACGGCTTAAGTAATAATACATAGCAGTTTGTCTATTAGTTTTTGATCGTGTATTTATTTGTGTATTTGCTTTTGATAATGTATTTGACTAAACTCGAGCTTACAACTTTGACTGTCTAGCTTTTTATCGCGTGTATTGTGTTTTTACTAGTCATGGAACTTTACTACCTGAACATTTTCTCTATTGTAATATTCCCAAATGTGTTTATTTGGGAGCAGATCAATTTCAGCACTTTTGTTAAATCTGCCTAAATTACTCTGCCTTCATGCTGTGTCCAGAAGACCTTGAGCTTACAGTTTTACATCGAGCTTATCAACAGCACACCATATATGCCAAAATCATACACTCCTATATTAAATACTTATTATTGAATCTAAACACTTGTGCTTTTTTGCAGGTAGTCTCCAGGATGAGATGCTATAAACACTTGCTGACATGTGTTTCATGAGAATTATATTCTGTTCTGCTGTATGAAGCATACACATGAATACAACCATGTAAACACTGTGTACTGTGCAATCTTATTGTACTGTGTAATAGGCTCAGTGTACTGCTGTTGTTGTTTCTGTGTACAGAAAAACTCCTTTTGTTACAACAAATTCCTTTTCATGTGCAAACAGTAAAGGTCTTTCTGTTATCTCTGACTATATGACCCTGTGCTTTTAGGTAAATTTATATAATCTTTCAATTAAATTCACATTTGTTTAGTGCTTTTCACGATTCTTATAGTTTCAAAGCAGCTTTACAGAAAATGTGTGCATCTACATTAGAATTTAAAGAGATTTTTTTATTGTTGGAGATTTCAGAAAAGTGCATACGAATACAAATCACACAGTTAGCTAACAATGTATTAATAATAAACAATGTACTAATTTAAATCTGAAACAATGGAAAAAAGAATTTCACAGGAATTGCCAAGGTGTTGTCAAATTTTGGCAAAGGCATAATTCACCCCTAAACGATAATTTTCTCTTTATTTATATTGAGTTTTCTCTTGATGATGTTGTAAGACTAAAAGACTGTCCTTCTTTAATAAAATATAATGATGTTATATTATAAGATCACTACAGAAGTTACATCTGTGTTAATCACATTTATATTGCCTTTGCAAAAAGTGTTTATGTTTTATGTTTCCAGATGTCACTCATTTCGAACGAATCGATGCACGCAGCCTTTTTTGTCGAATGCATGTTGTATTATTGCACCAAAAGGTGCATATAAGCATTCATGATCTGACAGGAATAAATTAAGATATTAGTTTCCCATAAGAAAAACAAATATTCACAGAGGTTATCTGTTTAATTATGTTTTTTAACTTTAGATGGACACTTTCATTATGAACTTTGAATATAGTTTTTTTTTTTTTTTTTTTTTTTGTCATTTTCAGAAACAGGCTTCATTCGCTGTTTGATTTCATTAACACAGTTATATAAGATGTGTTCATAAGGTATACAAATCTGTACACTGTGGTAACCAATAAGAAAACTCAAACAATTTCTGAAAAGTTTTAAAATCAGAATGTATTTCTAGTATGCAGTTATGTGTGCTGGGTACAGTATGAACATCTCATGCCAGCATGCATTGTTGCATAAACTGAATCATTTTAATTTGTCTCCACTGATGAGCCCTAAAGTTATAATAAAGTATAATAATACAAAAATATGGAAAGCACAATCAGCAAACTAAGCCAATTCATGAGTCAGATTCTGACTTTTAGCATGTTATACAAACACATTATTATAATGGTTAAATAAAAAAACTATCACTAAACTTCAAAAGAAACAGTCAACAACAACGGTGAGTTCAAACTGAACTCAGAAAAACATAAACTTTGGTGTTTTTAAAAGGATCGACTCACCTCACTTTCAAAATATTGTGTCGGTGCAGTTTGATGAATGTCTGTGTAAAACCATTTAAATGGTCCTATTTTTGACATCAGCACATTATCTTGATGATCTTGTCATCTGTATGCAAAATTTAGGATCCTACTCCGCTGTCGTGAAAACTTACCATGACAGCACACTCACACCAAGAACGATGACGAAAGATAACTGTATATTAGCGGATAAATTGAGCCAGGATCACCAAGATATCCCGGCTTAATCCCTTATCCTAGTTTTGTGCAATAGGCCCCTGGTTTTACCTGATCTCGGATCAGTTCCTATTTGTAGAAATTTAATGACACACTTGTAGGCCTATGATACAAAGAGTAAGAGTAAAGCGCTACAAATTAATTTAACAAATAACAAATAGTAGGCTAAGCCACCTATTGTTTATTTAATTTATTAAATTAAAACATTTGGATTTGTAATTAAATGTGTTTTATGCATGTTTTGGCTGCATTTCCACTGTTCTGTCCAGCAGGGGTCACCAGCGTGTGGCGTTTTCGAGAGCTTCGGAACAGTGAATCATTTTGAGAGGCAATTGATTCAACGTTTCGAAAAGCTTCGTTTCTCTCATCCAACTAGTCATACCCTAAACTAATGAACGCGAAGTCGTCTGTGTTTGATGTAGCAGGGTGTTCCAGTGAAAGCAGTGAAATAAAGTGAACTTCAGCTGATAACGAGTAGGGAGCCGTGAACACTGCTTAGGGACCATAAGTTAAGTGTCATAGACTGACAAAATCTCAAGAGCACATATTTTCCTTGTTCGTTTAACATGGAGCTATATTCCATCTATGTACAATGTTCCTCCTCCAAAACGTAAACGTATTCTACAACGTGCCATGTACATCCGCTATAAAGGCAACCAATGGGAACGCCTATAGCGACCCTGTAGTAGGCAATATAGGCAGCATTTGTCGACATTCAGCAACGCAGTGTAGGCTTGTGAAGTGAACTGGCGGATTGGGAGTGGTTTACTGCGTGCATTAAAGTGATTGACAAACGATTAAGGAATATGGTTAATTCCTTTATTTTGTTTTCTGTGTGCTTGTGGCGTCTGGTTGGTAAGTTATGTGTTTTTTATTATGACGTCCCTTCATTTTTATAAATAAACTCTATGCTGGTTTTCATTAAAACAAAAAATCGTATCGCTTTAATATCTTTGCAAACGTAGCCTAATTTATTCGTTTTGGGACCTTCTGAGAATTATAGAGGAAGGAATTCCAAAACAAAATTTGATATTTCGTTTTTTAAATAAGTTTTATCTAAAAAGAACTGTTGTAGTTTCACATTTTTTACACATGAAAGTGAGTGCTGGAGGAAAATTACCTGACACTGAACTTTTATTGTTAAACGTTTGAAAGTTTTCTGCACTTCATTCAACATTCACTAAAGAATATGTCTGCATAATACAAATCACTGATAACTACGTTTGTAGCCTGACGTCATACATAATTCTAGTCAGACTGTTGTGGGCGGGGCAAAGTTCGCCTGGCATCCAGGCTAATAAGTTAGGTCATTAATAACAAACATCATGTCTGTTACAAAATATGCTTTTTTTTCTAGATGTGACAAATGCAGTGAAGTCAGTGTCAGTGATGGAGGGAGATTCTGTCACTCTACAAACTGATCTTACTAAAATACAGCAATATTTGTTGATACAGTGGATGTTCGGAAACACTCGAATAGCTGAAGTCAGCAGATTCACGGATACCAACTCGACGTATGATGGTCCTGATGGGAGATTTACAGACAGACTGAAGCTGGATCAAACCGGATCTCTGACCATCACAAACACCAGAACCACAGACTCTGGACTTTATAAAGTAACAGTTATCAGCAAAGTGACCAGCTACATGAGTTTCAATCTCACAGTCTATGGTGAGTAGAGAATAACAGTGTTAGCATGACCATTTTTCTTTTCGGTATACCTTACGTGCATATTTTATGATGTTACTGGCTTTAATTCCATTTGAAATATGGATCTAATTTAAATAAATATCAGAAGTGTGTGTGTTGAGACTGACGTCCAACGATCTGTCATTATCAGAGTCTGCACAAAGAACTTCATCAACAGAAGGGTCATCAAGCACCATTTTATTGTCATCCAGCTGTGCAATGAACAATTCAACAGTCACCCAGAATGAGAATAGCAACATTACTGAACCCCATCAGCCTTGTTCAGGTACGTCACTCACATGTACTCTGGTAAATGTGTTCAATAAGTGCTTTATCAGTTTTTGCAAAGCTTTAAAATATTTCATAAGAATGGAAACCAAACTCTTGCAGATGTGACCAGACATATTCATAAGTGTTGTTTTATGTCACTGCTGAAGGGTGCTAAACCATCAACCACATAAGCCAATTCAAACTGCAAGATTTTTATTAACAATGCATTTATGCATTTGGCAGATGCTTTTATCCAAAGTGACGTACATTGCATTCAACATTTTTGTTTGATCGGCTCATGCATTCATAGAGAAAGACTGAACTTTGTGCACAGAAGTGCATTTGCTTTTTATGTGTGATTTAACTGGAACCGAGAACAGACCACAGATGAGCAACAGAGACGTGAAGCAGGGTCGCTCTAAAATAGTGCTCAGGGCAAACAAAGATCTTGGAGAAAGAGTCACATAATCAAACAGGCATCTCAGAGAGCTGAGGTTAGAAGACCCTAGAATTATACTCACTATTTTAAACAATCCTAGCAAAAAAGTTGTAAAAAAAGGAGCTAAAGGCACAATTCTGATTCAGTGTTTTTCTTTTTTTCAGATCACATCCACTGTTGTGGTTTTACTGAAACTGTGATCCGATTGGTCGTCTCTGCTCTGGTGTGTGGCTACTGTTGCCATGCTGGTTTATGACATCAGATCTACAAGAAGTGAGCTGAACAGAACAGAAGAGACCGGATATCACCCTCAGACCCGTGGAGGAAGATCAGACCAGTGTGAACGGAGCAGAAGGTTTAGCTCCAGATATGTTTGCTAAAGCTTGTGTAATCACGAAAATAAAACATGCATTAATAATACTCATATAATACTCATATTTCCTATACTAACACTCTTGTTTATTAACATATTGTTTAATCCATAGTGCTTTTATTAATTGTATTGTTGCAGAATATACGTTTTATTTTATTTTATTATTGATCTATTAAATTAGCCTAAATTAGTGGCTGCAAACATAATTTCACCATTAATTGTAATAATTAGCACCACATATGGTGCCATAGAATGACCTCATAAGCTATTGTGTCTGTTGAAACCCTTGACATGACTGTGAATGTTTTGGTGACTTTTAATAAAGATTTAGTTTTATCCACTTTCATTACACCCTTAAACAATATAGTTCAAATAGAGGCTGTATGTGATTCACAGAATTCAGGTGATGGTCACAGCTGTGGTCTGATCTGATGGGTGGACAAGCTGTGAAAGAGTCCAGCTAGTAGAGGAATTAAGGAAATGAAAAACCAATGGACCTGATAAATAGGAATTAAGCTAACTTTTATGCAGATTTCAGTACCACATTCCCTTAACTATTCTGCCTTACAAAGATATTCCTACTTACAGCCACTAGGTGGAGCTCCAACATTGTCATCTGTTTCAGGACAGGGGACACCTAAACTGGACATCATGACCACAGCATACTAAATGGCAGACACAATCATCGAATTATTGTTCTAAACATTATATACTGTATGTATATATACGTGTCATTAATGTGAAATAATAAATCCTACCCCAAGGTTCAAATTTTATCTTTTAATTCAAAATAAAAACTTTTTAGCACAAATCCAAAAACACTGGTGTCCACAAATACCATGTCATAGATCAATATTTTTCAGAGACACAAAATTAGATCAAATAACCTTAAAACTTGACTGCATTAATCTCACAAATTTGAATATTCAGAATTAAAAGGGGCTGGGTCATCTTGCCCCGTTACCCTACTTTTTTTACTACTTTATATTACTTTAGATTATATGATTGTATTATTACTTAAAAACACTAGGTGGAGCTCCAGTATAAGATGCTTGCAACAACAACAAAAAATGTATATACAGGTCCTTCTCAAAAATAGCATATTGTGATAAAAGTTCATTATTTTCCATAATGTAATGATACAATTAAACTTTCATATATTTTAGATTCATTGCACACCAACTGAAATATTTCAGGTCTTTTATTGTTTTAATACTGATGATTTTGGCATACAGCTCATGAAAACCCCAAATTCCTATCTCAAAAAATTAGCATATTCATCCGACCAATAAAAGAAAAGTGTTTTTAATACAAAAAGTCAACCTTCAAATAATTATGTTACTGTGTATTACGTGACGTCACGTACACATATCACAGAACAGAGCAAGGCGAACATTTGTGCTTATTAAACTTAACCTTTTGATTTAAAAAAAAAAAAGACAGATGGTTTGGTTAGATAAGACCCTTATTCATCGTCTGGTGTGGTTTAAAGCCCTCTGAAGCTGCACTGAAACTGTCATTCGGACCTTGAGCCGTTTGGGCTCCATGGAGTCTATTATAAGGAGAAAAATCCTGGAATGTTTGCATCAAAACCTTCATTTCTTTTCGACTGAAGACATCTTGGATGACATGGGGGTGAGTAAATTATCAGCAAAAGTTTATTTAAAAGTGAACTAATCCTTTAAGTAATATCATAACTGGAAATATCATTAAAAATCATTAGAATAATATAGGTGGATAAATATTGATTAATTTAATTTAATTAGGATATATATAGGTATATTGAAGCATCAGTGGATTTCAGAGTCACATTATAGGGTTGTTGTGTACACACTGCCAACACACATAATAGGTGCCCTTTAACCTCCTTTCTAAAACGGCCTCTGAACTAATAAGAGACAGGTGACAGGGATATATCAAACCAAAACATGGGCAAACAGGAATAGAACACAATGAAAACTAATCTGAAACTTGGACATTCACTGAATAGAGAAACAGATAAAAACAAACTCAATAAACTCCAAACGTGACAATAATAAAGCATTACTGTCATCTGTTTGCATTGACCAGAGACTTCCCTTTTTACTTTCCCAGAGTCAGTCAACAGATAAAGACAAAAATATAGAAAAATTAAACCAAAAGATAAGCTTTAAATAAAAGAAGAGAAAATTACTTTGGGATGATTCAAACTGTTAACATTTTTGTCATATTAGACATAGAAACATGAGCATATTTTTAAATAAAATATTATTTGCAAAGAGGATTAACTATATAGGCAATAATTAAACCTAAAACCTATTTTTACTGTTCTTATTTATTTAATTAAAACCCTTTTAATCCTTTAATTTCTTTAAACCCTGTTTTTTCAACTTCAGCAAGTGTAATTTGGGGTCAAAAAGACCCTCAATAGCACTTAAGAGTTAATTGGCCTTTTTAAGCTAATCATTAATATTACAGGTCAAACATCACACATATTGAGTAAATCGTAAGAGATGAAAAATACTGCTTAACAATATTGTACTGGTACTTTATTTTACATGATCTTATCTTACTAAATAGATAAACCAGTAACAATATGTCTATAAACAGCACCAACAATTGTTCTTCTATGGCATTGCTGCACTTATTCCCACAGGGAAATGTCAGACAATTTTGTCATGAAAAAAAAAAACAATCGCTCTCATTATAATGTACAAGATAAAACACTTCTGAAAATCAGTGTTTTGAGTGTCAAATTGTTCAGTGTTTGTCTGTTTCTGCACCACCTTGACTGTGTGGAATTGCAGATGTAGTGAACAATGTATCGAGGTTTGATAGGCGTGTTCACAGCTTTCCCAGGACTGAGCTTTGGTAACTGTAGCACCCCAGATCATTTGAGTGTCACGCTTCATTCTGCTCCACAGATAATGCAATGCATTTCCAGCATGTGTTCAGAGAATGGTTATCAGTAGTTCGTCAGCAGTGAGATCGGTGGAGTAACTCGGCTGCTGTTACTCCTGTGCCAACACACATGATCATTTCTCACTTTCATAAAAGCAGGAATATGCTGTTGAGCTTGCTTGATTGATTGATGTCACAGTGATTGACACTGGTGGGCGTGTCTTATCGCATCAAACTGAACTTGTCGCCTGCTCCTCATTCCCTCCATCAAGATCAACTCTGTTCAACAACTGCATCTCTTCAGTCGCTGATTCATTCTCTCGGTTTCCTGTGGTTCCAGAGACAATCACAGAAATTAAAAAAGAGAGAAAGAACCAGTTTTGCTGCATATGCAGAACATTTACATATGGATGAGGTAACAGCTACACAATCTCAAGAGTTCAAACATGCTGAAAAAAAGAGATATTTTGAAACACCACAATATGAATCAGTTTAAGACTGATCTTTTTCCTTAAGACTTTTTTCATCTTCCTTTTGGGAAAGTACACTACTTTGTAGGCCAACCGACAGTTTGTATCACACTGGTTCCCTCAACAAAAACCCAACAGAACTTTCCCATAGGCTTTTGGATTATCGCTAAAAACAAGCTCTGTGAGCAACAAAAGTTTATGATACTCACACGTTTTGTCCATCAAGATAATTATCACCGATGAACACAACTTTTATTAATTGTGAAGCCTAAATGCAGTAGTCAGAAGTGAAAAGCTAAAGGTAAGCTATTCATGGACTGCACCACGGTCTCATGACTTCAACGTCACCATCACTAAGCCTCCGACAACTCTTTCAGTTTTTATCTCAAAATATTTTCCCACAACGTTTGAGTTGGACTGGCATAATGAGGCTGTAAAAGCAAACTGAGTTTTCCTGTTCGCGTAATGACGTTTAATCTCCACACAGCCTCTGTAGTCCAATTTAAGCGCTTATTAGCAAACGCCTTTTCAAGACATCTAACAGCTTCAAAAAATCACGAGTGGGGTAATACAGGTGTATTTTATGTTGTAGCAATAAAACGTGAAAGTGTCTTGAGCTTCACCACAGACCTTATTTAAGCCATTTAAACAAAACCCTTTAAAAACAAAAACATTGACTTTTGGACGAGGAACCGGAAGTCCTAAAATGCTAACTCGTGTCCGCATTTTAGACTACAAAGTGATGTCATACCTGTTTGTTATAATGACCAGCTGACTGTACATTTAGCCTTACTTAATGCATTCAGAACAGACACTGAATAAATAATTACAAAACTTTTTTTTTCACTAAATGTACAATAAGAAAAATCAGTAAATGTACAGAACAATGAGTTTTATCTGACCAATTAAACAATGAAACTACAGCAAAACCTCCACTGACATGATCACTGGATATACAGTGGGATCCAGAAGACTGAGACCACTTTGAAGCTTAAATTAAAAAATATCTTAGATAATCTGGAACATGCAAACAGACAAGCGGTATGCATTATTAAAACACCTCCAAACAATCAGATTCAAGGACCAGAACTGTTGTATAAATCAATGTTTAGTTATTATAATGAATGTTGTTCTACTCACCGGTGACCGACACATTGAATCTCCTGAACGTGGTCTGTTTGCTGTTGATGATCTGTAGTTTAAAATGTCCAGAGTCTGTAGTTCTGATGTTTGTGACGGTCAGAGATCCAGTGGTCTCGTCCAGCTGCACTCTGTGTCTGAAACTCGGACTAATACTAGCCGGTCCTGGATCAGCTTTAACAACGACTGTTTTCAGGTCCAAACGTCCATAGTATCAGATCCCCTCTCTGTATTCCAGTATCAATCATCAGAGGGACAGCATCTCCCTCCTTCACTTGCACTGTCCTCACTTCATGTCAAACAACACGAAATACAAGAAAACATTAAATAGAGATAACAAGTTTGATTTAATCTTTGGCAGTTTCAACATCACATACATTTAAAGTTAGTTAAAGCTACACTGTGTAACTTTTTTAGTTTATTCTTAGCTAAAAACACTTAGTTCTTTCAAAAATATATGTGCTCATTAATGTATATTTACTTCTTTCAAGTAATAAAGTATTCTCGTAAGTGTATAATATGCCATTGAAAATACATACGGGTGAGGGGTTCGAATGCGCGTCGCCATGTTGCCCCTCCATCTTGAAAGTACATTAGAACCAAAGAGGACATACCCGTAAATTCAAGCTTCGCCTTTCGCGTTTTAACACTCGATGGCACTGTGTCGAATGTGAAGAGGGGGATTGCTTGAGACTGATACATCCTACAATGTAAACTTTGCCTTACGCTAGTGATTGACTGACAAATTAAATAACTGCAAATTATAATAGTTTTCTAAAGTAACCTCATCATTTGATCGAACTGGAAGCCATATTAATCTTGGACTAAATCAGCCACCGTAGGAGTTAAAACGAAATCGGAATTGAGAGGAACAGAAACTAATATTCACTGGATGGTCATTTACCTTTTCACCGCTAGATGGGGGAAAATATCACACAGTGTAGCTTTAAGTAAAAAATATAATGAACATTTATTATATTGCAAAAGATCCCCCTCTACAGTAATTTTTTTATGGGGTATATTTGTGCATAATGTTCTCAAGCTGTTATATTGACTGTTGCAACGCTGATTTGGCAATTACATGAGACAACATTAATTTCAGTTGAGCTGTTTTCATTCAACAGAACTTTTTTTATTTTGTGCTATATAGGAAAGAGGAAAAGATGATCAGTTCATACCCACGCTGCAGCTTGAACTACAGGGATATGTCACATCCCATTACAGAGCGCCAAACCACATTTATTATTTGAATTAAATGATATGATAAAAAGGACAATTTGAAAGGTGACAAAGCTTTTCTTGCAATTATTGGATGAGAGGCACGATACAAAAGATGTTAAGTGAGGTCTAGCTCAATAATCAACCGAAAACAGCACTCTAAATAACTGTGTAAACTGTTCACTTCGAGCATGGTCAACACATTGGAAGAGCTGATATACTTACCACTGACAGTAACAATAAATCTCTTGTATTTGGTTTTTTTGATGCTTTGGCTGCTGCAGCCGTGTCTGCTGCTGCTGCTGTTGCTGATCTTTAGGATATAGAGTCCAGAGTGAATGGTTCTGATGTTACTGATTGTGAGATCTCCATTATTCTCATCCAGCATCAGTTTGCTTCTGAATCTCCCATCAGCACCCGCCAATGTAGATGGCTTTCTGGTTCCTCCATTGATTTCAGCGATGAGATTGGTTTCTGCTTCATAGCACCACTCTATGGTATCATTACCCTGTATTTCAGTAAGACCAGTATGTAGAGTTTGAGAATCTCCCTCCATCACAGACAGGTTATTCTCTTGACCTGTCACAGCAATGTATAGAAGCAGAGAAGAGAAATGTGTTCATGAGTGTGCAGGTGGACATCTCAAACAGTGTTCATTCATTCATATTAACCACACCATAATCTGCTGACAATAATTATTCAGACATTCATTGAATAACACAAATCTCACAAATCCAATGCTCACTTGAGAGCATAAACATCCCCACGAGTGATTTTAGAGTAATGGAAAAACAAGCGACTCAAAATAAGGACAAAAAATGTACACCAGATCTCTTTAATCCTGCTGTTGGACCCGCTGTCCTGGAGAGGTCAGCTCTAACCCTAATCAACCAGCTAATCGAGGTGTTCAGGTTCACTTAAAAATTGGATGCTTCTCAAACAGAAAGCTGCATCCTAGTTTGGCTTTGTCCTCTCTAATTCAGCCCTTGGCAGGCTTGTAGGTCATCCTCAGGATTAAACATTACAATGAGACGGTCTAGTAAGTGTGCATGTTCCTGCCCTCAAAATGAGCTGAATGAAGGACGCGAAACAAAGTCCTGTCCAAATACCCACACTTGCGGTTTTTGGATCTAACCCTTTATCTACTTACAAAACGTATTTCTAGTGTTTGGCCAAAAGTGTTGAAGTTTTAAGATTCTTGTTTACTCAAAGGGACACACTTAGGCTCATTCCCAATTCTATTTTATACCCTTTGCCTACCCCTTCCCAATGCCTACCTGTTCCCCTTGCCCCTTGAATTGGGGCACGTGATTTCCTGAACGTGAGGATACTCTAAGCCTCAAAGACCGCTCTGAAGTGGTATTATGGGATAGTGTGGATTTAGTGTGCATCAAGTGCACTGCGCTCTGGCATTTTTCAGACCTTGTGCACTCTCAAGTAGCCAAGACTGCAAGTGTGGGTATGGGAGTGGCCCAAAGGCTGCCTAATAAAAATCCTTCAAAATGAGACAGCCTTTCACGACTCTTGATGACATGGCAGCCGAGATATGCAGCCTTACTAGGAAGCACCCATCACCTTTGAACATGAGCACAAAACTCCAACCCACACACCGGTTGTTTTCAAAAAAGCATGACGTGTGCATTTAATTGGGTTTGAACCTAAACTCTGCAAACCTATGACCCCCTAAAGTTGGAAATCCTGTTTAAAGTAATACTTACCCATTTGCTTTTTTAATTTAGAGTTCCTTCTGATATAGTAAATCAGAGCAAAAGCTGCAGCCACGAGCAGAAGAACAGGAACTATAACACCAAAACCTACTCCTGCTTTCGCACCTGTAGATAGCTGTGGATCTGGGATGGCTATTAAGAGAGACAGCAAAGATATCAGTTAATGTGATGATCTGAAATTACTTTGAATATATGCTAATCAGGGATTGAAATGTACACCCGCCAACCCAGCTGTGGCGAGTAGCGCTGTCGAATCACTAGCCAATTTGGTGGGTTACTTATTATGTTCACTCGCTCTGATGGGGAAGTTTGTGTAAGCCAAATCTGCACAGATTTAGTGCAAATACTCAACTCGTGAGTCATCATGATATATTATATAAAGCGTATTGCGCAGAATCTCCACATATCTGGCTTGCTTCAACATACGCAAAAAATAACAGTGCATTCATCATTTCCATTGAAGCAATAGCGAAGTTTAAAAAAACCTTCATAATGTGGCGATACTTGCCTGGGTAACTAACACCAATGATAGACCCGCCAAGGAACGAAGGAAACCAAGAAAAGAAGATTAGAACTGGGAGCGAGTGACAGACCACAGGTTTGTTTTGATCCGTGTGACGTTTAATGTTCTTTGTGCTTGATCTAGCCTGACAAGCCAGACCCATATCAAGATGTTTGTTCTGGAAACTCACAGTTGGCAGGACTCAATCCGAGGGGCGGGATAAACGGTTATCTTTCAAATTCCCTCTGCACGCAATAGAATAGCACTACAACCAACCAGAGCAACGTGAAACGGAGCTAGTTGATAGATTAAACTTTCGCCGTATCCGAACAAATCTCCCCTTCTTAAGTTAAGAATGATTTCAGTGCCATTCTTTGTTCTTTTCTCAAAGAAAAGCTTAACTTCAGACCGCTGTTCACCAGCTCAATTGTTTACAAGTAGCACACGGAACTTCCGCGACTCTGCCGTCATTATGTTAAGCACCACCGACTCTATACACGATGTGATTGGCCTGACCAGAGTTTGGTTTTTACAGCTCAGAAGGGTATTGAGAGTTGCTAGACGATACTCGCGGCAGATTAGATTTACTGCCGCTAGGGTGCGTCTAGATTTCTAGGCTAGTATTGATCTATCATTTTTGGTGAAAAGGATGAGGATGAAAGAGGAAGGGAGGAGATGGCTGGATGAAAGGATGGTGTTTGAATAAGAAATATGAAATCCAGATTTCAAAATGATGACATCAAGTTTGAGCGCAGAATCTTGGGACATGTGGTCTTCACCTCACAGCCGGTAGAAAAGAATCGGGACAGGACTCAGGCAGAAATCATGTTCATGGATGCGATTATTATTGTTACTGTAATATGAAGCAGAGCAGGGGCGAGTGCTGTGGAGCTGAGTAAGGCTGCCGGAGCCATTGTTAAGCAAAACACATGCCTCGCGAGCAACGGGACTTTTATTATGACGGGACACAGTCGCCAGCGCAATCTCCGCTTTTCCGGTCATGAGTATGAGGTAATGCAGCTCTGTTTATTATATTAGATACATTTAAGTGTGTTTAAAATGATGTTATGACGTTACTGCTTCCGCGGCTGCTGTGACACTCCAGTGAGAGTAAAGCTTTTCTGGAAACGAGGGTAACGCAGTCACGCAGATATGACGCAATTCACAGGCGACTACCTCACATGCTATGCTCACACGTTCCAGTTCATTGGTAAAAATAGCAATTTTCTCACAATTTACAAATAGTTGGAAACATTTGGGATATTCTAAGAACCCAACTGAACAAAATATATAACACTGGCCTGGTGGTGTTTGGATATTTATATTTGGCTACCAAACTTTGCCATCACATGACACTTTCATTTTAATTTAAAATTTGTTTACTTTAATTTACATGCTATTTGTCGATAATAATGCATTAAAAAAGTTAAAAAAAAATAAATAATCATATATAAAAATTGGGCTAGTAGAAGTTCTGAATGGCTGGTAACTTAAAAATTTAGTAGCCAAATTTGCAAGTGAGTGAAAAAGTTAATTTCAAACCCTGATGCTAATATTACCACATGTCATTGAAAGACTTGCAAATTCAGTAGTTCATAGTTACTCACCACTGACAGAAAGAAGGAATTGCTGTGAGCTCTCAGTGCCTCTGATCTGTAGTTCATAAAGTCCAGAGTCTGTGGTTCTGGTGTTTGTGATGGTCAGAGATCCAGTTTGATCCAGCTTCAGTCTGTCTCTGAATCTCTCATCATCATCGTTTAATGAGGTCTCGTTAGTGTCAACATCGATTTTAGCCAAGAGGAGGCCTTTATCTCCAAACCTCCACAGCATCAGAGCATCTTTGTGCATTTCAGCATCAGCGTGTAGAGTGACCGGCTCTCCCTCAGTCACTGACAATGACTTCACTCCATCCGTCTCAACAACACACCTGCAAAACATTATGAGTTAGTCCCATTACGAAATCCTGCTTGTGTGGTGCAAAATCTGGAAACTCTCACTTAAAGAACATGGCAAAATTTTGGAAAATGCTCATTTTCCAACTCCCCTAGAGTTAAACATTCGAGTTTTAACGTTTCCGAACCCATTCAGCCGATCTCCAGGTCTGGCAGTAGCACTTTTAGCATACAGCATAGTAGATAATTGAATCTGATTAGACCGCGGCGCTAGCATCTCGCTCAGAAAAAAAGACTAAAGAGTTTTGATATATTTTTCCTGTTTAAAACTTGACTATACTAGGAACTATACTTTTACTCCTGCGTAATAATCAAGGAACTTTAATTGCTGCCGTACCATAGGTGAAGCAGGCGCAATGATAATACGCAGCGTAATGAGAGCTATGAGAGTAAAAAAACATGCACATACAAATACATATTAAACCCTGCGGCTCATGACAACACAGTAATGTCTTAAGACACAAACGATCGCTTTGTGCGATATCATTTTTTACCTCTAATTAGGGCTGGGCAATTTGGCAGTAAGTGTTTCATACCGGTCGATATTGATAATTATTGAGATATTTTATGACCTATTTAAAATAAGGACCAGGAGAAAAATATATTACATTTAAACTTGACCTTCCTCTGAATATAATCCCCTGTTATAAATGTCAACACAGCCATATAAAACACTTGCGCTGCGGAGCTACACGAAAAGGCGATAGGCTTAAGGTGGTTAAACAAGTTTGTGGTATTACCAGTCTTGGAGGGGATGACGGTCTTGCATAATTTGCACACAACATTGGTCTGACTACAGTCAGACTTATAAGATCCCAAAAACTGCAGTACTGGCGAGCTGACTCAATTTCCTCGCACACTGCGGCTCTCATTTTCCACGTATCACTCCACGCCGGTTCTGTTACTGAACCAAACATGACACTGTTACATGATTGGCTGTTAGCGTGTTCCTCCCTTCATTACTAGGTTACTAGAGAGTAAGTGCCTTTGTTCGTGTAACCAAACTTGCTTTGCAACCTCTGGTTTCTTCCGACAAAGAAAATGATCGAACACATTTTTTATTGATATTGGTTACGTGTCTATCGCGATACATATCGTTATCGTTTTATCGCCCAGCCCTACCTCTATACACCCCTATGTCCATCAGCCATCAGTGCGAGGACTTCCAGAGAGTTAGGTCAATGTAAAATGTACGATATGGTGTAGTTTACGCAAGCCGAATGGATCTCTTGTGCGTATCTCACGCTAAATCGTGTACACTGACCTCACTAAGTGATCGCACGCTGAAGGCTGTTCGACATAGTGGTGTATTAGAGGTAAAAAAAAATTATAAATACCTTTCGGTTTCTCGCACAAAACGATCGCTTCATGTCTTAAGACATCAACGTGTCGTCACAAGCCGTGGGGTTTAATTTGGATTTATATGTGCATGTTTTTTTTACTCTCATAGTTCTTCTGGCTAAGAGTAAATGTTGTTAATTTATAGGTAAAAGTGTTATTTAATGTATTTTGAGCAAGATGAAAAAGGGGGAGACTTGATTTGGTTTAATAGTGTTTAATATTCAATAATTTTTGAATTATTAGACTAATTTAAATTTCAGTGGGTTACCATTGTGGAGAAAAGTAGATAATTTGCTTAGGCTGTGGATTGATACATAATTGGGAGTCATAATTGCTTTACTGAAAAAGCTTTTAATGCTTAGCATTTAAGATGCTAATGTATGCTTTTACTAGCGGAAAGATTGCCAAATAGATAGTGCTGTAAAATAATTCAGTTGTGTAGCATTAAAGTATATGAAATTGAAGTGAATGAATGTATGAAATGTAATGTCTGAATCATGTCAGGGAGCCATTTAAAAGTTACTTTGAGACTACTTAATTGGGTCACTTAAAATGTGTTCATTCTATGATGCTGAAGTTACATGAACCAATTATGTTTGTTTAACTTAATTGATTCATGTGGGACCGATGTACACAATTAAATCATGTAAATCCAACACACTTTTTTTCAGTGAATTGGGTGCCCTGGGGGTACATCAAATTTTCATTTTGGGGTTCCATCCCTTTGAAAGAGAGAGGACCACAAACTGAATGGAACCAGGAATCGCACAATCAGTGTTTCAACCGCAGAAAGACATCAAAACTGCTTGTAAACAATGTCATGTAATGTCACATTTACCTCAGAAAAAACATTTCCAGTGTCCATAAACTCGTTAGTCAGCTAGAAAAATTAACTCCAGAGAGGAACATTTAGATAAATATATGCACAATATATTACATATTCATTATAATTTTTAATGTTCTTCATTATTTAATGCATGTTTGAAAAAATCTAGCAATTTTTAATCTAGCAAGCCACCATTTAAATGTTTATATTTCATTTAACTTTATTATTATAAAAGAATATTTTTTATGTGTAATTTAAGTGTTTTGTATGCAAATCAGTTCATTTTTACCTTCAATATTATAGTTATATAGCTACAAGTGACTCCCATAGTAAACAGCATTAGTCATGAGATTTGTTTCTTTTGAGAACATTTGCCATGTATTGTACCTGTTATATATCCAAAATAATCAATGGTGAATCAAATCGAATCGGAATAAAAATCGAATCGAATTGCACGCTTGTGAATCGAAATCTGTGAAATTTGTGTCAATACCCAGCCCTAATATACATATATGCATTATCCTGCCTACTATTGTTATATTGATAGACTTGAGATACTCACCGCTGACAGTAACATTAAATATCACTGTTGTAGTCTTTTGTCTAGAGATGGTGAGTTTATATTGTCCTGAGTGTTTGATTCTGGTGTTTCTGATGGTGAGAGATCCAGTCTTCTGGTCCACCTGTAATCTGCCCTGAATCTCTCATCATCAGTGAAAACAACGGCGTTAAGTCATCCTTTCGCCTTATTTGAGATATGAGAGTGTGTTTAGGTCCAAACAGCCACAGTATGGTATCATCGTTCAGTACTTCAGTAAGATTAGTGTGCAGAGTAACAGAATCTCCCTCCGTCACGGACACTGACTCAGATTCATCCGTCCCTGAATCAGACACACCTGGAGAACAAACAGAACCAGTTTAAAAATGTGAACAGATTCAACTGAAATCATTGTGTGTGCTGCTGAACAGACAAAACAGATTACAGGGGTGCATGATGTGTATCCTTAAAGCATCTTTAACCAACTACAATCACAAATTCCACACTATATGAACTCTATTGGTAACGACAGAACATGCGACCATAGTTGCTTTTGGGAAACACACCCCAGAATGTGGATGGGGGAATTTAAGAGCTTACACAACAATACCCTTATGCAAAGAAAATATATTGTCTTACATACGAATGATCAATATATTAATATTATAAAACCCACAGCATAATTTATTGTGTAAATAAATTACAATATATTGAATAATACATAAGGAATTGACACTTTTCATATAATTAAAAATGTGACAATATATTTAGGCATATATAATAATATTTGTAATACTAATTTTATATTCAGTAATGCACTTTATAACATAGATGTACGTGTAATATAAGATGTGGTACTGCATTTGTATAAATATATTAAACATATTTACTCATACTGATATACACACATATAGAAATATATAATATTTCTTATTTTATAAAAGTATTTATTACATATGTTTCATATATGTTTTTAAATAGCTAGTTAACAATAACACAAGCAGTATAGTATACATACAGAAGTATTTAGCAAAGAGACTATAATTGTGCTGAAGCACAATTCCTTGAAAACGATCCCATGATTTACCCATGGTTTTTGAAGTCCATAAAAGTGCATCTATCCATCATATAACTGCTCCACATGGCTCGGAGGGGTTAATAAAGGCCTTGTGAATAGAGGCCTTTATTAACCCCCTGGAGCCGTGTGGAGCAGTTATATGATGGATAGATGCACTTTTATGGACTTCAAAAACAAGACAACAATTCACTGCCATTATAAAGCTTGGAAAAGCAGGACATTTTTAATATAACTCTGATTGTGTTCGTCTGAAAGAAGAATGTCATATACACCTAGGATGACTTGAGGGTGAGTATATCATGAGGTACTTTTTATTTTTGGGTGAACTAACCCTTTATCTCTCCTTTAACAGTCAGAAGCAAAGCATGCTGGGAACTAGAAATCTGCTGTAACTCATTCCGTGAATTTATATGGAATTTATATTTATACATTTATATGGGAACATGTGCAGTATATGTACAAAATTAAGGATAAAACTTTATGAATATTACATGTAATGCTATTTTTGTCTTCATTTCGAAATACTTTTATATGTATCAATATTTAGCCATACATGGTCAATGCATTAATTGCAGTATATTGAAAAATATAAGCAGTAGTTTAAGGAAATGTATTAGGCTAAGATCTTGCATTACGTCTTGCAGATTATACCCATTTATTTTGCATTTTATTCATTAAGAATAAAAACAAGAAAGTGTAATAAGCAACTCTGCATAAGCGATTAAAACTTTTCATTCATCATGTATCCTTAGTTTATAAAATAAAGATACATTCTCTGAATGTTGCTTTTCAAATGCATCTTGTCTCAGGACAAAAATACTCAACAATAATATGGTTATATCAGCCTATGCTATATCCATAGAAAAATGTATTGCTAGCACTGCAGAAGTACGATTTTGTGAGTTTACCAAACGCTATCGATGAAGTTGCTCTGTTTACTAATCATTTAACGTAGAAATGTCTAAGCTTCGTCTAAATGGAAACCGAAAGGAAGACGTTCAAAACTTACCGTAGATTAATAGTAAAAATAGAAAGAGTGATAGCATGTTACGGATGTTTTTGTAGAGCTGTGGAGAATCTGGATTCAATAAAGATGAAAAATTAGGTTATTTTAGAATCTCGCTGTGTTCGTCGTCCTGTCCTGGAATCACACCCCAAAAAACAAAACAAAAAACCGACCAGACTTGGCTCGGTTCATTTGAACACCCTGCTTCATCATCAGACACAGCGAATTATGGAGTTTGGTTATGTTGACATAACTGTAAATAAGTAAAGCTTAATGTATATTATCATAGTTTTCACTTATATGTTGCAACAATCACGTAAAACTTCCTAACTAATTTACGTTTCCATTTGGACTTATGCTGTCTTCACGTGCTATCGGAATTATCGTAAATATCTGTTTCCTAGTTGAAAAAATGC
Source organism: Gobiocypris rarus (assembly GCA_023029165.1). Taxonomy (NCBI): domain Eukaryota; kingdom Metazoa; phylum Chordata; class Actinopteri; order Cypriniformes; family Gobionidae; genus Gobiocypris; species Gobiocypris rarus. Next base: position 5,902,922 of record CM040929.1, read on the forward strand.
AATGTCCTCTGAAGAAAAATTTTGAATGCGATGAGCTCGTAATCACGACTTCAGAAGTAGGAAGTATTAAATGTCCGATAGCACGTGAAGGTGGCATTATTCAATTTATGCTACAATATTACACCTCCAAGACTTTAAAGCGGAAATTTACACTGTCAACAACTTGCCAGGACATCCGCCTGTCAACCCGCAGTGGGAACGCCTATTGGCCCTGTAGAAATGTGGTGATGTTTAGAGGGGTTTGCTGCGTGATTAGAGTGGTTGACAAAACAAAGGAATGGTTAACGCTTTTATTTTACTCTTTGTGAGCTTGTGGCGTCTGGTTGGTAAGTTTTTCATAATAGTTGTTCTCATAAAAAAATTATTATCTCTTTAATAACTTTATAAACGTATACCCTGCTGCAGGTATGAGGAACACGTCTCAATTTGCGTAGGAGGGGATCTATTTATTTTACACAACTACAGTTGTGTATTCTACATTTTTGTTAAGACTTTCAGAAATTAATAAAATGATATTACATCAAATTAGTCACAGGAGATTTATAAGTAGGCTACACAAAGAAATAAGTTGTGGTTACTTCAACTTTTGCAAGGCAATGGGTTTCCTCAATTTTAAGGTGCTGTATGTACGTTTTTGACTGTACTAAAGCATAAATACCATGTTGTTGTTTTTTATTATTATTTTTTTTTATTAACATTAATGACAATGACAGGTATTTTAGGCTGTTGCCCCTTTAGGACAGAAAGCTAGGATATAACATACAATACACACCAATACGCATACACTGACACATATCCAGGGTTGGTTTTCACCCAGCTGTTTACGTTCTCCTCAGCTTTACGTAAGTGACTCCATATAATGGCCATTTTGACAACTGTGTGTGTATTGATGATGCTTCTAGTAGTGTCATTCAGCGCGACACCACTTTTTACAATATACTGCACATAATAACTTTTGACTTGATCTCCTCCACACTCTCTAACATTCTGCCTTCAACTGCAAGTTAATCGATAACGAATTGTGATTGGATGGTATTTTTGTTGTACAATCAGCTTGGCTACGTTTGATAGGCTATTCTCGTGTAACAGAAGACTACTACTTACTCTATGATCACCCAGGCATAAATACATTGAAATACGGGACACAATTTGTTTTCATATATCTAAAAATCTCTATGAATGGAAGCACATTAAAACGCTGATAAGTCAACTCATCAACTTACAGTGTAAGTTCAATTGCGCTCGTTCCTGTTGAGGAGGGAGGGGGCGGGGCAAACTATATTTTGAATTTGGACTGCAGTACCCATTTCAACCACTAGCTGTCATTCTTAGAGCCCCTTTAAGTAAGTAGCGAGAACTCAGAAAAACTTTAGTTTTAAGTTATGTAGATTGACATTTTTAAGTAATTGCAATTTTATAAAATTAAGTTAGGCCAACTTAAAAAAATTTGTTTCAATAACTTTTACTTGTCAGAATAATTTAATATTTTTCAATTACGCATAAAGTGTCCTTACTTTTAAGGCAATGGGTTTCTTCACTTTTTAAGTCAAGTCAACTGATCATTTTTACAGTGTGTTTTAATGTATTAGTTGTGGGACCTGCTGAGAAATTTATTAGAAGGAAAACATGAAAGTGAGTGCTGGAGAAAAAAAATACCTGGCACTGAATTCCTATAGTTTACTCATTCTCTAATAAGATTTCTAATAAACATTCACATAAACATTATTTCAGAGGAAAATATCTGTATAATACAAATAACTTCAAGTGATAACTATAACTGATCGTCTGTTACAAAATATGTTCCCTTTTTTTTCCAGATGTGACAGATGCAGTGAAGTCAGTGTCAGTGATGGAGGGAGATTCTGCCACTCTACACTCTGATGTTACTGAAGTGCAGAAATATTTGTTGATACAGTGGATGTTCGGAAACACTCGAATAGCTGAAGTCAGCAGACTCACGCAAACCAACTCGATATGATGGTCCTGATAAGAGATTCGGAGACAGATTGAAGCTGGATCAAACCGGATCTCTGACCATCACAAACACCAGAACCACAGACTCTGGACTTTATGAAGTAACAGTTATCAGCAAAGAGACCAGCTACATGAGTTTCAATCTCACAGTCTATGGTGAGTGAAGAATAATATTAGATGGTTATTTTCTGCAGAATGTTTTTTACTGTGTAGATTGTGTACTTTTCACTATTGCTCCATTTTATAACTACTTGGCTTTAGCTCCATTTCAAATATGAATCCACTATAAATAAAGATTAGAAGTGTGTGTGATGAGACTGACGTCACAGTAACATCTGTCATTATCAGAGTCTGCAATGAACAATTCAACCGTCATCCAGACTGAGAATGTCAACATTACTGAACACCATCATGTCACTTCTAATAAATGTGAGAACTCTTTTAAATGTGTTATGTCAGTGCTAGTTATCATAGATGTTGTTGTATGTCACTGCTGAAGGGTACTAAACCATTAACCACATAAGCCACACATTTTTATTAACAATGCATTTGGCAGATGCTTTTATCCAAAGCTACTTACATGGCATTCAAGATTTAAGTTTGATCGGCTCATGCATTCATAGAGAAAGACTGAACTGTTTATGCACAGAAGTGCATTTGCTTTTTATGTGTGATTTAACTGGAACCGAGAACAGACCACAGATGAGCAACAGAGACGTGAAGCAGGGGTACGAGTGTGCGCAAGAGTGGAGGTGTTGTTTTAGAAAACACAAGTGCTCCAGGCAAACAAAAATATCTTGAAGAAGGGTTAAAAAAAATCACTAAGGCTTCTAAGAGAGCTGAGGTTAAAGAATACTTTTAGAAGACTTTAGAGATTGTTCATTATTTTAAACAATACTAGTAAAAATAAGTTTTTCTTTTTCTCAGATCACATTCACTGTTGTGGTTTTACTGAAACTGTGATCCGATTGGTCGTCTCTGCTCTGGTGTGCCTGGCTACTGTTGCCATGCTGGTTTATGACATCAGATCTACAAGAAGTGAGCTAAACAGAACAGAAGAGACCGGATATCACCGTCACACCCGTGGAGGAAGATCAGACCAGTGTGAACGGAGCAGAAGGTTTAGTTACAGATATGTTTGCTAAAGCTTGTGTAATCACGAAAATAAAAATATATTATTATTATTGCATAAGCTATTGTGTCTGTTGAAACCCTTGAAATGACTGTGAATGTTTTGGTGACTTTTAATAAAGATTTAGTTTTGTCCACTTTTATTACACCCTTAAACAATATAGTTCAAATAGAGGCTGTATGTGATTCACAGAATTCAGATGATACACCAGCAGCTCCAGAGATATTTACATCTGTACAGCTGTGGTCTGATCTGATGGGTGGACAAGCTGTGAAAGAGTCCAGCTAGTAGAGGAATTAAGGCGATTGGGAAATTAAATTTAAGATTTGAAATGTCCATGGACAGTTGGCTGAACATCTGATGCATTAAATTAAATGGTACTCACTGCAGAGTCAATTGACGTCCAGCTCCACCTCTCTGGACATGTAATGGGGTGGAGAGATTTGTGTGTGGTTGGATATTCTAGCTCCTCCCATTAGGCCCAAATTACATTCACTCCTCCTTGCTGGATGTCTAGTGAGGAGGAGCAAGACAAAAGCTCCACCCATCTGCTCTGCAGTGAGCAGCCTCTCAAATGTTGCATTCTTTAATGGTCCAACTTATCATGATGCCAAATCCTCTCATGGAGGAAGGAAGCTGCTGTGTTTACAACTGTGACAATGAGCGCTTATCAGGATGAACTAAACGCTGGATTTTCAAAAGTACACTTACACAACGGTCTTGAGTGAATAATTTATTAGATACACAATGGTCATGGACTTTACATTACTTTAAATTGACTTTACATTTTCACGGCAACATCAAAACTAAAACATAGAATAAGAGCATTACTACCTCTATCAAATTAAAATAATAAATAAAGTTAGCTTCAGAAGTCTGATGTCAGTATAACTTGAGATGGTCCTACATTTTGAGATCTGTTACTGAAAGGTTCTTTGGGCAAACAAAAATTGTTCTTCTATGGCATCGCTGGGAAAACCCACTTATGAAACCTTTATTTTTAAGAGTGAACACATACCAGTGTCAGTTAATCGCTCTCATTATAATGTACAAGATAAAACACTTCTGAAAATCAGTGTTTTGAGTGTCAAATTGTTCAGTGTTTGGCTGTTTCTGCACCACCGTGACTGTGTGGAATTGCAGATGAAGTGAACAATGTATCGAGGTTTGATAGGCGTGTTCACAGCTTTCCCAGGACTGAGCTTTGGTAACTGTAGCACCCCAGATCATTTGAGTGTCACACTTCATTCTGCTCCACAGATAATGCAATGCATTTCCAGCATGTGTTCAGAGAATGGTTATCAGTAGTTCTTCAGCAGTGATCAGTGTATGCAGGAGTAACTCGGCTGCTGTTACTCCTGTGCTCGTCACACAAGAATTCATTCCAACTTTCCAACACGCATGATCATTTCTCATTTCTTTCATAACAGCAGGAATATGTTGTTAAGCTTGCTTGTCGATGATGTCTTCCCCTGCATATTGGCTCTTGTGGCTCCTTAGAATGTTTTAAATCTATGCTGAAAACACACCTCTACGCGGTGGCATACAATTGCCGCTAGGTTTTGGGACAATGTTCAATGTTATATTTGGAGTTGCTGTAAAGTTATGTGCTTGAGTAAATTTTAGCTTTGTAAAGCACTTTGGCCAACTTGTGTTTTTAAATGTGCTCAACAAATAAATGTTGACTGATTAATTGATGTCACAGTGATTGACACTGGTGGGCGTGTCTTATCTCATTAAACTGAACTCGTCGCCTGCTCCTTATTCCCTCCATCAAGATCATTTCCATTTAACAACGGCATCGCAACAGTCGCTTCTTCATCCACTTGGTTTGCTGAGGAATCTGACAGAAAATATTAGATTAGGCTAGATTATCATAATGCTCTACTGGGTGGTTGCCCTGCTCGCTTAATAAATAATATTCCTTTCTAATTCTAGCTTATACTACTCTAAGTAATGTCCAAAACGTAGTATTTCAGGCATTTTGTGAATTTTTGTGCCCTTCATGGCTAATCACTTCCTTTAATCCTCAATTGTAAGTCGCTTTAGATAAAAGCGTCTGCTAAATGAATAAATGTAAATAGATCTAATAATAGCCTACCCTTTTATTGGCATTAGAGTAAAAAAATACAATACTAAAACATGCTTATGTCAGCGACATGCTAATTCATGCTAGCAATGTGTTAAAACATGCTAGCAACATGCTAATTCATGTTAGCAACCTGTTAAAACATTCTAGCAAAATGTGCTAATTGATGCTAGCAATGTCTTTCTCTTTCACCTTCACAAAAATGTAAAGCTCATAAAACGTTCATACGGCTTTTTCAAGCCAACATCACATTTTGTCCCAAACAAACTTCACACAGTAGTTACACTTGTTAATTTTCAGTAAATAAAAGAAACACTATAAATCACAGTGTAAACAACAAGTTTTGTTGTTTTTAAAAAATCCACTGACTTGATCACTGGATAAACAGTGGGATCCAAAAGTCAAAAAGGCAATTTTGAAATGTAATAAAAAATATTTTCATTCGCACTGCTCATATAATCTGAAACATGCAAACATAGACAAGCGGAACACAACGTTGGAACATCATTGAGGACTGTTGTATAATAAATATATAGTTATAATAAATGTTGCTCCACTCACCAGTGACAGTCACATTGAATCTCCTGAATATGGCCTGTTCGCTGTTGATGATCTGTAGATTATAATGTCCAGCGTCATTGCTTGTGATGTTTTTGATGGTCAGACATCCAGTCATCTTGTTCAGCTCCAGTCTGTCTCTGAATCTCTCATCAAAAGTCGTTTCTGAATCATCAACAACAAGCCGGTTTTCAGTTCCAAACGTCCACAGTACTTGATCACCAGCCTGTATTTCAGCACCAGTCTGGAGAAGGACAGGACGTCCCGTCTCCGCTGAGAAATACAGAAAACAAACATTTAAATGAATTTAGTTTCAACATCTTGACATTTATGAGCAGAACCATCTATTTTTCTTTGGTTTCTTATGAGCTATGCAAAATGTTCTATACTTTTTACTGTTCGATGAGCAAATACATTGTTTGTATACACAATTTTTTTATTTAAATTAAAGTTGTAACATTATGAGAATAAAGTCATACAGACATATAACAAAGCAGAAGCAGAATTCACAAATCATAAAGCAGAATGTGCTGTAGTATTTCATGTTTAAGCCATGGAAAGATTGATTTATATATTTATTAAAATAAATAATTTCAAACTACAAACTATATTTTATAGGTCTGGGCATTTGGGAGTGATGTGATTCAGTTCACTTGAATTATTTCACTTTTCCACAATATTTCATGTAACTACGTGTCAATCTCTAAATAATGATGTCTCTCTTGGTCCAGACTTATTTTTAGGTTTAATAATCAAAGCTATACTTCAACTATATTTTCTTTTTTTGTTGACTCATGATTAGGTAAACGTAGCTTTGTAGGTGACAACCACGGCCATTGAACACTGGGGTTTTTGAAAACGATAATGTTATCGTCCCAGTTTAAACTACAAAACCGTTCATTAGTGAAAACCACGACATCATGCACATGCATATACATAGCCTATAGGCGCATAGAGTTTCATTACAAAGCGACATCGCCAACTACTGGCCTTGAAAACACTAGTAATATAACCTTAAAGGGATATTTCACCCAAAAATTTAAAAAGTTATGTCAGTAATTCCTCCCCCTCATGTCGTTTCAAACCCGTAAGGCCTTCATTCATCTTCGGAACACAAATGAAGATATTTTTGATAAAATCTGAGAGCTCTCTGACCTCTTCATAGACTGCAACGTTATTTCAACTTTCAAAAAAATACTCCATGTGATTCCAGTGGTTCAATCTTCTTTTTTTTAACAAACAAAATAGCGACTTTATTCAACAATCTCTTCTCTCCCGTGCTAGTCTATGCGATTCACGTATGCACCACAACGCATGCATGTTATCATGGGATTGTGCTGCTCAGCCAATAGTGAGCTGACTTTTTCTACTTTTCTGCTAGTAAAAAGTTGAAGTAATGTTGCAGTCTATATGGAAGGGTTAGATGAACGGTCTTATGGGTTTGAAAAACATTAGGGGGAGTAATTCATGAAAGAATTTACATTTTTGGTAAGAAATGAAGATCTATGAAAATTAATTTGGAAATCAGCACTTGGCTATTTATGATTTCTTATCATGTCTTTTCTCGTTATGTGACTTATTTCTCCACAAATCATCCCTAATTTTTTCACACAATATTACAACTTTAATCTCCTAATTGTATATGCTTTCTCCACATAACATTATGAATTCATAATGTGGCCCTACTTGCAAGTATTCTAAAAAATAAGTAAAGTTTGAGCACTTTGAAAATGCATTCGTTTTAGATCATCTAAACCGTTTACTTCGTGCATGACCACTAACATATTTATGCTGTTGATCTAGAGTTTATAGAGTCCAGAGTGAATGGTTCTGATGTTACTGATTGCGAGATCTCCATTATTCTCATCCAGCCTCAGTTTCTGAATCTCCATCCCCACCCGCAAATGTAGATAGCCTTCTGGTTCCTTCATTGATTTTAGCAATGAAATTGTCTTCAGTTTCATAGCACCACTCTATCGTATTACCTTGTATTTCAAAACGCCCGGTTTCTAGAGTGACAGAATTTCCCTCCATCACTGTCTCTTCATTCTCTTGACCTGTCACAGCTATACATAGAAACAGAGAAGAGAAATTTGTTCATGAGTGTGCAGGTGGACATCTCAAATACTGTACATACAGTCATACCCACCACACCATAAAATGCATGACTCGTGCTAAACTCCAAGTCTTCTGATTGAGGAACAGACTGAAAAAATGCAGGTAATGCCACACATCTCAAATCTCATTGTCTTTTCTGCACACTCACAGTTGTTTATTGTGCTTTGCTATGACATTGTGGCGAGGGGGTGTGGTTCAGCGAGGTCTGCAATGGGAGAGGAGCCGGGGATGAGCAGCGTGTGTAAGTAGGTCAAGTGCAAATGACACACATGTCTCTTGTTTCAGTAATTGCAATGGTGAGACCAGGGCTCGTATTTATAAAGCTTCTCAAAGTGCCATTTTAGTCTTAAGTGTTGAGAATTCATGAAATGTACTTTCAAACTTAAGTATAAAAGCAAGTTATCATATGTCTTAAAGCTAAGAATCACTCTTACTCTCCCAGTTATTTAAGACAGCTTGAGAGGTCTCTCAAGTGGTTAGGAGTTGCCAGTTGGGGCTTGTGATGGCACTGAGGAGACAGAGGCCCTGTCCCAAATGGCACCCTAAACCCTCACGGTCTTCCTCTAAGTCCGCACTTTCATGACGTAATGCCGCTTTGACTGCCGGGTAGAAGTCCTCTGCGTAGCTCGCAAAGTTGCGGACTCAGCTGAAGTGTGCATCGAGGGCGCATAGCAGCCGCAAAGAGGCCGCTTACGAGCACCCTTCTTTAAGCTTAAATGACTAATGGGACACCCTGGGTGCTTCTCAATTCTTATTTGTGCATCCTCGATTCCTTTCCTAGCTTCCTTTCCTCATGTCTCAGCTTCACCCCTTCAGGATGCGAGGGAAGGACGCAAGGAAAAGACGTGAGGACGGAGGATTGACTCTATACCATTGGATTAGCTTCCACGTCGGGATTCTTGAACATTAGAGATAACTCTTTATATTGTAATAGTTTCAACCTCCACAAAATACGACATTTGTCCATGTTTTATTTAATATTACCAGTTATTATTAACAATTATTCCCAGTTATAACTGCCTTTTATTTGTTGTATAGTATTACAGTTTGTTTCTTTCATGTTCTTGTGCTTTGATATAATTCTGCAACTGTCAGTTGTTGTTATTTGACATACATTTGTGTCTTGTTCGTGTAAACATTATAATAATAATGAATAAACTGTGGCAAGATGACATGAAGGGGGAGGAGAATTAATGTGCGTCACGTTTAGTCGATAACACTTCCGCAAAGGGTACACCTGTGTATCCACACTCATGACTCCTCAGGAAGCCTCCTCACTGCTCGATCCTCGCCTCCTCGCGGAGCAATTCGAGAATTGAGATGTCCTACAAGATGGCTGAGCTCCATCGGTTTTCCAGGTCGTAGGATGGAGGACGGAGGAGCGAGAAAACGAGGAGGGATATTGAGAAGCACCCCCTACAGTCCTATGGACTTAATGGACACTCGCACGCAGCGGCCATTTTAAGTCCACAAGACCGAAAGTGCACATGAAGTGTGCCATTTGGGACAGGGCCAGAGAAGTGTGCAAATATTTCAGGAGCGAGAATGTTTTTGAAATGTTTGATGACAAGCATGATTTATGTGAGGACGATTAATGCGTGTTTATTTCGAAGACATGAGTTCCAGTCACGCCAACCCTGTCTTCTTCCTTCCATCCTCTTAATGCCATCACTGACATATTTGGCACAGACATGCCATTTAGTGTCCTAAATATAAATCCTACTGCAGTACATCGACAATTTTGGCAGAACATTAGGGAAGAGGACGATTATCAGTTAAACCACAGTGTTCATTACACAAAGTTTTCATCTGACGCAAGAAGACTTGCTATAAAGAGCTGAATTGTTTGGGAAAATTATGGTGCATTTATGGTCCTTTTCCTTTTAACAGCTTGAACGGTTGTCACTATGAAATGATGTATTGAAGAAAGCACGTTTGAAACAACATGACTCGAGTAAATGATGGCAGAATCTTCATTTAGAGTTAAATAGTAGCTGGAATGGTTTGTTGTAATACTACAAAATTCAAATTTAGTGCATGCATTTATTTTGTGAAACAAATCACAATGTTCAAATTCATTTTTATTTCAATCCAACTCCATTATCCTTTCATTTTGATTAAGCGTTTGAATTTTAAAAAAAAAATGAAAACGTAAATGAGGAAAAGAATAGCAAAAAAAACCTGCCTTTTACAACTGTGTCAAATGTCAACTTTACACGGAAGGAAGTTTAACGGTGACACATTTTTTGAATGCAATAGTCAAAAGTCAGGCTTTGATGACGTGCAGAGCAGGAATGATGGATCCTAGATAAATTCATTTGAAATAAGTTTCTGTACTGGTAAAAATTATTCAGAAATTCACACTGAATAAGACATCTCACTAATCTGATACACATTTCAGAGGTGGTTTGATTTGAACAGTGTTGGAGAGTAGCTAAACACAAGAAGTGACGCTACTAACTTAACTACATTTTTTTCAGTAGCTTGACTGTAGCTCAGTTGCTTTTAAAACGTAAAAGTAGTTTTTCCAGCATATAGGGTGGTTGCGCGAGCAAAAACTACAGCACATTCCATTTTGTACAATGACATTGTAAAAAAAGTACTTTTAAAGGATTAGTTCACTTAAAAATGAAAATTTCCTTATAAATTACTCACCCCCATCTCATCGAAGATGTTAATGTCTTTCTTTTTTCAGTGAAAAAGAAAATGATTAAAACATTTCAATATTTTCTCCAAATAATGGGGTGTTTAAGGTCCAAATCAATGCAGTTTCAAAGAGCTTTGGAGGCTCTGCGCGATCCCAGACGAGGAATAGGATCTTCTCTAGCAAAACCATCGGCCATTTTCTAAAATAAAAATAAAAATGTATATACTTTTTAACCTAAATTGCTCATCTTGCGCTGCTCTGTGGCGCAACACTGATTACGCAATCACGTCGGAAAGGTCACGCTAGTACCGCCCCTGTGTTTACAAAGCGCTCGTGTGTTGACTAATAAAAAAGTCCTTTAGCAAAAAAAAGTTTAAACAACGATGTCGCGGAGCAGCGCAAGATGAGCAATTTAGGTTAAAAAGTATATAAATGTTTATTTGATTTTGAAAATGACCAATGGTTTGGCTAGATGAAACCATATTCCTCGTCTGGGATCGTGCAGAGCCCTTCAAAGCCCTTTGAAACTGCATTGATTTGGACCTTCAACATTTTGAATGCCATTGAAGTCCATTATGTGGAGAAAAATCTTTCTTTTTGACTGAAGACAGAAAGACATGAACACCTTGGATGAGATGGGGGTGAGTAAATTCTCAGGAAATTTCCATTGTAAAGTGAACTTTGATGTAGCTAACTACTTTTCAGATGGGTAGCTTGACTGTGTCTTAACTATTTGAACTCATGAGTGGCAAGTAGCTTGTCAAACAACAGTTTCAGAATAGCTTACCCAACACTGGATTTTAAACTAAATGGAAAAACAAGTAATCCAGACTATAATGAACATCAATTGGAAATTCTGTTTACAGTATATAATGCTTACCCATTTTCTTTTTTAATTTAGATTTCCATCTGATATAGTAAATCAGAGCAAAAGCTCCAGCCACGAGCAGAAGAACTATAACACCAACAACTATCCCTGCTACAGCACCTGAAGACAGACCTGGGACAGCTATAAAGAGAGACAGTCAAGGTGATGATCTGAAATGCCTCCAAATATATGCTAATAAAACTGTATGCCATTACAATGAGTTACTCATAGTTACTCACCATTGACAGAAAGAAGGAATTGCTGTGAGCTCTCAGTGCCTCTGATCTGTAGTTGATAAAGTCCAGAGTCTGTGGTTCTGGTGTTTGTGATGGTCAGAGATCCGGTCTGATGATCCAGCTTCAGTCTGTCTCTGAATATCTCATCAGCATCGGTTAATGAGCTCTTGTTAGTTTCAACATCGATTTTAGCCAAGAGGAGGCCTTTATCTCCAAACCTCCACAGCATCAGAGCATCTTTGTGCATTTCAGCATCAGCGCGTAGAGTGACAGACTCTCCCTTAGTCACTGACAATGACTTCACTCCATCCGTCTCAACCAACACACCTGCAGAACAAGCAAAAAGTATTCAAAATGTGTTTCACGTTTGACAAATTCGGAAATTGTAAGTCCCTTCATGAAAACCTGCTTGTGTGGTGCAAAATCTGGAAACTCCCACTCAATAAAGGCTTACTCACAGACATGTGTTGGATATTAAGATGTGTGGTTTGTATTTTTTATATTTTTATAAAGCAAAAAGAAACAAAATTCTAGCTCTAATTCTATTTGGGAAATAATCCTTTTGGGACTATTTGCAAACAATATTTGCATTAATTTGTGTCAAATACATTATTAGTCCCTAGATTCTTTACATTAGTGAATAAATACATAGACCTGCTGTTTACATTTTTTTTTTTCTTCTTAAAATCAAAAATGTTCATCAATGATTGTATATTAAGAGTTGCATTGCTATTAACAAAGACTGTGCACAGCCTGTGTGTAAAAAGACTGTGCACAAGCCAAAAGAGAACTTGAAGACATGCGCTATTTGAGACAGCTGATAGGAAACTAAATGTAATTTGATTTTAAACCTGCATGTTAGACAGCTGAGGGAATACTGAGGGGACTAAATGTAACTTTCTAATCCTGCATAATGTTCAAATAAAGGCTGGGGAGGGCAGATTGGCTATAATACCATATAGGTGGTTATGCCCTGGAAAAGGGGCAGAATGTGATCTAGCGGAATGGTTTTTCTATGAAAAATTCAGCCGTAAGCATTTCGTGTCTCGTCATATATGTTAATAGAGAATAGTTGCTCTATTTTACTTTGATTCAAATTCACAATTGTAAGATGTGCAAATTATAATAGTTTTCTAAAGTAACCTCATCACCTGAAGGAACACTCACGGACGAGGTCGAACTGGAAGCCATGTAAATCTTGGACTAAATCGGCCACCGTAGGAGTTAAAACGAAATTGGAATTGAGAGGAACAGAAACCAATATTCACTGGATGGTCATATACCTTTTCACGGCTAGATGGGGAAAATATCACACAGTGTAGCTTTAAAATCAAAGATGTTCATCAATGATTGTATATTAAGAGCTGTTTCTTCGCAACAGCATTAAGTGATAGATTGACATGCTCGCGTCTGTGTGTAAAGACTGTGCACAAGCCAAAGAGAACTTAACCCCACCTACTTTGATTTGATGGGCCATCTCAATCATTTTGACATTGACAAGCGCCGTTAGACAGCTGAGAAAAAGCAGACTAAAAATTTAACTTTTAAACCTTTTTGTCATCCTAATACAGAGCGCTGCATAATGAAGATCAAATACTGACGGGGACTAATTGGCCATTTCTAATTATTTTATGGTGGTTACGGCCCTGAGAAAATGGCAGAATTGTGAGATATACTATGAGTCACTATGGTAAGCCCGTTATAAGCGTTTATATTGTAGATCTAGCGGAATGGTTTTCACAGGAAATTACTGTACATATATAACTCGCCCATACGTGTCTCGTCATATATGTAAATAGAGAATAGTTGCTCTGTTTACTTTGATTCAAATTCACAATTGTAAGAAAATTCCCTCAGAATTAGACAAAAAGTCAGATTTGTGAGATAAAAAGTTTTAAATTTTGTTTATATCTAACAATTCAGATTTTTTTCCCTCCCCATTGCATACCTGCAAGTTATAAAGTCCAATTCCAAGGGGGGAAAACTGCTCACAATTATGACATTTACATATACAGATATGCAATTGCGAATAGTAAAGTCAGAATTGTGAGACAAAAAGTTGCAATTGTAAGAAAAAGTCAGATTTGTTAGATGAATGAGAAATTAAAAAATGAAACCATATCTGTATCAGCACAGAATAGAACACCCAACAACGGAAGAGCCTTGAGATACTCACCACTGACAGTAACATGAAATATCTTTATCGTAGTCTTTTGTCTAGAGATGGTGAGTTTATATTGTCCTGAGTGTCTGATTCTGGTGTTCCTGATGGTGAGAGATCCAGTCTCATGGTCCACCTGTAATCTCCCTTTGAATCCTACATCCTTTTTGGAGAAAGAGAATGAAGTCAAGCCGCCCTTACTCTCTATTTGAGATATGAGATCGTTTTTAGGTCCAAACATCCACAGAATAGTATCATCGTTCAGTACTTCAGTAAGATTAGTGTGTAGAGTGACAGAATCTCCCTCCGTCACGGACACTGACTCAGATTCATCCGTCTCTGAACCAGACACACCTGGAAAACAGAACCAGTTTTACTGATACCACACTGACTTAAGCAAACAGATTTAACTGAGGTCATTGTGTAAGCTAATGAAAAGACCAACCTACTCAGACCATACACAACAAAGCTAATCACTGAAACAAGATATATGTAGGCAACTAGCAACAGTGCATTAGCAGGTATGACTTGTTTCATAGACTGTGTCTTACTGCACTGTCAAGAGGATTTTTAGATGTGTTTTATCCTATTATTTATACACGTGAAACAATCATTAAACAATTTTTCATTCATCATTAAATCATTATTGAATCTTGAAATCATCACAAAAGCTTGTCTGAACATGTCTATCGAAATCGAAAGAAAAAAATCGAGGTTTAGGCCTACTTACCATACATTAATAATAAGGTCAGAAAGAACAACATGCTCCACGTGTTTTTGTAGAACACTGAAGAATGTGACTTTAATAATAGTGATCAATGAGAGTTCGCACTAAAGCCGCACCGAGACTAGTGTGAATATTAGATATTCAAAACACAATAACGCAACAACAGAAAAAAAATAGACTCTAATGTATCGTCACACCAAATGACAATTACTTTTCTCAACGGTGTGAATGACGTTTAAAGAAGATATAATCTTGAAAGAAATGTGGACCAGAAATGTCGGCATCTCCCCTGACAGAGAAGAGGCGTGGCCCGACGCACAGTCAGGTTTCTAACCCTTGTACCTGTCCTATTACGCTATACAATTTCCAATAGCCTACTCTCGCGAGAAAACGTAGGCTTTAGTATTTTACCTATGCAAGTCGTCTTTGCAAAGTATTTGTTTTTTTAAACAGAGCGCAACAAACAGCCAGACTCAAGTTATTTCTCAGACGAGGCTTTCCTTTATTACTATTTCGAATTTTGTAGAAATTTCAGTGTGAGCCCATGAACCAGTAGCCTATCTATGATTTGTACCTGATCTCGGATCAGTTTTATACATTTTGAGACTTTTAATGACACACTACAAAGAGTTGTATCTCCATAAATAAACAAAACAACCGCTACAATTTGATGAAATAACACATAGCAGGCTAAGCCACTTCATTTTAAATTGTATTGTTTATTGAATTTATTACATTAAAACATTTGGAATTGTAATAAAAGCTGTTTTTATTCATGTTTGTCCTGAGTTTTTGCTGCATTTACGCTGTTCTGTCCAGCAGGGGTCACCAGCGTGTGGCGTTTCGAAAGCTTCGAAACAGTGAATCATTTTTTAGAAGAAACAACATTTCTTCCCTAGACATTTTATCCTAAACCCCATTAATGAGCGCGAGTCTATGTTTGATGGCGTAGCAGGGTGTTCCAATGAACGCAGTCAAATAAAGCGAACTTCGACTGATACCCTGCTCAACGAGTAGGGAGCCGTGAACACTGCATAAGGACCCTGAATAGGAACGCGGGTAGTGAAGTGTCATAGGCAGCCTACTGACAACAACTCAAGAGCGAGTTCGTTTAACATGGACCTATTCCATCTATGTACAATAGCCTATTCCTCCTCCAAAACGTAAACGTATTTTATGTCAGCAACTTGCCTTGTATTTGCCTTGTCTGTAATTGAACTAGCCTAATAATAATAATAATAATAATAAAAAAAAATGTAGGCCTATATCTGCTAGGCAACCAATGGGAACGCCTACTAGCGATCCTGTAGGCATTTTGTCGACTACAGCATCATACGCTTGTGAAGTGAACTGGCGGATTGAGAGTGGTTTACTGCGTGCATCAAAGTGATTGACAAACGATTAAGGAATATGGTTAATTCCTTTATTTTGTTCTTTGTGTGCTTGTGGCGTCTGGTTGGTAAGTTATGAATGTTTTTAATTATGACGTCCCTTCATTTTTATAAATAAACTCTGCATTATGCTGGTTTTCATTTTATTATTTTTTTATTTTTTTTAAGTTGCATCTCTTTGATATCTTTACAAACGTAATTTATTAGTTTTGGGACATGATAATTATAGAGGAAGGAATCCCAAAACTAAATTTGATATTTCGTTTTTAAATCATTCTTATCCAAAAATAATTGTTGTAGTTTCACTTCTGTTTACACATGAAAGTGAGTGCTGGAGGAAAATTACCTGACAGTGAACTCCTGCTGAACTTTTATTGTTATTCTTTAAAAGTTTACTGCAATTTATTCAGCATTCACTAAAGAATGTCTGCATAATGCAAATCACGGATGACTATAAGTTTGATCATTATAATTAATAACAAACATCATGCCTGTTACAAAATATGTTCCCTTTTTTCTCTAGATGTGACAGATGCAGTGAAGTCAGTGTCAGTGATGGAGGGAGATTCTGTCACTCTACACTCTGATGTTACTGAAGTGCAGAAATTGATAGAGTGGATGTTCGGAAACACTCGAATAGCTAAAGTCAGCAGACAAACGGATACCAACTCGACGTATGATGGTCCTGATGGGAGATTCGGAGACAGAC
This sequence comes from Gobiocypris rarus, assembly GCA_023029165.1. NCBI lineage: Eukaryota > Metazoa > Chordata > Actinopteri > Cypriniformes > Gobionidae > Gobiocypris > Gobiocypris rarus. The sequence continues at coordinate 5,919,532 of CM040929.1, forward strand.
TGAAGCTGGATCAAACCGGATCTCTGACCATCGCAAACACCAGAACCACAGACTCTGGACTTTATAAAGTAACAGTTATCAGCAAAGAGACCAGCTACATGAGTTTCAATCTCACAATCTATGGTGAGTAGAGAATAACAGTGTTAGCATCCTTTTCTTTTTAAATATACTTTACATGCACATTTAATGATGTTACTGGCTTTAACTCCATTTCAAATATGAATCCACTATAAATAAAGATTAGAAGTGTGTGTGATGAGACTGACGTCACAGTAACATCTGTCATTATCAGAGTCTGCAATGAACAATTCAACCGTCATCCAGACTGAGAATGTCAACATTACTGAACACCATCAGCTGTGTTCAGGTACGTCACTTCTAATAAATGTGAGAACTCTTTTAAATGTGTTATGTCAGTGCTAGTTATCATATATGTTGTTGTATGTCACTGCTGAAGGGTGCTAAACCATCAACCACATAACCCAATTCAAACAGATTTTTATTAACAATGCATTTGGCAGATGCTTTTATCCAAAGTGACGTACATTGCATTCAAGATTTACGTTTGATCAGCTCATGCATTCATAGAGAAAACTGAACTTTGTGCACAGAAGTGCATTTGCTTTTAATGTTTGATTTAACTGGAACCGAGAACAGACCACAGATGAGCAACAGAGACTTCACACAGGTGTCGCTCTAAAATAGTGCTCGGGGCAAAAAAAGATCTTGGAGAAAGAGTCACATTATCAAACAGGCATCTCAGAGAGCTGAGGTTAGAGAAGACTCTTAGAGGAACCTATGATTATATATATGCCCATATAAATTATTTTAAACTAGCAAAATACTAGCAAAAAAGGAGCTAAATGCACAATTCTGATTCTGCGTTTTTCTTTTTTTTCTCAGATCACATCCACTGTTGTGGTTTTACTGAAACTGTGATCCGATTGGTCGTCTCTGCTCTGGTGGGCGTGGCTACTGTTGCCATGCTGGTTTATGACATCAGATCTACAAGAAGTGAGCTGAACAGAACAGAAGAGACCGGATATCACCGTCACACCCGTGGAGGAAGATCAGACCAGTGTGAACGGAGCAGAAGGTTTAGTTCCAGATATGTTTGCTAAAGCTTGTGTAATCACGAAAATAAAACATGCATTAATACTCAGATTTCCTATACTAACAGTATAGGAACAGTGTTTATTAACAGATTTATGTTTTATACATTGTGCATTTATTAATTGTATTTGCACAGAATATAGTTTTCTTATTGATCTATTATATTAGCCTAAATTACATAATTAATTTGATAATTATCACCACATGTGGTGCCATAGAATGACCTCATAAGCTATTGTGTCTGTTGAAACCCTTGACATGACTGTGAATGTTTTGGTGACTTTTAATAAAGATTTAGTTTTGTCCACTTTCATTACACCCTTAAACAATATAGTTCAAATAGAGGCTGTATGTGATTCACAGAATTCAGGTGATACACCAGCAGCTCCAGACATATTTCCATCTGTACAGCTGTGGTCTGATCTGATGGGTGGACAAGCTGTGAAAGAGTCCAGCTAGTAGAGGAATTAAGGCGATTGGGAAATGAAAAACAGTTAAATTTGTTTAATGGAAACGGACCTGATAAATAGGAATTAAGCTAACTTTTATGCAGATTTCAGTACCACATTCCCTTAACTATTCTGCCTTACAAAGATATTCCTACTTACAGCCACTAGGTGGAGCTCCAACATTGTCATCTGTTCAGGACAGGGGACACCTAAACTGGACATCATGACCACAGCATACTAAATGGCAGACACAATCATCGAATTATTGTTCTAAACATTATATACTGTATGTATATATACGTGTCATTAATGTGAAATTATAAATCCTACCCCAAGGTTCAAATTTTATCTTTTTAATTCAAAATAAAAACTTTTTTAGCACAAATCCAAAAACACTGGTGTCCACAAATACCTCATTAAAAAAAAACTTTGATATTCAACATAATACAATGTAATAGATTGTCACAAAATTAGATCAATTTCCTTAAAACTTGACTGCATTAATCTCACAAATTTAAATATTTGTAATTAAAAATAGCTTAACCATTCATCAAAAGTGCTGAGAAGAGATTTTGTGTCATTTGTGTTTGTGTGTGTGTGGGGGTAAGGGATGGGTCATCTTGCCCCGTTACCCTACTTTTTAATTTTTTTTAAATAACAGTGCAATCTCACTGTACCATACAAGGTCAAGTTCAGGTTTGACTTGATGTTGTGTATCTAAAGATAATTTTCATCAAACAATGAACAATTCAAGTAATTTTTCTTCATGTAAATTACTTGAATTTGTTGATTAGTAATCAGTTAGATTATATCACTACTTACAATCACTAGGTGGAGCTCCAGTATAAGATTCTTGCAAAAAAAAAAAATAATAATAATCAGCACAAAAAGGGGAGTCTAATCCTGCTCCTGGAGGGCCAGTGTCCTGCAGAGTCCAGCTCCAAACACATTTAATCACACCTGAACTAGCTAATCAAGGTCTTACGGCGCACTAGAAACTGCCAGGCAGGTGTGTTGAGACAAGTTGGAGCCGAACTTTGCAGGACAGTGGCCCTCCAGGGGTTTCAACACCCCATAAACAGCTATTTTGAATAAAGAAGGATGCATTGTGGATCCTGATGATGCTTCTTCAGCTAGCCACCAAACACTGATATAATGCTGATGGAACAGGCTGTAAACCTGTGACCCTTGACCCATGCAACTGTGAAACATTACACTGTTCTGACTGGGGCTTTTCAAGCGTGCAATATTTTCCGGTCGGTTGCTCCAGAGAGTCACTGTGGTATAAACGATATGTATGCTATTGTTTGTAACACAACAACCCGAAAAAAAGACAGGAAATGGCATCACGGATAGGACCCCTGTAGACCCTCATGAGTGTGTGTAAAAGTCAGTAAATCTCCTAAAAATGGCTAAATTAGTTTTGATTCTGCCAAATTATAAAACAAGAAATTTCATGATATTCATGATTCATGATGATAAAAACACTTTAAACTTAAAATATGTTTAGATTTTTTTAAAGATAACTATGTAGGCCTACTCGTATATTCAAATCTGGTGAATGTGAAATATGATACAATTTGTTTATGTGAAGTATTTTTATTATTATTTATTATTATCTCTCTATACTGCACATAAACCTTTAATCTTCAGCAATGCTATAACTACTAAAGGTTTTAGTAGTTATTTATAGCAAAGGTTAGCAGAACTTGTTAAAACTTTTTTCCAAATCACACCTATAGACCCCAGCGTCCTGCTCTGCACCTTCTTGAAGAAAAACATATCCTGTTTTTGTCTACCAATGTCTGAGATTAATTCAAATTCATAACATTTCAATACCATTTACTACACAGATTTCTGCAGTTTTCATCAAATAATCTTCATTCATGCGTGTCAGTCATACATGTTGCAACCTTGCACATCTTACACACAACTCAAACTTTCTCTTCTTCACCAAATAATCAGCTAATTAAATTCACTATTCATTACAGGCGTTATTTTCAACACCTTTCTTGGACACCCTCATTTGCCTTTGACCTATTTAACACAAGTATTTGCTAGTAAAGGAAGTCGGTCTGCAAGGTTCATGCGATCAGGACAGGAAGGGGTTCACAGAAACCCTCTACAAGTTGTTTGTCCATTCATCAGACCAAAACCACATTTCTTTCCAGATATAAAGGAATCAGAGCACGTCAGGTTTCGTTTTGACTAAACTAAACTTGTAGAAAAAAATTAATTTGATGATCATTATCCAAGAAACCCACTGAGATGTCTTCTGTTGATCAGCCTTGATATCTGTTGATCATAGCTTATGTCTTATGATGACTAGTTAAATGTGTAGTTTATATACACATCAGGCATAAAATTATATTGTGTTGGTCCCCCCTTGCGCTGCCAAACAGCCCTGACCCGTCGGGACATGGACTCCACTAGACCCCGAAGGTGTGGCACCAAGATTTTAGCAGCAGATCCTTTAAGCCCTGTAAGTTGTGAGGTGGGGCCTCCTTGGATCGGACTTGTTTGTTCAGCACATCCCACAGATGCTCGATCAGATTGAGATCTGGGGAATTTGTAGGCTAATTATCCGCCTCAAACTTGTTGTGCACCTCAAACCATTCCTGAACCATTTTTGCTGGCAGGGCATTATCCTGCTGAAAGAGCCACACCAGGGTATACCGTTTCCATGAAAGAGTGTACATGGTCTGCAACAATGCTTAGGTAGGTGGTACGTATTAAAGTAACATCCACATGGATGGCAGGACCCAAGGTTTCTCAGCAGAACATTGCCTGAAGCATCACACTGCCTCCGCTGGCTCGCCTTCTTCCCATAGTGCATCCTGGTGCCATGTGTTCCCCAGGTAAGCGACGCACACGCACCAGGCAATCCACGTGATGTAAAAGAAAACGTGATTCATCAGACCAGGCCACCTTCTTCATTGCTGTGGTCCAGTTCTGATGCTCACATGCTGTTGGTGCTTCCGTTGGTGGACAGGGGTCAGCATGGGCACCCTGACTGGTCGGCAGCTATGCAGCCCCATACGCAACAAACTGCGATGCACAAATCCCACTAACAGGTGCCGTGATGAAGAGATAATCAGTGTTATTCACTTCACCTGTCAGTGGTCATCATGTTATGTGTAGCTATTTAGTTATAGACCTAAAGATAGCGAGAGACAGAAAGAGATTTAAAAGATGAAATTCAATAAGAGGTAACCCACATGAAAAATACTATAGGCTATAATATAGTAAAATTACTCTAATACTATAGTGTTTTTGAACCGTACTATATACTACAGTAAATTAACAAAGTGTAGTAAATACTACAATATACTACAATTTACTGTAAGTTAGTATCTTTACTAAACCACAACAACAAAAGCGTTCACTAAAAATCGAGCGCGATCACAAGGGCGCGTGCACACAGTCATGGGTCACGGCGGCGCGCAGAGCTTCAGTTCCTCTACTGAAGGGGTTCGACTCTTGTTAATTCGCTGTAGACCACGACGCAAGCTTCTGTTTAAATGCCGATAGTATTTTAAATATTATAGAATAAATATCTTAATAAACCCACGAGAGCCGTCATCAACAAAGCTTAAGGAAATTCGTTTTTATTGCGGTAATTTTTCAAAAGTGACGTCTCAGTCAAAGAAAATGTTTTATACGTTTGTGTGGTTCTGTTTGTATTATGAACGCATGTTTGGTAAGTAATTCGTGTTTTTATGATATAAGTTCTTTACATTAGAGAATAATAAGTTATGAACCACCCACATGAAAAAATACTAGGAATATATTATAGTAAAATTACTCTAGTAAATATAGTGTTTTTGAACCATAGTAAAGATACTACAGTAAATTGAAGTATATTGTACTATATTATAGTATTTACTACACTTTGTTAATTTACTGTAGTATATTTACTATAGTATGGTTCAAAAACACTATAATATTTACTAGAGTAATTTTACTATAATATACTATAGTATTTTTCATGTGGGCAGTCAGAATTAGAGGAGAGCGGGCACAATCTAATGCTTTTGAAACTGTCTCAGTTTGTGTAAATCCACTTGGGGTTCAGAGTATTTATTTTTCCACATTAATTTCACACATGTCTAGTACAATTATGTGGTTTTGTTTCATGAATACAGTGTATACTTTTTTCTTGATTTACCCCGAAAGAATGGAAGTGAAATGTGACAACATGCCCCATAGGTGGGGTCCACGGTAACATGACCAAATGACAGCTTAAAATATTATCTGATACAATCACAAAAAAAAATCCAAAAGAAACTAAAATATTTTGTAAATAAAGTACAACTTTTTCAAATTAAATATTGGCATTTTTAAATAATTACAAAATAAACTAATTTTGGAGTTTGACAACCACATCGCAAAACACAGCTACACAGCATAGTTAAAAACATAATAATAATGAATAATTTCTGAACATTGACTTCATTTTTTTCTCATGGTTTCTCAATATAATTCATAAAAGTATAGAATAGCGTAGTGAGACAACATGTAAACAAGTAAATACACTAAGTTTTCATGCTGGCATTCGTGGAAAGTGTTAAGCCATGTGTGTTACAACTGACCCTGCGTTAGGTTGTGCCCCGCGCTCCCCTATATAAGATCATTAGTTCATTAGCTATTTGACTAGCTAGCTACAAAAAAAAGAAACACCTTAAAGTGGCTTGTTGATGGTCTACCAGCTTGTACCAGGTAATGCAAGTTTGGACCAGATGATCATTTCCTGTTCAATTGTTTTCCAGGTGTGTTTGGTGTTGAGACGGGGGAAATAAAAAAGGTGATGGAGGGCGATTCTGTTACTCTGAACATTAAGGTGCGAACAGATGATGATCTGCTCTGGATGTTTGGACCTCAAGAGACTCTCATTGCTCAATTCAATAAGAAGGATGGCGTCTTCAACACATATGAAGGTGCTGATGGGATATTCAAAGCCAGACTGGAGCTGGACTATGAAACCGGATCTCTGACCATCACAAACACCAGAACTGAACATGCTGGAGTTTATCATCTACAGATCATCAGTAATACAGTCTCATACAAGAAATTCACAGTTTATGTCTATGGTGAGCAAGGAAATACAGGACTTCATATTTTGCTTTATTTGTTAGAGACCACAAACAGTAAAACACTTGTTTAATGTTATTTTATTCTAACTTAATTTTCTAGCTCTTCTGCCCATTCCTGTCATCACCAGAGACTCTTCACAATGTTCATCATCATCATCATCATCATCATCATCATCATCATCATCATGTTCTCTGCTGTGTTCAGTGTTGAATGTGAGTCATGTGACTTTCTCCTGGTTCAAAGGAAACAGTTTATTGTCCAGCATCAGTGTGTCTGATCTCAGCATCAGTCTCTCTCTACCTCTGGAGGTGGAATATCAGGATAACAACACCTACAGCTGTGTGCTCAACAATCCCATCAGCAACCAGACCAGACATCCCAACATCACTCAACTCTGTCGGCCATGTCCAGGTACAACAGTGGTGATATTAGCCACTGTACTTTATTTAATATCCAACTCTATTTGCAATAATGCTACTTAAAAAGTAGTAAAAATAAACATATAGGGCCCTATTTTAACAATCTAAGCACATTGTCTAAAGCACACAGCATAGGCGCACTTAGGGTATGTCCAAATCCACTTAGCTAGTTTGGCGCCTGCACATGGTCTAAAAGGGTCTCTTAATGATTCATGTGTGTGTTTTGAGCGTAACGTGCAATAAACCAATCAGAGCAGGGACGTAACCACCATAGACATTGGTGTGTCTAATTATCCCCCAATAATTAGAAATGTCCACATTTTTGCACTGCTCTGCTGCACTTCATTATACAGCGCTCTGTATGTTAGGATGACAAAAAGGTTTAAAAGTTACATTTTTAGTCTGGTCTGCCTCAGCGGTCTAACACGCTTGTCAGTGTCAAAATGATTGAGATGGCCAATCAAATCAAAGTAGGCGGAGTTTACGTTCTCTCTTTGGCAAAAAAATTGGTCCCCCCCAGTGTTCAAGACATGGTTACGGCCTTGAATTAGTGTCATCTCCCATTCCCTTTAAAAGCCAGTTACGCGCCATGCCGGATTCACTATTTACATGGCGGAATTTGCAAGCGGAAAACCTGAACGCTTCGCTAGAGAGGAAACGGATCTGCTCATCCAATGATCCCACGCCTGCTTGGTTGTCATTACTGCAAATAGGTTGGCTAATTGTGATACATTAAATGACTATCCATTATGGCATGCAGGCATTTTTATATTTATGTACACAATAATAATCTTTTACATTTTAATCCTTTCATTTTTCATATTTAAAAATGTTTGTGCTGCTGCGTCCTGTGTGTGTAATAAGCAGAGTGTAAGTGTGTTGTGCACCACCTATAACACATATTACTAACACGTCCCTTTAAATAACAAAAAACACTGTGCTAGTGACTTTGACAAGGTGCAGTCATTTTCAGTTGCCTCAAAATATCAACACGCCAACAATGCGGCTGAACACACCTTGTTTTCAGACCAGCACGCCCGTGGGCGAACAGATGGGCACAAATGCATTTGCTATAACAACGTTCCGGCTGAAACTATCAAAAAAAACACTTGTGTCTCGCCTGGATGTATGATAGGGCCCTTAAACTATTACCCCTAGGTTTTATGTCTAATTCTAATGCATAAGATTGTTTAAAAAGGTGTGATTCCAGTAGGTGATATAGTAACCGTTCCCTGCAAACTGCACATTGTGTTGCTCAGTTTGACTCTGTGCACTACTATTTTAGACCACATGTAAAAAAGAGAGTGAACATCGAAATGGTTCCTTTAATAAGACATTACATACATTGTAAACTCAGTTCTTTGTAAGGTTTCTCTCCATTCACTCATGTTTTCCAGTTCCTCTGCCGATTCCTGTCATCAGCAGTAACTCTTCACAATGTTCTTCATCATCTGGATCATCAGAGTCCAGATGTTCTCTGGTGTGTTCAGTGTTGAATGTGAGTCATGTGACTCTCTCCTGGTACAAAGGAAACAGTTTATTGTCCAGGATCAGTGTGTCTGATCTCAGCATCAGTCTCTCTCTACCTCTGGAGGTGGAATATCAGGATAAAAACACCTACAGCTGTGTGCTCAACAATCCCATCAGCAACCAGACCACACATCTGGACATCACTCAACTCTGTCACACATGTGCAGGAGGTACATGCTGTGATATTAATACTGTATAAAGCATGCTGATCTTGAATTCTTTTCAGTGTTTTTTTGTCTTTCCTCAGGCCGGGTCCATTGTTGTGGCTATACTGAAACTATCCTCCGATTGGTTGGCTCTGCTGTGGTGGGCGTGGCTACTGTTGCTGTGCTGGTTTATGACATCAGGTCCAGAAAATCTTACCAGAAGAAAAGAGAGCAGCCTTCTCCATCCCATGCAGATGAATATGATGATGTGGCATCAGGTCACTAGGGGGCGATGACGTTGAGCTGTCCCTCGGGAATATAAACAAGGCATCTCAAACTCTTATCGTCAACTTGCATGTTGTCAATCATACAGAGAGTAATAAAATCCACAAAATTAAAACCAGTCCTCTAATGGACTGTGTGTTTCATAACCGATCATATTGCTATCTGGTGCTTGTTTTTGGTAATATTGTGCTTTAACAGTACAGCTGCATCTCTGTTGCTCCTAACGTTTTCTTTTACTTTTAATGTAAAATGTATATATTTTATACCAAGAAGAATTTTTTTTTTATTGGTTCATAAAAAGTGTTTTTAGATTTTAAAAAAAATGTTAGTGTTGCCATGTGAAATTCTTGATTACAATTTATTTGAGAACCACATATTCATGCCCCCTTTATTTTCATATGAATTATTGTAACATCCAGCAAATTCATTAAAGCTAAAAATGTCTTAAGAATTTATGGTTATTTTAACTTGATATCTGGCTGTCTTGCTCAGCATACACTGATAGAAATGATTCTGTGGTGAAGTTAATACTACAGAAAAATGAATGTAATTTCTACATTGAATAAATTACTTCTGGCATTTACATTTAAATATTAGTAGTCAAGCTTATTTAAATTAACGTTTGAACGTATGGAGTTCTTTGTGATTCTATGAGTAAATATCAAAGTTATAAAATTAACTAAAACACACTCAACTGGTGTTCCCATCATGCACTGGGGCACAAATAATTAATTAGGCTGCATTTTTCACTGTTTTCCAGTTTTAGTTTTAGGGCTAGACTAGTAACTTGCTGTTTTGTGACATCTGGGGTTTATGTTCTACTCAAAATGACCTATTCAAACTCAAAACCTATCCATTGAATGTTGTTATTGTGTATCAAGTATTGAAGTCTTATCATAACCTTTATAGTGATATGTTGTCTTACAAAGAACAAGAACTCTACTGTCTTAAATGTTAAGTAAAACATACACTTAAGCATGGCTTACTACACTGCGTGAGTAAAGTTTTCAAACAAAGATGACGAAATGACTCAAGAGACTGTAACTGTCCAAGTTAAAACTTATTCTCTTTGTTCATTTTACTCAATTTAGTTAAGTTAGATTTTACTTAATCCCATATGTGAAATTTTAAAAATATGAGTGCAAAAACTTGCTTAAGAATTTTTATTTTTTCAGTGTAGATGCAAACTTGTGTTTTTGGTGCTGGATTAGTTTAGTATGCTTGGTATGACCTGCTTTTTCTTTCTTTTTTTTTACAAATAGGTCAGCATCATTACAGTTCCTCTTCTTGCGCCTTTTGGCACCCCAAAATAATATCAGAAATAATTTTGATTATCCACTTGATTATTTTGTAAAAGTTCAGATTCAACCATGCAACCATTTCATTTAGAATCATACTGTTTTATATGCATAGACTGTATCAAATACTCTATTAGTTATCTAATCTATTACAAAACATTAAAATTAAAAGGACAAAGTGCAGGATTTAAGACAAAATATTTTATTTTCCATTAGCACCACAACAGAAACCATATAAATCATCACTGACATACAGCAAACTCAAAATAAAGACAGTTCATTAATTTAGAGATGATAGAAGAATCAAAAGATATGAATCTATTAACATTTGGTTTGGTTTTACAGATGTTCTGAGATCCCTCACTTACATTCTTTAAAGTCTTTGGACTCTTTGCATTTTCTTCTTTATTAAAAAAAACAAAGCTTCAGGTACAACAATAAATGTCTCTTTCTCCATATCTAAACTTATTTCCGGTCTCCACTCATCATCAGACGTCAGAAGCTGCTGGAAACCGGATGATCACGACTGCAGGAAAGACAGAAAAAGTGGTCAGGATTTCCCCACATATAATACAATTGTAGAAATAACAGGTTTCTGAATAGTTTAAATGATTACAAGTCATATAAATGTAATTTGATAACCACTGTAGATAAGATGATGCCTGATTTACTGACAAGAATTCATGGGCTGCTGCATTTTTATTAGGACTGACAAAAATATATTTTAAATGTTATAAATGCACAAACTAACTTTTCTATTCAGTATCAGAGAGAGAATCCATAGCCTAGCAATATATCTGATATCCAATCAGACCAAACACTACTTAGTTAACACTATTTTTATTGATTTAGATGTAATTAAAATCAATATCTAGTCTAAAACATGTTTAGTGCAATGCACCAGCTTTGAAGGAGATAGAAAGCTGAATTGTAATGAAGGGAACACATGAATAGAGAATAAAAAAGGACCCAAGACTAAGCCTTGAGGCACACCATACTTTATCCAGGTTACGTAGGACATGTGTTCATTTACATAAATTTGATCATATCTTAAGCAGGCCTGTCCACAAATGAAAATATGATTCTATATGCTTAAAAGGAAGGGTCAAAAATCTATAGGGTCAAATACAGTGCTAAGTAATGCTAAAAGATGCTGTCCACGTCAAGTGCTACAATAAGGTTTTTGACAAGTTTAGGCCCAACTGGAATAGTAGGCAACTATCTAAAATGGTTATTATTCTTAATGGCATTTCTTATGAGTTAAGAGTCAAGATTTCCTCACAGTATTTCTTACAAAGCTGAGACTGATGTTCACTCATGTCCAGACAGCACAGGTGCACAAGTATTTTTTTATTTGTGGGGGCGGTTAGTTGCACATGTATGTTTATCGTACGGTAGGTGGCGTTATGAGTCTCCCCGTCCCGCGTCACGTTACCTGCCAGACGGAAGAATCAGCCATTTCGAGTTGTGCGCTCTCTTGTATTTGTATCCTTTTAGGGGACGTGAACCATTTCCCACAACGTACATATCGTAAGGAATATCACCTCTTAATCGCAGTCAATACAAACGTGTTTTATTAATTATTTATCCGTTTTTTTTGTAATTGTCTCTATCAATCTAGCTGGGTGCGGTTGAGAAACGACAGCACGACGGATTTATTTGGATATTTATATCTACGACCTTCAGCGTTTTTAAGCTCCAGAAATTACTCAACTCTTCAGTCAAAATGGGGAACGCGTATTTGATGTTTCTTGTCTTATTGTCCGTTGAAGGTAAGTAGCTAGTAATTTTATTTTCGTAGCTATAACACTTTCGATTTTAATTAATACAACCGGAAATAAATAATGCGTTTTTGCTTTTGTACCCGTATTTTCGTATTCCTCGTTGTTCTTAACTTGTTCATAGCGTTCGCGTGTATTAAGATGCAAGACAGCGAGTGGAAAATTGGTGTATGTTTTGTATTATTTTGCGCTTTATCATTCTGAAGCCTCAGACACCATTGGGTTTCAAGTTCAGGCCTTGCGATAATTATCATTCAGCCTTTTGGAGATCGATGTGCAAATCACGTCGGGTCTTTGTGACATGTTAATGCGGTTGTGCTATTCAGGTAAATTTAATGTATGTTTCTCGAATATCTATTCATGCTTTATTTAGGTGTAATATTTGTAAATAATCAGATCCGGAGATGCCACAGGCCTATAACCCCTTTATCTAATGCCGTTTTTATTGTAAATGTTTGAATAGGTTTAAGATGTGATTTGAGGTTTTTGTTTATGCAAATTGTTCAGATATTCAATGCTGTTTTTTTTTGCATTAGGCATATGTCTGTTGTACATCAGCTTTGTCCTTATTTTCTCAAAGGTATTGTATCATAATTTGTTACCAGCTAGACGCAAACTACATATGATGGTGAAATGCGTTAATGCTTACATTTCATGTTAGCCTATGTTAATCCAGTTCATGACGTTAGTGGCGTTCGTTCATATTTCAACTGCACGATCCAGTTTTTCATGCATGTTTAGAAGTGTGCTATTGTCATGCCAGTTAAATCAACAGCATGAAAATAATACTTGGCCTATATCTATAAGCCATGGGTTATTGCGTTAATTCTAATTAATGATAGGCAAATAGTGGAATTAGTAACGAATTGATATGCTACTATACTTATTTAGTAATATGACAATAAACATAAATAATAATTGGTTTAAAAATAATGTCTATAGCCTGAAGTTATTATTAGCATCTATGCCGTGCAGCTGATTTTAACGTTTTTGTTAAAAACGAACGCGAAATACCTTTATATACATCACCATGACAACTGGTGTGATATAATTTTCGCGAGGATAGTTGCGTTTCTCTGACAGACTTCAATACTCAAGGGGGCGATAGAGGCACATTTCTGACATCAAACCGGATGCGTTACTTTTCAGGTGAGTTTCTATAAAGGTCTCGACTTAATAAATATATAGAATATAACTTGATTAGAAATACTATTTTCAGTTTCTTGCTGCGCCATGATATTAGTTAGCATAAATAAGTAAACAGAATTCCGCTACAGTTACTCTGGCAACGCTGTGAACGCAACGTGTTCTTGCGTTGGGTTATGAATTTGCGTAGCGTTTCTTCAGAATGCCACGGCTCGTGATTCGCCCTGTATTTCCATTATTTGCCAAGGCTGATTTTGTCTTCACCACAAAAAAAACAAAACAGACTGGTTTTAAAGAAAGGATATAGCTTGAGCCAGGTATTGTTGCTATGCAAATTAATTGACAAAAGGCAGTGCATTTCGATAGTTTGTGTTATATTGAGTAGTGATTTTGACGTTTGTAATATTTTGTTGTGGTTTTTCTTCCTCAGTAGTGGATATACAGACATTTTCAAGGTCATGGTTTTGATTCCCAGATAATGCACGAGTTGAAATTCTACACTGAATGTTGCAAGTCGATTTGGATAAACCTATCTGCCAATTTCATAAATTTAAATGTAGCCTAATCCAGGGGTTCTCAACCCTGGTCCTCGAGGCCCACTGTCCTGCAGAGTTGATAGATTTTGTGTTGATCTCAGCATAGAGTAAAAAATGGACATAGGAAATGTTTGTTGTGTGGCTGCAGTCCAACATATGGTTTTCATTAAGGAAGCACTCCTACCTATAGAAACAGGTTCGGCTGGGATCGACTGGAGAATGTTTTTCTGTTAAACGTATGAAGAAGTCTTGCAGGGCCTCTAGTTCAAATGGATAGCTGATCAGATGGCAACCATATTAGCCTTGTTTATGTATAGATCTCACATTCCTTTACCATGAGCTAGATGATGTATTCTCTTTTGATAGGTTAACTTTTCTACCCCCCTTTACATCCTATGTATATATTCTGCATCCCTAGTCTTAATAAAATTAGCTTCTTTGAGATTCTTTGAGATACTCTCCCTCAGCGCTGAGACTTGTTTATTCAACTGCCATTTCAGGATTGGGATGAGGCATTATATTAAGGACATAAGAACCTATAAAGAGTTTAGCTCAACCCTAATCAAACTGCCTGCCTGTAGCTTTCTAGTAATCCTGAAGAGCTTAATTAGCTGGTTCATGTGTGTTTGATTAGGGTCAGAGCTGAACTCTGCAGGACAGTGGGCTTGAGGACCAGGGTTGAGAATGCCTGGCCTAATCTATGCATGGATTATCAAATAAATGTCACAAGATCATTTGAGCATTTCTAAAATAATTTTCTTTTTTAAGATCAAAATGTTTATTTAGAAACATTGAAGTATGCTATTGCAAATAGTATTAAAACTAGTGGTGGGCATAGATTAATTTTTTTAATCTAGATTAATCTCACTGTGATTTTGGAATTAATCTAGATTAAAATGGCTCATTTGAATTCTGCTGAAGGCATTCAGAATATGTGTGCTACCCAAATAATGACTGGTGCTTTCACACTTGGTTGATTGCTCCCCCTCCCCTGCCCCCGCTATAATATGTTCATATTATATTATTTGGTCCGAACCATACAGTCTATGGTCCAAACCGGTGTGTTTGCGTCATCAAAGCAGCAGCTGTTTACCCGTTACTTGGTATCAACGTCAAGAGAAGATGGCAAAATGAATTGTTCACCTAACTTTTATATTTTTGATTTTGTTACCAAAGCTTCAGTAGGTAATGGCACTTGCATCTATCTGCCACGAATGTACTGCAAATGCTCTAAAGAATGCTGACGACGAGCAGAAATGAGATTTACAGTTCTCTGCTTACAGTGCGTCATTCACGCTCGTCAGGACTCGAGTACGGTTCATGGGTGCGCACCCGAGTTCGGAAGACAGCATTCACGCTTGATGTGGTAATTTCACAGTAGGCATACACGCAGGTTTGAAGACTCGTTCTCGCTCCCTACAGTGCAATTCGGCTAGGTATACATCCACGCTAAAATATCACGGTGAAAGTCATCATAGCTTGCGTAGTATAGACCCAGCTCCCAACCCAACTTTGAGAATAGATTAACGATATGAGTCTCACATTAACGCAGCACGCATTTTGTACTTTTAGGTTTTAATGGGACAGTTTAAAAATGAAAATTATAGTTTTATCACACTCATGCCATTCCAAATCCATTAGACTTTCATTCATCTTTGGGACACAAATATAGATCTTTTTGATGAAATCTGAGAAATTTCTTTCCCTTCGCAACTACCACTTTGACGCTTCAAAAAGTTCATAAAGAGATTGTGAACCTCATTGGTTCCTGCAGAAGCTCAAACGTGCTGCGTAACACGAGAATGAATGTCATTGGTTCTCGCACGTCATGTGAACATGCTTGAGCTTCCGTTTACCATAACTGATGTCAGTTGATGAATGTTTACATGTGAATAAAAGCCTAATTTA
The DNA here is from genome assembly GCA_023029165.1 of Gobiocypris rarus. NCBI lineage: Eukaryota > Metazoa > Chordata > Actinopteri > Cypriniformes > Gobionidae > Gobiocypris > Gobiocypris rarus. The sequence continues at coordinate 5,935,237 of CM040929.1, forward strand.
AATCTGTTCAACATATAAAGCAATCGCTGAATTCATAGGAGTGTGCATCGTCACTCGTCTCACGATTCAATTCGATTACAATTATCACGCCAACAATTTGATTTGATTCAATATCACAATGCATTTTTTCAATATTATTTTCAACAATACTGCACATGGCTACATTTTTGTAAAATACGTGGGTGCATTTTTTTTATCTCGCTTTTGTGTTTCGCCTCCTTCCACCATTTTACATTGGAGCGAGAAGCACGTATGTGACGAATGATGTCAGAGAAACGTCAGTATGCTTTTATCGATTATGGTCTAATACTGCATCTATGCATCCTGACGTGGACGTTCAACGATTCATTTTAACACCCCTACAATTCATATGGATCACTCTGAGCTTTATGAGTGTCAAAGCGTCAGATGCGTAGCTGTCAATGAAGGGACAGAAAGCTCTCAGAATTCTTTAAAAAGATCGTAATTTGAGTTATGAAGATGAACGAAAGTCTTACAGGTTAGGAAAATCTCATTCGAACGGATATCAAATATCAAGCAATGTATTCGAATATAGTCGAATACCTACTGTTTGCAAAGACCGCCCCTTTAGTTACTGTTGCTATGTCTGACAAGCCGTGGCACTCTCACACCACACCGTTCTCATTTGGAGAAAATACCTCGCGGAGCAAAAAGGACACAGACAACACACCGACAGACAGGACAGAGCAAGTTACTTTTGATATGAAACAAAGTCTCTTTTTAAAGTAATGTAAACAATAAATACAGTTTTTTGGCTCTTTAATGTGTCTTGATCACTGTAACGCCTGAGTTAAAGCTGCTCGTGAACCGATCATTTCTTCCTTCTAGTTCATTGATAAGCATAAAATAAACATAAATAAACACTAAAAGAAATGTTGTTTCAACCGCGGAAAGACATCAGTACACAACGTTTTTCAAGTTCAACTCCACCGACGTTAATCTCCTGACTGCTTTGTCAGACAAACCGGCAAATTCGGCGATTTGATTGCTCAGATATACTGTCAATCAAACTTGCTGCGGAGGGTGAATTTTCCGCTCAGGCTGGCCGTTCTGAGAGTTATCTTCCATTTCAAAAACAGACTGGCTATTATTCGCTTGATTTGGTCATGGGCCTACGCTACAATACGTTTAGAGCGCCCTCTAATGGATTAGTTGGCAATCAATAAAATAAAATAGCATTTTAAAAACCGGATAGTTTATTTATAGTTTGATTACGGATATTTCACATCATATTCGAATACATATTCGGATATCGAATAAAAAGTGAAAGCCCTAGTTTGGAATGACATGAGGGTGAGGAATTAATGGATCACTTATGATCAGAAAAATACCAACTATCTCTACTATCAAGATACAATAATCACACATATTATTTATACAACAAAATAGGAAAAGAACATTGTGAAATCTTTGAGGAAATTGACTGGTCTAAATAAGCTTATACTTCTTTTCCCTGGGAATCAAAGCTATGACCTTGATGTTCTAGTGCCATGTGCTGCTAGTTGAACTAAAAATTTGTTTGGTATTCAACCTTCACTTAGTCTAGTTGCCATAACTGATTTGCTTTGGATCCCATTGACTGTTATTGCATGGATAGAAAAAGCCAGAGACCTCTTTCAGAAAGAAAGTCATACAGGTCTGGAATGACATAAGGGTGATTTACATGTAATAATGCTAATTTATGGGTGAACTATTCCTTCAATATTGATTTAACCAAGAGTAATACTTTAATTTCAGATATGAGGAGTTTTTTTTAGCTGATGAACAATAAAAAAACATTGAAATCCTGGTTTAAAGGGATAGTTCACCCAAAAATTAAAATTACCCCATGATTCACTCACCCTCAAGTCATCCTAGGTGTATATGCCATTCTTCTTTCAGACGAACACAATCTGAGTTATATAAAAAAAATGTCCTGGCTAATCCAAGCTTTATAATGACAGTTAAACCCAAAAAAGTTAAACCCAAAAGGTGCATCCATCCATTATAAAAGTACCCTACACGGCTCCTGGGGTTATTAATAAATCCATATTTAACAAGTTATAAAGTAAAATATCTAGCTTCTGCCTTCCGTATTCAACTTACGAAAATAGCATAACTGGTGCAATGATGACATCGGACAGGCGTTACACTTTCTTCTTAAGTTGAATACTGAAGGTAGAATCTAGATATTTTACTTGCACAAACGCATCGGTTCGCAGCCTTTATTAACCCCGGAGCTGTGTGGATTACTTTTATAATGGATGGATAAATATTTTTGGGGCTTTAAATTTTGGGCTGCCATTGAAAGAGCCAGGACATTTTTAATATAACTCTGATTGTGTTCATCTGAAAGAAGAAAGTCATACACCTAGGATGACTTGAGGGTGAGTAAATTAAGGGATCATTTTTTGGTGAACTATCCCTTTAATGAGCTTGAGTATTTGAAGCGACCGACGACAAATAATGGAATGATATGTGTCCTCTGGTGTGGATTATAATTTAGTTCTCATTATCTCTCATTAACTTTTGATGAGAACGGGCCTTTTCTTCACTGCAAAAGGCTATAATCATTTTCTCTTTTAGTTGGAAATCAAAAACACCTTCCATTAATATGATCATTTAATCAAATTTTGTTTTAAGTTAATGCATCAATTATCTTTCTAATTGTTGTCTATTTTCAAAAATGTCTAGTTATGGATGCATAATGTAAAATTGTGTAAAATTTCCAATTGGCCAATCTTTTGTGGATCTATAAAAAAGTTGTTCCCAACAGGAAGCATGACATTTGAGGCTTAGCAGTTATGAAAGAGTTTCTCAGGAGCCCCTCCCCCAGTAGGAGCCTTGGATGTTAGCATAAAATGGTGTAAGTGATAACCGGGAGAAAAGAGGCCCTTCTGTTCTGAATGGTCTCAGTGAAGGAGAGGCCTTCATTGCGAACAAACTGCTTTTGTGTGGAAATCACTTAAAGGGATAGATCACCCAAAAATGTTTTTCACCCCTATTTAGTACTATTGCACACTAAATAAGATAAATGTATACTTCTCACCTTGAAAAAAGCTGGCATGACATTATTTCAAGCATATGTGTTTATTTGTCTGGATGGAGAATATGGTTGTTCAACTGTTAGAAACATTGCTACAAAATGGCCCTGTGCCCTAAACATGCTAAACTCCCTTCAAAGTCATTTAAACGCGCTTGCATTATCACTTATAATTATATGATTATTGTGCATGCATGTCTATAGCTCCATATCAGTCGGGAGGCTACAAGAAATAATTGTACTTTTATTTAAATTCATAAGGGTTGAGTGTAATGCATGAATAAGAAAGATGTTATTTAAAATACTACAGCACGGCACACAGCAGGACACCTGAAATTCTTCTCAATGAAGCAAGAGCAAACGTGTGCAAGCTTGTACATGCTTGGAAATGATTTACACCATTTACAATCCCCTTAAAATGACCTGCAAGCATGCATGAACCCCTTGTTCTGTTTTTGTTGTCTTGGATTTTTCATTTCCTTAATGTGTCACTTTCATATACAGCCATGTTTTCTGTTAGCTCTACATTTATTCCAGAATTAAGTTGACTATTTAAGTTTGTCAGTGTGATTACTCGCTCGTGTAAATCATTGTCTAGAGAAGACCGTTTATGGCGGTGTCACGTGGTACCTGTTGCTTTTCTCAGCGGTGATTGGGAAGAACCAATCACAGCGATTTGCGATTTTACAGGATACGGATTGTTTTTAAAAAATTGTATGGAAATAGTAGGGCGGGATTTTATTTTATTTCGAAGTATCTATTCTTGTTAATAACATATTTAAACAAGTATATATGCCATTGTACAGATGTCTATAATAAGGCATACACCCTCCAGAGATTGGTATGCTGGTCAATGGAGAGATCGTTTTTCTGAACCGTGAAGCGCCCCCTCGTGGAAGAAACCGACTTGTATGGGAACAACCATTTACCGCCCAAAGTCCGCTCTGGGAGGAAGAATGTCAACATAAAGAGAAAATTAACGTCCCTGCATGCCAAATTGTTTGACATATCAGTGTAAATTATTCTTTTGGTCGAGATAAAACGGCGTGTGGCACTAATTCACCCTGCTGTTGATTATTCAGTGAATTCGTATCATCCACCATTTTTGTCCTATGACAGATATCTGTCTAAACGTATGACACTATACAGGGAATTTCCTCCGTGGTGAGCACACAAATACAAAACGGCTTTCGTGTATATATAAAATATTGTTCTTACCCGTATTTTGGTGACTATTCGTCACAACGTAGGTCTTATTATAATGCATTATCCACCGCGTCGGTTCTCTATAGTTTCTATCAACATCTTACATTTCAAAAATAAACAATAACAGCTGTGCTTAGCCGTCTAAACGGATAAACAAAACGACAAATAACGTAAATCCCTTATTAGTTGGTTTATCAGGAGAAAAATATAATCGTCTTTATATATTACACAGCGCTACTGTATGATCCAGTTTCAATTTTAATATCGTAGCCACACAATCGCACACCAGTTTCCGCATTATGCTCGTCCTCCATCTCGCGAGATTTGATTTAAAACTGACTACTTGTTTATGTCGAGTTTTTTTTTTAAATTTGCATTCAGCCTTACATACCATTTCCTCAAATGGTCTGTAGATTCTCACTTTAAAAAGCAGTCTGACCACAGATGTTTCTCTTATAACATACAATGTATGTAATGAACATGTATAATACATATATTGTGATTTTAAGTGATGATGTCTATCTGTGCATATATGCAACATATATTTAAAATATATGTACGTCTCAAACAAATATAGGATTTTAATATATTTAGAGTTCAGATAGCTACTGTATACAGTGTGCATTAAATGGCAATGTTTTGTTTAACCACCATATTTTGTATATTTTGTGTAAGTTTGGACCAGTAAAGCCCATTTACAGTTTGAAAAGTAGAAACTACTGTTGCAAATGATATTAAACTTATGATATCAGTATAGATACAGTGTATTTAATTATCCCTGTTTGTTCTCCAGGTGTGTTTGGTGTTGAGAAGACAATAGAATTGACAGAGGGAGATTCTGTCAAACTAGAAACTTGTGTTACCAAAATACAGAAAGATGATAAGGTGGAGTGGAAGTTTGGACCTCACGTCATTGCCACGATCAAAGAAAATAAGGTCTTGCTATCTGACACCGATAATGCAATATTTAAAGACAAATTACATCTAGACGATCAAACTGGAGATCTTACCATCAGAAACACCAGAATCAAACACTCCGGCCATTATGAAGTGAAGATTGGCAATATCACCCAGACATTCAGTGTCACGGTCCTTGGTGAGTAGTCAATGGCGATATGGTCCTAATGGATGATTGTGATTTAAGGGATAAAGGGATATTTCACCCAAAAATCTGTCATTTATTTACCCTCATGTCGTTCCAAACCCGTATGAATGTCTCTCTTCTGTTAAACACAAAAGAAGATATATTGAAGAATATGGGTAACCATACAATTGTTGTGGGACCCCTTTGACCTCCATAGTATGGAGAGAAAAAAATAGCAGAAGAAAGAAATTCATACAGGTTTGAAGCAACATGAGGGTGATTAAATGATGACCGAATTTTCATGTTTGGGTGAACTATCCCTTTAAAGGATGTGAAAATAATTTTGTTAAGTAAATGTTAGGATTCTTATCTTAATTAATACTTAAATGAATACTTAGTGTTTTTTTTAATTTTATACTTTAACCTAAAATTTCTGAAAAATTTTCCCTCATATTTGGGAAATACAAAACGTTGCACAAATGTAACAAATTGGATAAAGACTATGAACAGTTTGAATTTTAGTTTCTATATTTATGTGTATATCTAATGAATAGATATCCAGTGCTGAAATGGAAATATATGTGTAGAGTTTACGAAACAATCTGTCATTTTTCAAGAAAAGATAAACATTTATATGCTTTTTAACCCCAAATGCTTGACTTTGATGTTGTGATTCTTCATCACGTTGATGACATCATCACGTCGCAAAGGTCACATCCGTGACATAGGTGGAAGTGACGCCCAGTGCGAAAAACTCCATCCATGTACCCCTCCAACTTCAAAATCATCTGACATCGTTGTTTTACCTTTTATTTTTGTGAGCGTTTGATTTAGTCTTTGCATGTTTGTTTTAACACTGGTTCGGTACTTCGACCTACGTCATGGCCGAGACCTTTCCAAATTGATAACGTCACATGTCGTGAAGAAGCACAACACAAGCACTTGAGATTAAAATGTATATAAATGTATATATTTTTTAAAGAAAATGACCAATTGTTAAAAGGGATTGTGAAGAGCCCTTTGAAACTGTATTGATTTGGACCTTCAACCCATTGGTTGCCATTAAAGTCCATTATATGGAGAAAAATTCTGTAATGTTTTCCTCAAAAAACTTAATTTCTTTCGACGTAAAAGAAAGATATGAACATCTTGGCTGACATGGGAGTGAGTAAAATATCAGGAGATTTTAATTTTGAAGTGAACTAATCCTTTAACGCAATCCTTATAGTATTTTGTCAATATGCATTTCAGACGCAATCCCTAAGAAAGTGTCAGTAACGGAGGGAGATTCTGTCACTCTACAGCATGATATTGCTGATATAGAGAATTATGATTTGATCGAGTGGATGTATGAAGATGGAGAGACTTCCATAGCTAAAATCAACAAAAAAACGAGTGAAAACCCCTCATACAATGCAACTGACGAGAGATTCAGAGGCAGACTGAAGCTGGATCAGACCGGATCTCTGACCATCACAAACACTAAATCAACAGATGCTGGACTCTATAAACTAAAGGTGGCCGGTCAAAACAAAGTGGTTAAATACAGGAAGATCCGTGTCACTGTCAGTGGTGAGTAGATAGATTTCAGTGTAACCATTGTTTGTGCTAGTCATGTTTATAACTGACTGAAGGTTAGATGCTTGTTGCATGATTTATTATTGAACTGACTCTCTCTTTGTCCTTTGCAGAATCGGGTGTGTCCACCGGTGTTATAGTAGCCATATGTGTGTGTGTTACTGCTTTAATCGTGTTGGTGGTTGGGATTTGGTGTCGCAAAAAACCGCAAGGTCAGCGAAGCCACTATTAACGTCATCTAAGACTACAGTGAGGAAAATCTAAACTTTGTTGTACAAGAGTAAGCATTTGTACTACATATACATATACATTGACATCTGTGATTGGTCAAAGAATATTTACAGTATTTCACTAAATGGGTTCATTGACTGTGTCATCGTGAGAGGTAGGGTATCACCAAAAGATGGATTGCTTCACAAATCGAGTCCAGGCAGAGATCAGGTCACTGGATACTTTTTAATAATCAACTCAAAACGTCAAAACTATACAACCGAAAGAAATGATCTTCCAGCTTCTCTCTATATCCAGACACAGGCAGTTGATCTGTTCTCAGCTCATTAAAGGGACAGCTCACCCAAAAATGTCAAATCTGTCATTAACTTCTCTCCAGTACTGGGTGGCCATCTTGGTTTGTAGTCCCCATTGCTGCAAGCACCCATTTGGCATATAGCTTCCCTTCACACCCTCTCAGGATGCCACACTTGCATTATCATGTTTCATTTGTATAGCGGATGTAGGGAGTCATGCTTGCTTTGTTTCTGTGTTATTTTCAGATGAAGATACAGGGAGTGGGGTACAGGATCCATTGAAAGGACAGCATTAGTTCAGAGCCTCTGTAACAAACACGAGCTGCGGTTGAAATGAGTTGAACTTCAGTAAACGATGACTTTGGCATAAACAGAGAACATGCTTATATGTGTTGCACATCTGGTTTGCACTTCATGTCGATCGATGATCCTGTTATTTTAGGGTACAAATGCATATAATTACCTGTTTTGAGTAATCATGTTGGCTGGTGGGACTGTTTACTACGGCTTTTAAGGTTTTAGGTCAAATTACATCAACTGCAGGTTGTTTTCCTTGTGATCTGATTCTGCTTTTTGGTTTTTATGTTTGTTTTTGGTTTTTATGTGGAGGACAAACCTGTTTTTGTGGTCTTTTTTAATTTTCCATAGAGTTATGGAAACTTTGTGCCTCACTTTTGCTCTAAAAGTTTATTTTAAGATCTATATTTTACTGTCACTGATACTTTGTTTACATTAGGATAGGTTATACTTTCAGTTATGTAGGCCTACATAATATTTTTCTTTTAATGTGAAATTTGAGGTTATTGTAATCAAAGTATTGAAGTAATATGAATGTTGAAGTTATTGCACTTATTGAAAATATGGCCTAATTGGTTAAGTGAAGCCAAATATTTTGTGTTATACAAATCTCTGCTATGCTGTAATTGAAAATTACAATGTCTTGATGCCTTTTCGTTGTATATTGGGTAAATATTTGGAATAATAAAAAGGGAAATATATGCAGAAGTGCAATCTCAGAGCTCAGTTTTTACAGCATCTATTTACTAATATAAGAAATGCTACAAATTAAAGGCTAAATTAAATTGCTGTCTATGGAGGGGTCAAAAAATTACCCTCCATAGACCTTTGGAGGTACTTTACCTTAATGTATGAAGTAGTTCAAGCTGTAATCTTGTGTCTGTTAATATGTTGTTTAATGTCTGATGTTACTCTTTTTAGAGGGCAGGTCAAATTAACACTGAGGTTTCAGGTATTTGAGAATGTAGTTTTTGAATCTGTTAACATGGATCTATTTCACTAATGTAACTCCTTGACCACTCATCTTGTGCTTTGTTCTGTCTGGATCAAGATTCTCCTGTTCTAGTTCTAAGTAAACTTTCTCAGAATGTAAATTTGAAAACAACTGTCATTTTCAGAACAAACACTGGAAACATCTGTGGTACAAGGGGAAGTGCTACCTAGATGTCAAATGGTCCAGTTTCCGGTGTTGTGTTCTCGGATGATTTGAGTAAGTACCCATGAAAGACTGGTGAGATGGATCTCAAACACTTTAACTAGATGTATTAGTTCTCTTCACTAGGTGGCGCTGTCCAGCTAACACGAGAACATGCTGCTTCCAGCAGATGCTTTTTACCTTTCCGCTCAAACACAACCTCACTGATTTCTCTTTTAGCATCTTAGATATCGTTATGAAAAATCCTCCCTGAGTCTCGGTCTTCTTCAGTCGGGTTTTCAGTCTGTAATCCTCTCAGTCAGGAGTGGCTCGAAACAAACACTCAAAAACGGCGCATATATAAATAATAACCTTAGAAGTCATATTTCACTGTCGTGTTCAGAAATATGAAAACCTAATTTTCCCCATTCTCTTATTTTTCGCTGAAGGTAAGTACTAATGTTTATTTTTCATCACTTTCGTTTTCACGCATTAGAAACCGGAAGTGGAACGCACGCACGGTTTTATTCGTTTCAAGGTGTTAACGTGCAATAATGCCTTTGTTTTGGTGGCGGTATTATATGAATAAAATACATTTATTTCCCGATGCACCGTGTGATTTGCATGTGTCAGTGTGCGCGCGCGTATGTGTTTACGTTTAAACGTCATGACGCCAGTGTAGTTTTCTTGGCTTGTGAGTGTACTTGAATTTTTGTTTGCGTTGTGGTGAAAACGTACACACTTTTATTTACCTACTATAAGCATAAAAACAAAAATCTTAGGTAGCACTTTATTTTACAGTGTTATTGTTGCATGTGGTGCAAAAACTATAAACAAAACAACCCTAATCCATTACTCCATGATACTTAGGCCTACAGAAAATCTTCAAATAAGCACGTTATGCATCTCTGTTACCTTTTAATAACAAAAGTGGTCAAAAAGTGGTTCTGTATTGTTCATCTTGGAGTATTTTATGGTTGTCCAGATAGATTTACAGTGAGTTTTATATGTGATTAACTGTGTCTATCTGTTCTCTAGGTGTGTTTGGGTTTGAGATGGACGGAGTGAAGTCAGTCTCAGTGAAGGAGGGAGATTCTGTCACTCTACACACTTGTCTTAATCAAATACAAAAATATAATACAATAAGTTGGGAGTTTGAAAATGCTGTTATAGCTCGAATTAGAGGCCAAGCATCCCCGGCATCTGTATTTGATGGTCCTGATGGGATATTCAGCGACAGACTGGAGCTGGACTTGGAATCTGGATCTCTAACCATCAGGAACATCAGAACCAACCACTCAGGACTTTATAAAGTGAACATAATCAGCAGTGGATCCTTAAACAAGAGATTCAATGTGACTGTAACAGGTGAGTAACGCAATAATGATTATATTTACCAACAATTTGAACACATTGATATCTGTTAATATGCGGTTTATTATAGTTTTTGAAATGATGTACAGGGTTTAAGAAGTTCACTAAGTTACAGTCAACTAACATACATGACTAGAAACTCACAGTGATTACAAAAGCAACTACGGCATAAATAATGACAGAAAACTGATAATATAAACAGGTTGATCTCACCCGCTTGGCCGTTCCATTGTGACTTTATTATAGTGAAGATTTAATCCGTACGTGAAGGAAGATCACGATCAGCCTCAGATTCCTACCAATTTCTTGTGGTGAAATGTCTCTTTCTAGGGTCGTGTAGTTCCTTCCTCTTGTCTGGCCTCTCTCTCTCTTTGTTATCATGTGACCTACCAGCTCTTTCCCATATTAGGAAGCCTACAATTTGGGAGTTTTTGGAACACATTGTAATAGTTGCATTTTTGTACTACACAAATGTGGTTTGAAATTACGACCTTAAAGGGATAGTTCTCCCAAAAATGAAAACTGCCCAATGGTTAACTCTCCTCAAGCCATCCTAGATGTACATGACTTTCATCTTTTAGACAAATACAATCAAAGTTACATAAAAAATGTCCTAGCTCAGCAAGCTTTATAATGGCAGTGAATGGAAGCCCATAACAGTGCATCCATCCATTATAAAAGTAATCCCGGGGGGTTAATAAAGGCCTTCTCAAACAAATCAATGGGTTTGTGTAAGAAAAATATACCTATTTAAAACTTTATAAAGTAAATTATCTAGCTTCTGCCTGACACTTGTGAAAAAGTGTAACGCCCCAGTTCAAAAACGCTTATGCTAGATACGTCGTACAGTTACGCTTTTGGTGGTCCGGTGGCTAGATATTTGCTTTGGAAGGTCTTTATGACTCCCCGGAGCCTTGTGAAGTGCGTTTATGATGGATGGATGCACTTTTTTGCTCTTTAAATTCACTGCCATTATAAAGCTTGGGAGAGCCAGGACATTTTTTAATGACTCTATTCATCTGAAAGAAGAATGTCAGATGGGTGAGGCCATGGGCTATGATCATGGGCTAATTTTAATTTTTTAGTGAACTTGCCCTTTAACCATACAATGCTAAATACAGGTGTAAACAGGATTTAACACGTTTTGAGCTTGTCCACTTTCGACCACTTCCCGAGGTAGTGGAAAACACATTCGACCGGGTTGCTTTTGAAGTGTAAACGCTCATGTGTTCGACCAGCCACAAAAGATCACCACCTCTCTCTATTTTTTTGTCATGTTACCTGTCCCATTTTAGGAAGCCCACAGTTAAGGTGTTTTTGGACCACATTGTAACTGCATCTCTTTTTCCCCTGATCAATTAGAGAGGAAATAGTTTCTATATATTCTACAGAAACTGAAGTAAAAGTGTGACAACATGCCCCTGTCTCAAATAATTAAATTTGAAACTTTTTCAGGTGTGTTTGATCCAGACGCAGATAAAATAAAGTCAGTGTCGGTGATGGAGGCAGATTCTGTCACTCTGAGCACTGATGTTAGACTACAGAAAGATGATCTGATGCTGTGGAAGTTTGCAAAGGCCACAAAAGACAATCCAGTTAATCTAAACCCGTGTCAAGCGGCACGCGACTGCCATCGCTAAAATTGATGGAGAAACTCAGGAGAGCTCATCAGATGCTGGTGACAGTGAGATATTCAATAACAGATTGAAGGTGGACAAACAGAGCGGATCTCTGACCATCTCAAACGTCAGATCTGAACATTCTGGGCTTTATATTCTACAGATTAGCAATAACGCTGGGACCAAATGCAGGAGATTCAGCGTTACTGTCAGTGGTGAGCGTGTATTTGTTTTCCATTTCTATTTAGTTTAGTTTGAATAATATGCAGTTAACTGAGATCCTCATTGTATTTATGCCAGTTTGACAAGTAGTTTCCCAACACTGCGCTAATTTCAGATCTTTTTTTTTTAGATCCACAAAATCCCACTCTCATGTGGTTTGGATGTCAATCGCTCTTTTACTTTTGATGATAATGACGGTTGGCTGTTTGGCTGCGGGCATTAAAAACTGGAATGGTAAGTACCAGAATTGCAAATCTTTTTAACTGATTTCTGAATGTTTTGTTAAGTGTGATGAATGCAATGCTTTATTATGAAAGAAAATGCTCAAGTGATGGAAAATAATGTTTACACCTGGTATTAAGATGCATTGGGCGATGTTAAATACTGGTTTAAACTGGGTCTAAAAAGTTTTGCGCTTGTCCACTTACTGCCAGTTCCAGAGGTAGACCCTGTTTAAACCTGGTATTAAGATGCATTTTGGTCGATCGGATCACAAGTATATGTGAGTTTAGTAGACATGGGAGACATTCCCATTTACACCTGTATTTAGCATCATCCACTTCTGATCCGATCAACCAAAACGCTTCTTTATACCGGGTGTAACCAGGGCCAAACATGAGTCACATGTGTTTAAACAGCTGCAAAAGACCCCCTACTCTCCGCCTGCTGACCTAATGCATAAACAATATGGGAAAAGCGCTAGCCAGACGGGATTTAAACTTAATCGGCAGTTTGGCTTGAAGACGAAAAACATACCTAGCACAATGTTCTCTCACCATTCCTGATTTCTAGCTCACACAGTGTTCGGGTGGTGCTTGCTTATTTCGTCCATCTGAAAAAGCCCATACATTCCCTCAAAGAAATGAGGACAGAAGTGGTTGAAATTGGACAACATAAATCGGTTAAAAGACCAGGTGTAAACGGGGATGTGTCTCCCTTGCAGGGGCGTAGCCAGAATATTGTTTTCAGGTGGCCAGAGAAGATCCTGTGATTTCACTGGGGTGGCAAAAAAAAATATTCGAACTGTGCACCTCAGCATGTGCTGACCCCTCTCTGTGATTTTTACGTACGTCGACCACTTCGTGGCTGATGCTGTTGTTCCCAATGGCTTCCACTTTGTGATAATACCGCTAACAGTTGAGCGTGGAATATTTAGTAGCGAGGAAATTTCACAAATGGTACCACGCTTGAGTTCACTGAGCTCCTGAGAGCGACCCATTCTTTCACAAATGTCTGTAGAAGCGTCTGCATGCCCAGTGCTTGATTTATACACCTGTGGCTATGGAAGTGATTGAACACCTAAATTCAGTGATTTTGAGGGTGTCCCAATACTTTTGGCAATATAGTGTATTTACAGTTTACAGTCTTATTCATGAGCCTGTGTTGCTTTATCTGACGCGTTCAACAATCTAAATGTTTGTTTCCGCGGTGTAAGAGTTCAAGAGTGTTGCATGGCTTTCCCTGCAATAATTATTCCTATGTAATTATTGCATGTTTGCATGGCATAACATGACAATCCCATGTAGGCCATAATATATTTGTTAATTTAGTTGTGTTGAAGGCATGTACTTGATGAACGTGTTTGACCGTTACGCTCGCATGTTTATGTTTAAGCTGCTTCGCCAAGCGTGCTCTTTCAGGTCTGACACGTCCACTTATTATAGACATTTTGAGACTTGTTGTCACCATATTAAGAGGTGTAGTTACAACTTAGTTTAGCTGGAGTGTGTTCTTTGAACGGTGAAAAGTCAGCTGTTAATGTAGTCAAAATGCTTGGCAACACAGGTGGCTTCAGTCAGGGTGGCGCTGGCCACCGCGACCATCAGATCGACTAAAACACATCTTAGGGATGGCCCGATACCGATACTGGCATCGGGTATCGGGTCGATACTGTCCTCATATACTCGTACATCATAAAATGAGCGATACCACGCACCGATACCACGTGCATTTTGTGAAAGCGAAACTGGTCGCGAGCCGCCGCTTTGTCTAGGTGAACGCCATAACGTAAAATGTCGGCGGTTTGGGCTCATTTCAAGATAAGGGATGATGACAGCAGCAAGGCAGACTGTAAGTTATGTTCAGCTAAGGTGTCGAGAGGAGGAAAAGAAAGTACATCGTTTAACACCAGCAATCTAATTAAACATCTGAAGACGCATCATAGTGCTGAATACACACAGTTTAGTCAAGCTAAACAAGCAACTCAGCAGCCAACATTAACACAGGTTTTACAGAAGCGCGAAGATGTCCAGAGATAATCCACGGGCACTAAAAATAACAGAGGGAATTGCATACTTTATTGCACTTGATGACCAGCCATTGTCGGCTGTTGAAAATATAGGATTTCGACATCTTCTTGGCATACTGGAGCCGCGATACGAAATTCAGTCGCCATCACATTACAACCGCTATGCTGCGAAAGTGTTTCATGGCGTGAAAAAGCACGTCAGTAGCCTGTTGCGTGACGTTTTGACCGTCAGTTTTACAACAGATATTTGGTCAAGCAGTGTCTGCCCAATGTCTCTGCTCAGTTTAACTGTACAGTGGATTGATGACAACTTTACTCTTCGCCATGCCACCTTACAAGCAAAGCCGTTTCGGGGTTCGCACACCAGCAAAGCCATAGCAGACGCGTTCGATGGGATGCTTCAGACCTGGTGCATTCGAAAACCTCTGTCCACGTTGTGCTACGAGACAGGCACGTGCAGAGGGGGCTTTGGGTGCTCGAGCCCTGCCCTTTATCAAAATGAATCAAAAGTGCCTCTCAGACAAATATCAATGATAATATTTGTGGTCAATAAAAGGACAACGTGTCCTATACTAACAAACTGCTCAAAAGTCGAAAAACTTCTGTTTATTTTTTCATATCAGTCGGTCTGAGGCGTTGCCATAACCCG